>QNQO01001200.1:0-342993 GCA_003290165.1 Berberis thunbergii | reverse complement strand
TGCGCGGCTTGTACTCCATGACATAATCGAACTCTGCTAAGAAATCTTGCCACCGAGCTTGCTTGGCTGATCTTCTTCTGATTTTGAAAATAACTCGTAGCCACATTGTCGGTCATAATGGTAAACCGACTCCAAGCAATAGTGTTTCCAAGTTCGCAAGCAATGAATGATGGTTGTCATCTCCTTGTCATGCACCGGATACTATCTCTTCGGTATCATTGAGCTTGCGAGACTCATAGGCTATGGGATGCCCCTCTTGCATAAGCACCCCTCCCATGGCAAAGTCTGATGCATCAATGTGAAGTTCGAATGACTTAGCATAATCGGGCAAGCAAGACAGGTTCCTTGGTGACTCGCTTCTTCAAATCATTGAACGCTTCTTGGCATTTATCACTCCAATGCCACTGCCACCTTCTTCTTCAGCAAGTCGGTCAGTGGGGCTGCTCTCGCCGAGTAGCTCAAAATGAATCTCCGATAATAATTGGCCAGCCCAAGGAAAGAACGTAGCTCCGAAACGTTCTTGGGTGGCTCCCTTCATTGATAGCCTGCACTTTGTTCCCGTTCCATCATTGATCTTTCCAGCCTTGATGCGGTGCCCCAAGAAAGACACCCCGTCTTGGGCGAACGAGCACTTCTCCAATATCACGTACAGCTCGCTCTCCCGCAATGCTTGGAAAACTGTCGCAAGTGATGCACATGTTCTTCCAAGTTGTCGCTATACACGACAATATCGTCGAGATAAGACGACTACAATATTATCCAAGAAAGGTTGAAAGATTCTGTTCATTAAAGTCAGAAAGTAGCCGGGGCATTGGTGAGACCAAAAGGCATCACCAGAATTCATAAGACTCATAGCGAGTGACGCATGCCGTCTTTTGGCTCATCCCCTTTGGCTATGCGCACTTGCCAATACCCCGATCGGAGATCTAGTTTAGAAAAGTACCTGGCTTTACCGAGCCTATCGAAAAGATCAGCAACCAAAGGAATTGGATACTTGTTCTTGATGGTTACTTTGTTAAGTGCTCGGTAATCGATGCACATACGCAAGGACCCGTGCGTGCTTGCATTTGGAACAATACTGGTGCACCGAATGGGGGCCTTGGATGGCCGAATGAAACCCTGCGTCCAGCAGCTCCTGAGTTGCTTGCGTAGCTCTTCCAACTCTGGTGGTGCCATCCGAATAAGGCGCCATGGCAGGGAGTCCTAGCCCCTGGCTCCAGCTCGATCATATGATCGACTTCCCTTTTTGGAGGAAGTCTCTTTGGTAGCTCTGGGGGCATGACATCTTCGTACTCTTCAAAACCGCAGCTACCCTCCTTCGGAACCTCGCTGGGTTGAGGCCCATCTTCGATTCAAATGTGGCCCACAAATGTTGCTTGCCCCTTTTGCACGCCTTTCTTCACTTGAATGGCTGACAACATCTTGGCCTCCACGATCTCCCGAGTGACAGGGACAGAGCATGCTTCTCGATCCTTTGCAATAGTCATCGACCCGTCCCTTTCTAATGTCCATGGCTTCACCGTATCCATGAACTCCATGCCCAGCACTAATTGAGAAGTCGTCCATCGTGACGACAGTCAGGTCCACCGTCCCCTTCCATTCGCCCAAATGAAGGGAGACGCCTCGTGCTACACCATGGAATAGGCACCGGTGCTGTGTTGATGGTCTTCAAGGTGCCTGGCTCCTTGGTATACTGCACGCCCAGCCTAGTTGCCTCCTTTAAAGCAACAAAGTTGTGTTGTTGCACCCGCGTCGACGAGTGCCTTTGAAGCCTTGCCATTTACCTTGGCTTCCACAAACAAGAGAGCGGATTTCTTCGAACGGGGCAGCGTACTTACCTTAGCCACGTTGCTTTGCTCCACCGTAGCCTTGACACTGCTTAGCAAGCGCAAAGTCCCCATTTGCGCCTCATCCCCCGATGATTCCCCGAACGATCCACTCCTTGCCCAGCGATCATCGCATTGAGCTTCTGTCGCTGTGGGCACTCCCTAGCCCAGTTGCGGCCCTCACACAAGAAGCAGTCGCGGTTTTTCACCTTGCTTTCCGAGAAGGACTGCTGGCTTTGGTCCTTCCTCTCTCGAACTGCTTGCCGCCGCTGCTTACTGCTGCTTCTTTTCGGTGGGTTTTGCTCCCCCACCTTTTTCCCTTGTTACCGTTGCCCACTCTTGCTACCACCTTTGTGGCTTTTTGAATCAGCCTTGTATTCGAACAAGGATCGGGCAACTGCGATGGCCTCCGCAAGTGATTGAACATTGTGTCTCTTTACTCTTGCTCGGCCCATCGTTGTAGTCCATCCATGAAGTAGACGAGCTTGAGTCTTCTCCGGCATGTCCGAGACTTCAAGCATAAGAGAAGTGAACTGCTTGACATACTTCTTTGATTGACCCCTGTATGCTTCAATCCACGCAGCCTCTTCATAGCAAACTTCCTCCGCACTCTCCGGATAGAATTGCCGCTTGAAATCCGCCTTGAACTCGTCCCAAGTCTTAAGCGAGCAAATACCCTTCTTGATATCTGGACTCACGCCTCCTCACCCAAAGGATGGCATCATCACCCAAGTACATGGTGACGGTAGTGATCTTGGACTCATCATCGTCCAATGCGCATAGCGTGAAATATTTTTCAACACTCCATAAGAAGTTTGTCGAGCTCCCTTAGCATCGCGCTTCCCATGGTAACTTGGCGGCTCGGGCACCTTCATTCCTTGGTCCCTCTCGTACAGTAGCACTACCTGCCACAGCCGCCTTGCATTAGGTTGACGTCCGATTGCAAGGACTCAACCTGCTCCCGGATGGCTTGGAGCTGCCTCATCAGCGTATCCTTGAGCTGGCCCATCTCGTTGCGCATAGCATCCGCAACTTGGTTGATGAGAAGTTGAGTCTCATCCTTGGCTTCCACAGTGCCGAGCACAAGGTCATGGACGCGACTATCGAGTTGCTCGATATCCGTAGTGACGCTAGCCAACGTCCCATTGAAGGACTCAACCTTCTGTTCCATCTCCCCGACGCTGTCTTGGAGATCGCCCACGGTCAGCTCCACCTTGGCCATACGATCCTCAAGCATGCTGGTCCGACTAGTCTTTCTTCCAGTCTCCTCGATCACGGACCCTACAATAGCACTCTCTTTGTTTCCCGACATGATAAGATTGCTCTGCACCTAACCTTCATACACACAACAGCTAGCACAACGCAACTTCAGCAAGACCGCCCCTACGATCGTCGCTGCTCTGATACCACGTGTCACGTGCTGACCTTTTTCCCTTGGCTAACACGCTGCCCACTAGCGTCACACTCCCGTCGGACTAACTAGTCAAGGCACTTCGATGCTTGGCTAATGCTAAGTGATGCTACGAAAGCTTAAGTGAGGAAAATGCTAAGGCACAAGTGTTTAGGCTTTTGAAAGAATGTTTTGTATTGCTTGAGAGAGTTGTACAAGTGTTTGATGTTCTGTACAAATGAATGCCAAGGCCTATTTATAGGCCCTTAAAGTCCTAGAGGCTTCTAGCCTAGAACATTCCACAATCCTCCTTCAAAGGAGTATTCTCTATGCATCTAGAATGTTCCCACCTCCAAAGGAACCAGAAATTACAAGGAGGCTTCTAGAAATGCTACATAAATCTGTACAAGGGTGTTCTAGACTCATCCATGCTAGAACAATCTAGATAAAGCTAAGCTAGAATGTCCAAGAACACTCTCGAACCTTCCGGAGGTATCTAGAGAAAGCTATGCTAGATGGCTCGTGACACACAGCTCTTATACAATTTGCTATGTTTTTTGCTCTTGTGAGCATATCAAACATATATTTCCCATTAGGATCTTGAATGCTCCTATCCCAACTGATTTCAAATTCCCTTGAGCATTTATCAGTTCCTTTATTTCATTTGCAGAGGCAGCATAATAAGGTATGTTGAACGAATCCAATTTCGACTCATCCAGTAGCCCCTACAATGAATTAAAATCAATTTATTTCACAACCTCAGAAATGAATTAACGTGATTTAAAGAGCAGAAATAACACAATATAGTACCTCTAGGACCATGTCATTAAGTGATAATGCCAATAAGTTCCAAGGAGTGCAATGTTCATCAATGGAGGAGGGATCATCATTTCTTCTACCCATGAATGTCAATACTATATGGCCTCCGGGAATCAATTCAATTGAACGGAATGTAAGAAACAATGTGAAGTCCTGCTTGAATTGCTTCTGGTATGCTTGACGAACGGTAAGAGAGCTAGTCTTCGATATGTATATATTCCCCTTGTTCAATGGAATGCCTCCTGCTTCAGGTTCAAGCCCTCGAGGAACCTAATGTTTTCAACAAGGTCAGATGTGCATTAACATATGGATAAGTAAATATTGCAGATAGCTGCAGACTTGAAAAAAAAAAGAGGTTTGCTAAGTACATTGATTAAATTTCTCCTAAGAAAGTTCTTATTAAGTTTTTTCTTCTTCCTTCTGGATTATATTTACACTTTTAGGCTGCCTGTCTGAGACCAAGAAATAATGTAGTTCAAAAAGTAGAGCAAAACCAGACTAGGACAAGTAGGGGCCACAACAGGAACCCATATAAACCTTTGTAGCAGGGTGGATTTAAAATAAGGGTTCCACAATAGGAAGGTTGCTACAGTTTTGTTGGGCACTGGGGCTTCCAGATGGAAAACTAATAAAAAACTACACACCCAAAAAAAAAAATCAAACGATCAAACAACAACAACAAAAAGATTGCTAGTGTAATTGGTACCCGCCCGCTAATGCTGGACAAGGCAACAGAAGAGAAAACAAGGCTGGCGTTTGCTCGAGTTTGTGTAGAAATTGATACGGCCAATCAACTCCCAAAATTGATCCCAATTGAAATTAATGAGAAGATAATCAATGTGGATGTAGAATACGCGTAGATACCAGCCAAGTGCTCCGTTTGTGCAGGACTTGGACACAATAACAATGCATGCTCAAAGAATAAGGTAACTAGGCAGCCTATTACACAAGTTTGGGAGGACAAGAGCAAGAAACCAACCGTAACCAATACAAATGATGAGGGTTGGATTGTGACCTCGGGCAGGCACGCGTTCAAGCCTAAGCAACCTACTCAACCAATTGGGATGACAAATCAAGAGGGACTGAACAAAACAGTAACTCTTCCCAATGGAAGCAGCTTGGACTCTACGCAAGGAACAGCTGCGTTAGCTGATGACATTTTTCAAAGTGAGTTAAATGGCAATGGTGAGCTTGCAATTGTAGTAATGGAAGAGGATAATAATGCTAGTCCGAACCCTGGTAAGGAGTATGACCAGGTGATTGAAGAAACAAAAAAATCAGACCATGTGATGGCTGATCCAGCACAGAATGGACAGCTCGTGCAGCTGGGAAGTAAGCAAACAATAGAGGTGGAAGAAACCAGCAAAAAAGGGTCGACAGGTGCTGTGAGTATGGACGAATTGAAGACTAATATGATTCAGGCTGCAGATTCAGACGCTGAAGTAGCAGCAGAGCCAGGTCTGTCTACCCCCATATCTATCTCAGAGGAACCCCCAATGCAAGTAATGGAGGTGCTTCGCGCACTCGCTGGTATAGGAGGAATGGGGGAAGATCCCACAACGCTCATGGCTTGCCTAACACCCCAAGACGTTAAGGCTGTGCATTCAAAAATTGCACGAATAGGCAGAGATGCATTGGTCGCTGAAAACTTCACTTGAAGAGGAAACAGCAAGGGTGGGGCAAAACTCTAGTGAAGAAGAACGTGAGGTTACCACAATACAACCTCCCACGGCATATGTTCCTCGAAGGTCCTCCCGAAGCAAGAAGACAAATCCTAAATTCAAGTAACTGATGATGATAATACAAGTAGAATGCAAATGCTTTTTAGAACCTTGTATGGATGCTAGATTAGTGCTAGCATTCAATGGTTTTTGTATCATGATTCATTGTGGTTCGTATCCTTACGACGACTTCTCATACATCCTGGGGCCCACATTAGGCATAAATCATGTCATCAGAGTTATTAAAGGATTGATTGGTACTTATGAGGAAGAAAAGTTATGGCAGGTCTATCATGCAACTACTTTAGTAGCAGAACACTTTGCAAGGTTACTCCCCAACTTGGAGACGGTGATTCTAGAACTAATTAGGTTCTTTGTTGAAGATTTAAAGCAAGTTTATTGTCCTGTGGATGTTGTAACGAGTGAACGTATGAGTGATTGTAAACTTTATCATCCTTTTTTTTACTAAGGTTCGGGGATCCTAAATAACCTCGCTTGCTTTCCAAAAAAAAAAACAACAAAAAGGCAGACATCACTTGTTGACATTTACCTCTCCTGACATCAAGGCCGGAGCCAGAATTTTTATCGAGGGTGCAAATTGGCAAATCAAATTTATTGCAATAATATTATTTATATAGTTTTATAATTTGGGGGGGGGGGGGGGGGGGGTTGTAAATGCCTTTTTCCCTTAAAAAAAAAAATTTTGAGTGTCACACAAGAATGATCTCGTATTGAATAACTAAAATAATATCTTCTTTCATACTTACTTTTAAAACCCTTCCTCCGCCCCAACCATTGCCTAGCTAGTTATCTGGCTTAGGTGGTCGAAACCGTCTAACTTGCACCCAACTTGAGAGATGAACGAGATGAATGCTCCTAAACCCTATCAGTCATGTCAAACTGTCTAATTTTGGGTATGTAATTATGTGCATGCATTATGGTGTGCAACTTGATGTTAGGTTGTGTAGGATGTAGGCAAAGTGTCCAAATATTGAATTTTTCGGGGTATAAATTCCAACCACCCATTCCTCCCAATTTCGGCTCTACCATCTTCCCCTTTTACTTCTCATTCACCCTCCATATCCTATGTGCAAGTTTCTTTAATTTTATTTCCAACCTCCTCCTGACTTATGATTATCTTTTTTCTCTTGACCAGCTGAAGTTTAGTCTTTTTGTATAGGGTTGATTAGTTGATCCATAAAACTTTAACACACTTGAATAGTGAATTCGGAAAATTTATATAACAATAAATATATATGTGTGGTGCAAGAAAAATAGTTGTAACTTTTTTATTATGTTAGTAACATGGTGTGGTAATTTTAAAATGCACCGCAACAAAACTTTTAAGAGGCACCAAAGAAACTATCGCAAGTCTTTTCTGATTATTGAAATTGTGTATTATTTCATTTAAAATAAATAAATAATGGTTAAATGAATATAATTAAAAAAAGAGGTTTCCCACTTCAAATTCCTTACCTGAGAGAGAAAATGAAGACTATAGGAAGAGTGAACAAAGTGGAGAGAGTTTGCAAGGGAAGAGTCCTTCCATGGAAAGACCCTGAGATTGCATTGATGAAACATGGCTCCAACTCATCACCTTTATTGTTGAGTTTCTCATAGAAAGAAGGCAATGACCTAAAGATGTTATTGAAATCATTTCCAGGAAGATCATTCAGAAAAACTTGGAAACCAGGTGACGAACGCTTCCAACTGCAACACATTTTGTAGATAGTTTCTATTATACCAGTTATCACCAACAATGTGTTAGGTCCTGAAGAACACCCCAAATCAGCAATCCTCAGACATGGATGGAAGTAATTGGTTTGGAATATATCTTTCACTGACTCTTCGAGTATAGGTTGTACTTTTGATATCACTATTTTCTGCATTCAAACATAATCAATATGAATGTTAGAGACATCTGTGAAGTTATTGCGAAATAAACAACACAAGCAAGATACAATTAGAGAGATCGATGGAAAGATAGAAACTATATACTTGAAGTGTGGAATTGTTAGCATAGCTAACTTCCCCTTCGCCTCCATTCATGTGAAGAACTTTTTGAACTTCCATGGTCGGTTTCTCTTATATGTATGTGTATCTTATGCCCCCTTACCAGCTATTTATAGATAGAAATTGTGGATTTATTAAACAATAGTAGGATTTGTTAAGTACCAGTCGTACTTCACTAAACAACCACACATGAGGCTTATGTGACTCATGCAATGCAATGAACTCCCTCTCTTTTATGGATAATGACATTCAATGTTTATAGGCTACATTTTTTCCACTCCACAAATTGTGAGGTTATTGCCATCGATTTTTAAAACTTTTAGCAAAACAAGACAAAACTTTTGTTGTTGGTGAGGACACGCATCCCATCCAAGTGTGTTACACACTTCAACAACAAGACAACAATATCCATGGAGCATCTTGAATGAAGATTTTTTTGTTGTTGTTGATTCCTTAGAATATTCATTAAATTAACAAGACTTCATAAAATAGACTTATTGTTAAATAAAAATTTATAACTTAATTAGTGTATCAGTCGTGTTGTTGACACTATCATACACTTTTCACATAAGGTATAGTGTCATACCTTCGGCATGCTACTCTAGTCCTTGCATCATGCCTTTGGCACTCCCCAAATAGATTATTAAACCCTACAACAAATTGGTATTAGAATGGTAAAATCTGGAAGAAAGATGCCACAAATAAGTCATTGTTGATTGGGAGAAATCGCCAAAGTATTTGATATATACGAAAGGTATACAGTTATTCTCGAGTCAACGTTGTGAGACCGAAATACATCACAAAGTTTTTGAAGATTTTCGCTTAAAGAAAATCTGAAAGTTGAAAATAAAAAAATAAGGGTGTTTGTCAACGAAAACGATGATCCTAATTTCCCCAGTCTTTGAATTATATTTTCAAATTTGAAACATATTTTTTTACCCAACCTAAAGCCACATAAGAAGAGTCGGTAGAGGAAATGAAGAAAATGATAAAGGGAAGAAGAAGTTACCTGATTGGGCCATCCATCATCATTGTCGCTCTTGGTTTAGCGGTATCGTCTGCTAGGCTGGGTTCATTTGTTTGAAGTTGCGATTAGGCAAGAAATAACAAATTACCTATCGCTGACATTTACATTTTTTTTCCTTAATGGAATCCAGGAAACCAACTATAAGAAATAACCTGGTCATTTACCTGTTTACGCAATAGCAAGTCTGAACACGGACCATAAGCTCATCACATCCGATTCTCATGTAACATGCATTCACAGTTTTCATGGATTATTTATTTTGCTTCTCATGTAACACGTTGCTTCCATGAAACGTGTTAGATTGTTGCAGCTTTCAGTAGTGGCAGCTAAAATAGGTCTTAAAGCGAGTCTAAGCACCACCAATAATGTCTTCCATGACAATGAAATATGACCCATTGAGTAACACTGTTCAGGTGTGCATGTCCTCCAATGAATGGAGCTCGTCACTCCAGGTGTTAACAAAAAATGCATTATTTTGGCCCCATGGGATACTCAAATCAATCAAAGACTTCTTCTTTTTCCAAGTCAATACTAGGGAGGCAATTCACACCACCAACCCCTATTAGAAAAGATTATAATTTTACTCTCCAAACCCAGTGCATGATAGGCCTAGCGACTCTAATACCTGGTCATTTACCTGTTTACGCAATAGCAGGTCTGAACGTGGACCATAAGCTCATCACATCCGATTCTCATGTAACATGCATTCACAGTTTTCATGGAATATTTATTTTCCAACTCCACAAAATTGTGAGGTTGCCATCAATTTTTAAAACTTTTAGCAAAACAAGACAAAACTTTTGTTGTTGGTGATGACGCGCATCCCATCCAAGTGTGTTACACACTTCAACAACAAGACAACAATATCCATGGAGCATCTTTGAATGAAGTTTTTTTTTGTTGTTGTTGATTCCTTAGAATATTCATTAAATTAACAAGACTTCATAAAATAGACTTATTGTTAAAATATATTATATATAACTTCATAAATAGACTTATTGTTAAAATAGACTATCATACACTTTTCACATAAGGTATAGTGTCATGCCTTCGGTATGCTACTCTAGTCCTTGCATCATGCCTTTGGCACTCCCCAAATAGATTATTAAACCCTACAACAAATTGGTATTAGAGTGGTAAAATCTTGGAGAAAGATGCCACAAATAAGTCATTGTTGATTGGGAGAAATCGCCAAAGTATTTGATATATACGAAAGGTATATAGTTATTCTCGAGTCAACGTTGTGAGACCGAAATACAACACAAAATTTTTGAAGATTTTTGCTTAAAGAAAATCTGAAAGTTGAAAAAAAAAAAAATAAGGGTGCTTGTGAACGAAAACGATGATCCTAATTTCCCCAGTCTTTGAATTATTATTTTCAAATTTGAAAACATATTTTTTACCCAACCTAAAGCCACATAAGAAGAGTCGGTAGAGGAAATGAAGAAATGATAAAGGGAAGAAGAAGTTACCTGATTGGGCCATCATCATCGTTGTCGTTGTCGGTTTAGCGGTATCGTTTGCCAAGATGGGTTCATTTGTTTGAAGTTGGGATTAGGCAAGAAATAACAAATTACCTATAGGGAGGCAATTCACACCACCAACCCCTTTTAGAAAAGAAATATAATTTTACTCTCCAAACCCAGTGCATGATAGACCTAGCGACTCTCTCTTACCAAACCAAATAAAGCCTGTAATTACTCCAGAGTTCCCCAAGTTAGTCTTGTGACCACCAATCTAATAATTTTCTTATGTTCTTAGTTAGTAAAAATTTAGATGGGATTTCAATCTAATTATATTAGGGTGTCGATGCACTTTATATACGCGAATATACATTACTTTTTATTTATTACAAATTTTCAAGTAAAAACTATTATTGAAATTCTAAATAAAATAATTATTTATAATTTAAGGGCCTATATGTATAATTTACAAATAATTAATGACTTTGAATAAATGATGTTAGGGGCTTAGGTATAATTAATAGTATTTATGAGGGACGGAATTTTTATCGTAAATAATTTGAATTTGGAAGGGTTTAAAGTGACAAAAATAACTTTGGCCACTATTCACCTTACCATTGGTTATTTAGTAAATATAATAGAATTGGGAGGCCATTTTGGACAAATAAAAGACGAAATCCACATCGATACTATTCCTAAAAGGAGCTGACATTATATGGAATAGATGTGTCTAAGACTTCAAGTCTCTCTGCTTATAATCATAATTAGTGTCTCTAATAATGTTTTGGTCATGTTTTACTCACCATTAAATATCAGAGACATGAAGATCCGCTTGGAGCACTGAGTTTGTGGAATGATTCACTTCACTATTATCGATGGAAAGGAGTCACATGTACTTACTTACGGTACCGGCAGTGCATTGAGATTTTCTTCGAGTCACTGTGGATACAGAACCATGCACATCAAATGGGTCATGCATATTTCATTGGGCATTTGTTGAAGGACTTCCACCTAACATGCATTCGACGGCTCGCTATTAGAATCCTAGTACCAACTTTGAACAAATTATCTTTTGGCCACAAAAGCAATTTAACGGACCTAAACGAGAGCCAGAAGTTATTAATCGAGTGAGCAATCAATATTGCACATGAAGTCAAATGTGTGATTGTTCAATGGTTGAGCAGTGACGGATGAAATGTCTGATTTCTAAGCCATGCAGTGTATTTTCTTTATGGTTTGTGGAATGGGTTGATGGGGTTGTGAAATTGGATCGATTTTACTTTTTACTTTTTTTTAAGGGGATAAATATATTTCATCTTAGTTGTTCTCATATTTCAAATGTAACATTTAGGGATACACATTTTGTCAGCAATTGTAATTGACCAGAAAAGAAGTGTCTCAGAACATTCGGGTTTTTATAGCTCACTCTGGCGCGAATCAGAGCTATAATCAATTTGAAAAAGAAGAAATTGCCTTACTAGCACAGGGAAGGTTAGTTCTGTTTTTTTTTTGTTCTAAATATGTTACGTATGATTTTCCTAATTGGAATGCCCAGTGTACCTATCCGAGGTGGAAGCCAAGAAAGTTCTATCGAGAGATTCCTTTTTTATTCGTGGAGTTCGGTTCAAAGCATTCCGTTGGCATGATGGATTCAGTTTGAAGGAGGACCCGATATCGGTGCCATTGTGGTAGAGCTTCCTAACTTACTTTGCATTTATTCATCCCCTTATTTTAAAAGAAATTGTGAATTCTTTTGGTGGTTTCTTGCGGATGGATGATCATACTCGATGCCTATCGCACCCAGGTTTTGCCCGTGTTTGCGTGGAGATGACTTTGGCGGAGAAATTACCAACTAAAGTTTGGATTGACATGGCTAATAATAGGGGCTTCTGGCAGAAGATAGAATATTCAGGCTTCAAATACTGTGATTTTTGCTCCTTGATAGGGCATCAGGAGGATTTTGTCGAAAAAAGTTGGGCTTAAGGGGCGGTGGGAGAGTTTCTGACCTAGGTACAGTAGCGAGGCAATCAAACCAAAAGTCGAAACCAATACTGTCAAGCAACAGTACATACCAGTTACCAAAAAAGAAAAATTGCCCATCCAAGAAGTGGGTACGAATGGTGTAAAAAATGACAAATGTGCGGAGATTAACGAGGAAACTGGGGATAAGAGGCCAGTGGCCATTGCTCTGGCAACGGTGGTGTTGTCAAACAATTTTGAGTTACTTATAGATAATATCGATGAAGATGAGGTGCTCAAGAGGATAAGCATCTAGTGGGCAAGACAATGGCTCATGACAGTGTCGCGGTTTGTACCAGAATCTATGGAGGATTGCCTCTTTGGAGGCGGAGTATACAGTTTCGAAAATGATAATGTTATTGGTCCACACAGCAGTCGTTGCTACAGGAGGATGCTATCGAATCAGGGGACACTAGCAATAGCCTTTTTAAGAATATTCTTGTGGTAGCGCCGCGAGACGTGGCAAGCGATACAGTGATGCATGCTGATTCATAGAGACGGTCTGATTTTCAACCAGGACCGACCTCGCAGCAGCCAGTGCTCTACCTTCAAGAGGGGTCGTGACTTCCCTCAACCAGCAACCTGCACCAAGACAGGGGCCATGGCCTCGCCCAAAACCAGCGCCCTGCACCAAGGCAGCGGATGCGGCTTGCACCAATCCAGCACTTGCACCAAGCAGCGCCCTGCATCACACCAAAGAACATAGTCTCGCCCCTGCCAGTGCCCTGCACCAAGGCAACGGACGTGGCCTCGCCCCAGTCTGCGCACAGCACCAAGACAGGGGTTGTGGCTTGCCTCAGCCAGCGCCCTGCACCACACCAGTTGTTTTTGGTGCTACTAGCATAGAGCTAGGGATGCTATGCAGGGTCAGCAAGTGCAGGAACCCTCGGATGATGAGTTTCAGTCTTTGCTCAGGTTAAAGAGACATTTTGACAAATACGTTATCAAAACTTCCCCGGATTACAAAAGAGTCAGCGACAAGTTGAATAAGGCTACATCTTTGTTCAAAGAAAATAGGCTACTTCGACTGCCGAAATTAAATATCGATACACTCGAAAGTACTAGTGAGGATAGTGATGAAGTCAACTCAGAATCTGAGCTAGGTCCACAGGCAGCAAACAATTATTTGGATTTAGGGGCTATGTCAGACGGAAAGATGAATAAGAGGTGTCACACCAAAGATATCAGCATTTGTCCCCGAAAATCCAATAGAACTAGGAAAGAAAACAAAAGGTACAAAGACTAATTATTGTCTAGGCTTGTATTGGTAAATCCTATCTTTTGTGGAAGTGTGTTTCGGCTTTTTAGTTAACCCTATAGAGTCAGTCATGTAGCCTTCAGGCGTAGATTTTTAAATGAATACAATGGGTCAACATCCCAATTTGATTAAAAAAAAAAAACTTCTTTTCGCTGAAGCTAAAAAAATTCTTCCTGATTTCTGCTTCTTGAATTTTAGCACCTATCTGGAGTTCTCTCACTACTGCAGGCTAAGTTTAATTTATAAAAATAAGGAATTCCCTTAGTTGATTGGCTTAGCTTCTTGTTTTTTGTTCACCATATCGTGGCCAATATAGTCTTGGTTGCCCCAGACTCTCCTGGAGGATTGCCAATTGTTTCCATTTCCATTATTATGGGATAGTTTGAATTTCAAAGTCAAGTGCTTTGTCCATAAAATGAATTAAATTAAGATGGGAGGCATTCTGTGAAGCTGATGCCATGCCATGAGAAATTGATGAATCTGTGCACAAAAGAAAGAAAGAACAAAATTGGTGACAGGCCAAAAAAGGTAAAAACTAATGCAAAACAACATGAACTTTCTGTTACTGATCCATCCATACAAAACTTCTACAGATGTTGCCCAAGATTTCAACCAAAAACCACTAGATAAAAGTTTCGGATGACTTTAGTTTTGAATCAGAGTAATACTACAGTGCACTGATACAGTGCACTGGTAACTTGCTTGGTGTTACAAGACACCATAGGATTGCATCGAAATAAGTGTTATCACTTATCTCGATGCAATTCTACGGTGTCTGATAACCACCAGGCAACTTATCGGGCACTTTACCAATGAACTTAAGAAAAACTGTTTGAATCATTAATGAGATAATTTTATTTGTTTGTTTATCTATCTATTATTAATATTATTTTTAACAAAAATCACTTATCATAGTTCATCATTTATTAGTTGAGAAGCTCTGGTTTGCCAGCCAGCTAGCCGGAACATATGAAGAAGTGTTGATGACATTCTAATGCCTTTTTCTTTGGGGTTAAAAACTGTAAAATTGCTAGCTACTGCAAAAAAAAATTTACACGTACAAAGATATAAAACCCAAACGAAATACAATTGCATAGACACTAGCGAAACATAGACAATTCAACAATGACTTATTGTGGAGTCTAAGTAGCAAGGGCTCTTCGCAAACGAGCTATCCTTATTGCAATAACCAAACATATTTGATCTTTTATCTACCAATGCACTGAAAATAAGCACGACTCAAAGATCGGCTCCAAAGCAAAGTACCACAAACTCCCATAAGACCAACAACAAAGCCTGATCCCATGCCGATGTAGAACCAAAACATCTCATCAATACTCCCATCTTCGTCGCTAGCAACATGTATTGGACCTGGGTTTACTTCGTCACCTGGGCATTTGTTTGTAAGTAGCGGCCCACATAACTGAGAGTTGCCCTAGTAAATAGTTGAATCGTCGAGGGTCTAGAGTTGGTTCCCAATGGAATTCTCCCACACAAATTATTGTTTGACAAGTTGAAATGATTCAAAAATGTCAATTCAGATATGGTGGGAGGAATCATCCCATAAATATGGTTTCTTGAGAGATCAAGAGATTCCAATTGTTTCAAGTTCCCAATTTGTCGCGGAATGGCACTTGTTAAGTGGTTCGCGGAAAGATTCAGGATGTGTAGTCCGATAAGTTTGGTTAAGTCCGAAGGCAGCTCACCTGAGAGATTGTTTCTTGAAATGTCTATGAGTCTCAAATACAATATTCTAACTTCTCCATTTTCCGAGAGAAATGTAGTCATTGAACTTAAATTGGCAACACATGATGGGATGGTACCGGATAGTTTGTTGTTTCCAAGATCTAAGATCTGCAGAAAAGAGAAATTACACAGTTGTGGAGAGATAGGGCCGCTAAACGAATTTGATTGGAAGCGTAAAAGCATCATGTGTTTTCCCATCCCAGTTGGTATTTCTCCCATTAGACTGTTTTCTCCAAGATCAAGAACGACCAATTTTAGTTCTCTGAAAGAATGAGGAATTTGTCCGTAGAAAGAGTTGTTTTCAACTTCAAAATATGAAGATCAGTTGATAACCCTATTTCATTAGGAATTTTTCTTGTTAGATTATTGCCTCTTATATCCAAGTAAGCTAATTTCTTCCAAGAACATTTCGGAAGTTCTCCTGAAAAAATGATTAGATGAGGGGGCAAGGATAGACAAGATATCTAGTTTACATATTGATGATGGGATGTCACCGTTCATAAAGTTCCTGGGAAAGATCTAGCAATTCCAAACTCGACATTGTTTTGCCAATGTTCAATGGGAATGGTCCTGCAAATGAATTATTTGTCAGAACTAACTACATGAAAGAATAAATCATATTTGGTGGCTATGATGTGATATTGTGTCTTGAGCTAAAACCACTGCTACATTCACGATGAATTTCAAAAGGAAACTTGCCTGTGATCTGATTATCAAAAGGTCCAATATGTTGTAGCATTGTAACCATTCGGGTAAAGAACCTGAAATATTTTAACTCGAGAAATTTTCTTGATTGGTGGTTGAACACTACTATCATCTCGCTAATTCCTAAATGTGCGGGAATGTGGACAATCAAAAATTTTAGACCTATCAGTACTTTGAATGGGGCCTATAAGATCATTGCCAAGGTGTTGGCTAACAGACTGAAAATAGTTCTTCATTCAGTCATTTCTCCTTTTCAAAGTACAGCAGTCAGTGGAAGACAGGTGGTTGATAGCCTTTTGATTGCCAATGAAAATATTGATTCTAGGAAAAACAAGGTTTTCCAGGGCTCGTTATCAAATTAGATTTCTCCAAAGCCTTTGACAACGTCTCTTGGAGATACTTGGATTTGATAATGGCTCGCATGGGGTTTTACTCCAAATGGATTCATTGGCTTCACACTTGCAGATCTACAGCTAATTTCTCTCTGAAGATTAATGGTCAACTGCACGGGTTTTTCAATAGCTCGAAAGGCTTGCGCCAAGGTGATCCCCTGTCTCCTCTTCTATTTACTATAGCAGCAGAATGTCTAACACAAATGATTCTTAAAGCGGTTGATGCTGGCCTAGTGAGAGGGTTTTCTGTCGCCGAGGTAGTCCTCCTATTTCTATTCTCCAGTATGCAGATGATACTATCCTCTTTTGTGATGCTTCCGTTCTCAGGTTCTTTCTCTTAAAAGAATTATGCTTTGGTTTGAAGTTATTTCAGGTCTGAAAATCAACTTTCACAAATCAAGGGTGTTGCCTATTGGAGAAGTTCCTCATCTGCACCAGTTGGCGGGTTTATTGGGTTGTTCAGCGAATCATCTTCAAGTTAAGTACTTGGGCATGCCTTTGGGTACTAGTTTTAAAAATAAAGATGTGTGGGATGAGACGATCGAAAGGATGGAATCAAAACTAGCGTCTTGGAAACGCAAATTTCTCTCTAAACAGGCAGATTAGCTCTTGTACAATCCACGTTAGCTTCTATCCCGGTGTTCATTCTGTCTTTTATCAAGATTCCCTCTACAATAGCAGCCAAGATGGAACAGATCATGCGCGATTTCCTTTGGGGTTCTACTCAAAACTCTAGAAAGATGCATTTAGTGGGCTGGGAGAAAATTTGTTGCCCTAAATCTCGAGGTGGTTTAGGCATTCGTCAGGTGCTCGCATTCAATATTGGATTACTTTCTAAGTGGCTTTGGCTATTTGCAGAAGAAAATGACAATTTATGGAGATCTTCATTATGGATAAATATGGGCGCAATAGATGGGTTTGGGAAAAGAGAACTAAGTACACTTCCTACGGATGCTCTTTGTGGAAGTCCATCTCCCGGTGCGCAAGTGGCTTCTACCCTCACACCTCTCTCCAATGTGGAAATGGTGATCTCATCTCTTTCTGGCATGATTTTTGGTGTAGTAACCAATCTTTGAAGGATCTGTTTCCAATGTTGTTTATCATTAACAACAATCAATATGGGAGTGTAAGCAATTTTTGGTCTAACGGCAATTCTTGAAATCTTTCCTTTCGAAAACCCCTAAATACTGGGGAGCTAGAAGAGTTCACCAATCTAATGCATCTGTTGGATAAACAGATGCTCTCAGAGGGATCTGACAGTTTGGTGTGGAAGGGTAAGGTGTGGGCTTCTCGGTGAAAGAATTTTCTGATATGTTGGCTGCATCTCATTATGAGACTCACTCCAACCTCTTCATTTCCTCTCACAAAAATTTGGTATGGGTGAAAAACATTTTTTCTCGGATTAATTTCTTTAGTTGGTCAGTGTTGCATGAGAAGATCTTGACTAAAGATAGGTTAAGGAAAAGAGGAATCCACACAGGGAGTCTTTGTGTGCTTTGCAATGAAATTGATGAGACGCTGGATCATTTGATGCTTCACTGCAAATTCTCCAAATCCATTTGGAGCAGTTTCTTGTCAGAATTTGGTTTGAGTTTGATGTTTCAAGGCTCCATTTTAGATTGGCTAAGTTGGTGGTCCCAAACTAATCATTTCCGTTGGGGAGAGTGGTTATGGCGTAGGGTACCTCACGTACTCATGTGGTGTGTGTGGAAAAAAAGAAATAAAATGATATTTGAAGGACTCAACAGATTAGAGTACTCTATCTTTATCGAGATTAGATAATTGCTGTGGATGATGGGTTCGGCTTGTAATTTGTTTAGGGATTTGGGTTTTGACACATTCATAGTGTCTTGGCATTCCTTTATATAGGAATGTTTCTCTTTATTTTTTGTTTCCTTTTCTTTCCCTAATAAATATCTTCGTTTTTTACCCAAAAAAAAAAAAAGAATTTGGAATAAAAACAAACATCTACTCTTTTTTGTGCTCAAAATTTATCCTTCTTGCTGAAATTTGGAATAGTAAAATCCACTCCAATTATCCATGAGCATTTCTTTATGTGTTTCATACACGACAATCCATGTGACAAATATCGGTACCCATTGTAGTCTCATGTCTCTGCTTTCACTTATGTTTTATTTGTTGATAGATTAATACTCAATTATAATGTATGCGAATAGATTTGTACTCAATGATAATGTATCATCCCTCCTGGTAATACCTCAAACAATCACATTTAGCCAATCTCATGTTGTAGTCAGAGTATTCCAGTTACAAACTGAAATTCCCTAATCTTGGGCGTCTTGGGGCAACCAAGACTATGTCTACCGCGATGGGGTGAACGAACGGCAAGTGTGTGAGACATCACTTGACCCAACCACAACCATTACCGCTTTTTGGATTAGGCGCTTTTTCATCACACCACCATCTTCCACATCCTCGAAAATACGGGTTGCCACTAAAACTCAGTAATATCTAGATTTGCTATGCTATAGACCTATTTACTATTGTAGGGATGTTCCTTTGCATGATCAAAAGCCCACCTTAATATTTTATTCAAATCAACATTGGATACGTGACATAAACACCAGAACCTTGGTCATCAAATGGCTCATTCATATTTCATTGTCAAGTGGATTTTTTTTCTTCGGTCACAGTAGCAACTTAAGTGAGCTACACGCGAGCCAAAAGTCCATCAATCAACTGAGCATTGCACATGAGAATTTGTGTTGTCATAAGAAATAACAAATCTCCTTTTTTTTTTCCTTCTTAATGGAATCCAGGAACCATTTATAAGAAATAACCTGGTCATTTGCCTGTTTACGCAATAGCAGGTCTGAACGCGGACCATAAGCTCATCACATTTGATTCTCATGTATTTGATTCTCAGGTCTGAATGCGGACCATAAGCTCATCACATTTGATTCTCATGTATTATGCATTCACAGTTTTCATGGATTTTTTATTATCGCTCTCAAGACTTGCTTTTTTTCAGTCAATATCTATTACTTAACTTGACAAATGCTTTCCCTTTCGCATTGCTTCCATGAAAGCCATGTTAGATTGTTGCAGCTTTCAGTAGTGGCAGCTAAAATAGGTCTTAAAGCGAGTCTAAGCACCACCAATAATGTCTTCCATGACAATGAAATATGACCCATTGAGTTCAGGTGTGCATGTCCTCCAGTGGGTTCTGTATCAATGTTAATTTAAAGAAATCTGAATGAGCTATGGGCATTTGAGTGAGAATTGAGCTCATCACTGCAGGTGCTACAAAAAATGCATTTATTTTGGCCACATGGGATACTCAAATCAATCAAAGACTTTTATTTTTTTAAGTCAATACTAGGGAGGCAATTCACACCACCAACCCTTTTTAGAAAAGAATTATAATTTTACTCTGCAAACCGAGTGCATGGTAGGCCCAGCGACTCTTTCTTACCAAGTCAGTCATGTGACCGCTAATCTAATTATGCTCTTACGTAGTATACTACAAAAAACAATGTAAAAAACGACACTTTCACGGCGGCGTTTCAACACAAGTGCCGGTACAACATTATCAATGACGGCATTTTGTATTCCAAGCGCCGGTAATAAACTAAGTTTCAAGAAATCCCGGCGTTTTTATACCAAAGCGCCGGTAAATGTAAAAACTTTTCAATATAAAAATGTTTTTTTTGGAAACGTCGTATAGATGTAAATAAGCACCGGTAAAGAGCGACCAAACCCGGCGTGTCACTAAAAGCGCTGGTACTGAGTAATCAATATCGGCATTTCACTCTAACCGCCGGGAAAGAATTACCAAGACCGGCATTTTATTAAAAGCGCCGGTAAATAGTAATCAATCCCGGCGCTTTGTTTTGGAAGCGCAGGGAAAGATAAAAAAACCCTTCCAACCTAGGGTGGGCATCCCATCCCGATTTTTTCGGGTCTTAATGGGATTGAATAATTCCATCTAGTCCCGATCTAGAATGAGATGGGATGGGATGAAGATTTTCAATCTCGTCTCGTCCCGAGCTAATTTTTCACCCTGGTATTGATGAGTATTTTCTAGAATACGTCCCTCAATTTTCTGTCATTTAAACATTTAGAAATACTTGCAATGCAGTTGGTAGCATATTTTTTGCAGTTAGCTATTACATAATTACTACATGAATATTAAACTCTCTCGAAGTTCAATTTGTATCTGATTTTCTTTCTATTACCTTCCTACTAGATCATCAAATGATGGAACATGTCGTATCTGGGATATTAGGAATACCAATGTCAGTCCTCGCATTTACTTTCAAAGCCTTCAGATGCTATCACTGGTTTGTTTCAAGTTTACATAGTGTGTTTTGGTTGGTTGGTTGGCTGAGGTTTTTGGAAATTGGTAATTGAAATCTTAACTTGGAATTAACTGCAGGGAAGAGTAATGGTCCCTCAACTAGCACCACG
The DNA here is from genome assembly GCA_003290165.1 of Berberis thunbergii. NCBI lineage: Eukaryota > Viridiplantae > Streptophyta > Magnoliopsida > Ranunculales > Berberidaceae > Berberis > Berberis thunbergii. The sequence goes on along the minus strand of QNQO01001200.1, from coordinate 322,183 downwards.
CTCTCAACTAGCATTGTTACCTCAACTAGTACTGATCCACCAAGCCACCAAATATTGCGTTGTGCATATAATGCTAGTGGAACTGTTTTTGTCACTGGTAGCTCAGATACCTATGCAAGGGTAAAACTGAGTGTTATTCTTTGCGTTGTGTACATTATGTTTGTTTAAACTTGTTCTTCTATACTTAGCAAATATATTGTTCAAGATTGAAATGCGCTGCTGGATGCATATGAGTTTCTTATTCAAGAACAAACAATTTGCAGGTGTGGAATGCTTTGAAGTTTAACACAAATGAGTGCAAGCAACTAAATTATGAGATTGATTAAAGAAAATAAAATGCATATAATCAGAGCACGCTGATCTCGTCCCGAACCCGTTTGGGATGGGACGAGGTCGGGATGAAGTTTTTCCCATCTCGTCCTGTCTCGATCCAGTATGAACGGGATGGGATAGGGATGGGTTTATCTTGTCCCACCCCGTCTCTTGCCCACCCTGATGAAAATAAAATTATGTTTTCTAACACGCTGCTTTAGATGTTACAAGCGTCGGTAAAGCGTAACCAATACTGGCGTTTGTCTTACGAAGCGCCGGCAATGAGATAACAATACCGACATTGTATTTCCAAGCATCGGTAAAGATAAAAAACCCGCCTGATGAAAATAAAATTATGTTTTCTAAAACGCCGGTCAAGAGATACAATACCGGCGGTTAGTGTAGAGGCGTCGAGCAAAAGCGAAAAAAACTCGCGAATCAATCCCGCTCACTACCGGCGTTTTTGTTAACAGTGTCGGTAAATGTATGTTTTTCAAAACGCCGTAGTAAAGGTAAAAAGTGTCGGTAAAGAACACACAAAACCGGCATTTAGGCATAAAGCGCCGGTATAGAGCACACAAAACCGGCGTGTATTTATAAAGCGCCGGTATAGATAAAAAAAACCCGTGACGACATCCCGCCTACGGAAATAAATTTGTGTATTTAAAACGCGGTATTAGATTTATGAAACGCCGGATTAGAGGGTACCCATTTATAATCTCCTTCACCCTTTTGCTCTCATTTGCGACTACCCTCCTTCCTCTTTCCCTCTCCATCGCACCTTTGCGCTTTCGGTTCCCTATCTGCTTCCCTCTCCCTTCCTTCCCTCCTTCACTCGTTCCCTCTTCCTTCCTTCCTTCCTTCCCTCCTTCGCTGCGTCGCGAGTTCCCTCCTTCCCTTCTTTGCGATTTCCCTCCTGCCCTCCTTCCCTCTTGGCTCTCATCTCTGTTTCTGACCTCTATTCATCTCTGTTTTTGACCTCTCTTCATCTCTGATTCTGACCTTCCTTTCCTCCCTCGTTCCCATCTCCTTCCCTTACAAGAAACGTGGTCGAAGAAAACTCAAAGCTAAAGCCTAATTGGACCAAGTGGAAACGTTGTGGAAGAAACTCAAAGCTAAAACCCTAACAACTGAAGTTCCTCTTTAGTCTATTGCTGCTACAAGGTAACGTGGAAACTGTTTTTTATTCTTGAATGGTCATGTACACACATAATGTCTAGTCAATGTAGTTTTATCTTAGATTGTATGTGTTTATTCTCTTAGATTGTATGTGTTTATTCTCAATTTAGCGATTCTTACTCACTGCCTTTCTTTGTTGCAGTCATTGCTTTGCGACCCTAATCGAAACTCACCTGCAAAAATTTCTTCAGTCTATTGCTGCTACAAGGTTAGTTAACATTGTCATTCAAATAGGTTAGTAACTGATTCTGTTAGGAAGGGTTAAATATAGGTTTTTTGTCAGCCTTATCGGCTAGGGTTTCATATCCTGTTCTCCTTTTCTGATGTTCAATGAATCTTTAATTTTATTTCAGATAAAAATAAGTTGGGGTAGGTTTTTTATTTGGATTAAAATGTTGTTGAAATTTTGAAACTAAATTCAAAAATTCAAATTCAAATTGTACTGTGCCATTTTGACATAATTAAAATTGTATTCTTCCAATCTTGTGCTCCCTGAAAGAGTGTCTCCATAGAAAATGAGCTGCTTGAGATCAAAAACATGAGGTGCCCTTCATTTGTACCCAAGCCAAAGAGAGCTCGTGCCCGTCATTCATCATCATCATCATCATCATCTCCTGAATCTTCTTTATTGATAAATGATGGTTAGTAATCATTTTCCCGCTTTTCATTTATGAAAAAGAAAATCCCTTGCAGACTTTAATTGGTGCATTATATGTATATTTGATTGGTCTGGTTTGATTCTACATTTTAGACTTGCTACATGTGCCAATGGAGCCAGGACCACCACCTCAAAGACAGTTTGGGGTCTTAGAATTAACTTAGATATTGTCAGCTTCAGGAATCACTAATGCCAAAACCAAAAACCTTATACTTAGAACAGTTTAAAATTGATTTTTAGCTAGATCCTGAGCCATGTATCTAGAGAAAATTTCCTGCCAGAAAAATCAAACAAACAGCCAAGTTTATGAATTTCTTCAGTTAAATCAGAGATGTCAGATTTGTTGATTTAAATATCTAAGATGTGGTTTATTGACCCTGGAGGTGGAATCTCTTGGTCAGTAACGTCCAAGAGATTTGTCATTTCGTGAACTTCCTAGTCTTTAAATTCCTTTTAAGTTGAAAATTCTATTAATGAGCATTGGAGTCTCAAAGTCACTGATTGTACCTCATTTTGTTGTTAGAGATATTGTAAATAGCAGGAAAGGAGTTCTTCAAAGCCTGAAGAATCTATTGATCACTGATTGTACCCCATTAGTTGGACTTGTAATTGTTTTAGCATGTTATTTGATTTTCAGTGCCCAAAGATGGGTTCTATTTGTGTACTTACACAACTTGTGTTTCACCTGCTTAGCAGGTTCTCGTCTTCTGGAATAGAATGGGCACATTCGTTTTGAAAGGTCTCTGTCCATGGATGTCTTTTTTTTTTTTGCATAAACTGAGATTTTCTTCAAGGACTCAAGGTTTGTATTATCTTCAAGGAACACTGGATTATCTTCAAGGACTCAAGGTCTGTATGTTTGGTAATTTGTTTTTTCTTGTATATGAGTAATTCGTTTGTCTTGTATGGAAGTAGATAATCAGTGTGATCCTTAATAATTAGTGGAATTCATGGCTGCAGATGCTTGGTGTCAAGCGAATTGAAAGGTTCTTCCAACTGGGACTTCCTTGACTGTTGTTGGTGAGGTAGTCTAGCAAAACTTTGAAAAATAAAGAGTTCAGTTCCTGTTAAAAACATTTAATAAATAACTAAATTATTTTGAGGGAATAAGGATAATTTCTTGAAATGAGTTTAGTGACCTGGTCAATGAGTTGATGGGCGAATGTACATGGTGAGTTCCTGATATATATACTAACATGTTGGTAATTTAAGTTTTCCTCTACTTTGTTGCTCAGGCTATTAAAGATGATGTTGGAAAGGTCGGCATTCAACGACCCCAAAAGGGGCATTTTATGTGACAGCAAAACCTATTGATCTGCTTATTGAAAATGTTGGGAAATGGGCAAGGTAACTATAAATACGTGGTGAAAAACTTGTTTTCTCCTTTCGTATTTGTTTTCTTAAAAGAGGCATTTCTACCAGGCTCTACAGGTTTGCTTCTGTGGGGTTCTCAGTACTTGCAGTACATTTCATTTTTCATTCTTATTCATTATACCTATTTTGGTTTCGTAGCTTCTTTTGCATTCATGTACTGTGTTCTTACTTTCTCAGAGTTCTCGCTGCTGCTGCACAACGATTGGAGCAAGACAATGAAGGTAGACACAAGGATTTTAGTGTTTTTTCAGTTTGTATTAATTTATTTTTGAGAATCATGTTTTAGCATTGAACTTAAACTAATCTGCAGATTTAGATGAGAATGTGAATGCGAATGCACCAGATAATGCAAAAAATGACGCTCTCTTGCCAGCTATCTGTGTTATATGTCTAGAGCAGGATTATGATGATGTATTTGTTCCGTAAGCACCTTAACAACATTTTCTCCTTTATTTATAACATTTTTATGATGAATGTTTTCTTAATTTTCTTCTTGTCTCATATTATTGATTTGCTTGAGGATGCAAGTTATAGGGGAGAACAATTCTCCCTACTTAAGATGTGCTATCATGATTTACATGAGAAAAAAAAACTTAGGGTACACCATCATTAAGCTAGCGTAATGATCTTCTAGGCCATATGGTTTGAGCATCAACATTTCAAATATTGTTTAAGGTGCAATAAAGCTTTCTTATAGTGATTTTGTATAATTTTGTTTTGTTTTAGATGCATATAATAATCATGTCGCGAAGGGAATTAACCACTGACCAAAACAAAAGATATAACTAAATATGAATAAGATAGGACTATATAAAAACATCAAATGCTCCTTTTTTCTATTCTTTCCTCTTATTCCACTTATTTATTTATCAATTGATATTGTGAGTGGTAAATGGGGTTTGGATACTGCAACATGTTCGCTTCAGCATCTTAGTTCTCCCATTATGTTCCTTTTATAATAAATTCATAACATGTAGTGGTTTCTTTTAATTGTTTGGTCATTTGATCTCAATCTCTAGTAAGTTTTATTTGTAAATCTAATTATCTCATACAAAAAGCATTAACTTGAATAAAAGTAAAATTAGTTGCATGTCTTTTAATAGCTTAAAAACAGCAGAGAGAGGGGATTTGAGCTAAGCATTTAGCATCATTTTCAGATTTCACTAACACTGGACAGCAAGCTCTGTTTTGACAAAGTGCTCTGTCCTGATGCCCTCTGTTGCTTGGTTTTTTTTCTGCTGTTAGTGTGATGGTGTGCTGGAATTCAGCAGGGGATTGGGCTAGAGTCAGCCGGGTATGCTGTTTTTATTGCTTACAAGGTCAGCCGGGTATGGTGTTTTACTGCTTACAAGTATATGGTTGCAACTTGGGATGTTAAGGCAAATCTACATACAAATCTATTGGTATGATGAGTATTGGTTTCTCTGCTCTTTTTCACATGTATAGAAATTGTGAGCAAGCTTGTCTAAGAGTGTCCATAGGTAACTAGAATACTTTAAATTTCTACCTAGCCTGCACTAGCCAGATCAAGTCATGAAACTCTGCCTGCAGACTGTGGCTTGCTCTTTAATGGTTCGGTGCCAACGTTATCACTTCCATTGCTAAGTTTCATGTAAGTCACACATCGATGCCTGTTATATCTTACTATTTTTAGATTTTAGAAGCTGTGCTGTGCCATATGGTACACATATACATGCACAGGAACAGGTTGTCTTCTGGTCTATTTGCAACATGGTGCTCACTCTCTTTATCCTTATGTATTTGCAGCAAAATAAACAAATTTTGATTGATGTTGTTGTCCATGCTGTAAATGAGGACTATGTTGATATGGAAAATGATTTCACCAGACTTGGTTTCCTTGCTAGTGGAACGGATGTAGCTCCCATAGTTACAGCTTAGAAGCTATCTGGCAGACTCATCCGGAAAAGGACTAGCAGATTTTAATTTTCGCAGTGTTACTGGTAATGTTAATATCCTTCTTGCCTCCTTCCCTAGCACTCAATCAATTACTGTCTCATGAACCGAAGACTCTTTGGAATGGGTAGCTCCACCCAAATAACACACTATTTTCATTATTTAGTTTTCAATACAAACTCTACCTACACGTCCCAAAAAAAAACCCTCTGCATCAGATTTTCAAACCATGCATATTTTGGAGATGAAAACATGTCCACATAACCTACCTTTTCTCCTCTATTTTAGACACAATACCATACTAGATTGAAGGCACAAAGTCCATTAGCATCTCTTCATTCAATTCACAAACACCATGAAACTCTGTTACACCTTGCTTGTTCTACTTATTCAAACTCTCTCTTCACCTCTCTTGATATCTTCTGATCCCATACATCAAACTACAATCTTCTCCATTCCCAAGCAATTTCCTCCTTGGCACTGCCTCTTCTGCATATCAGGTATCACAACTTCTACTATTTCTTTATTTATTTGTAATTGTAATCAACTTTTTTTTAATATCCAAAAATTTTGAACAAAATTAAACCCATTGTTTTTTTTCTAACATGCATGTATGTTGTACTGATGATCAGTATGAAGGAGCTTATTTGATTGATGGGAAAGGCTTAAACAATTGGGATGTTTTTACTCACAAATCAGGTTGGTTGTGGAGCTTCTATAAGATCATTCTAATGGTGGTGATTTCTTAGTCAAACTTAAATGAGAATTTCTGAGATGGGTTTATGGTTGTTGTTTGTTGATATTGCAGGACATGTGATGGATAGAAGTAATGGAGATGTAGCAGTTGATCATTATCATCTGTATCAGGTAACAATTTTTTGATATTTATTTTGATGTTCATTTCTTACATATTAATCCAATAAGACATTCTTTCATCTCAACGTCATTTTCTTTGCTACCCTCATTATGTAATTGTTTAGTATAATCTAAATGTCAACTCAAAGTTATAACAATGATGATGGAGATTCTAATGTAAATCATGCAGTATGGCATCCTTGATAAGAATAAAAAGTATAACTCATTCACTCAATTTCGTCCATTCTTCTTTTTTATAATATTGTATTTATGTCTGAATATTCAGAAACAACAAGGTGGAACTATTGGGATTGTTATAAATGCCATATGGTTTGAACCTATCAGTAACTCTTCAGCGGACAAAATGGCAGTGCAAAGAGCTCAGTCGTTCCTTATGAGCTGGTAAGTATCTTCAGGCGTTAATGAACGCATAAAGACATAATTTAATGCAAGAAGAGTTTTTCCCTTAATTTGACGTTCATACTATGTAGGTTCTTGAATCCCATCATATTTGGAAAATATCCAATAGAAATGCAAGACATTCTTGGATCGGGTTTACCTATATTTTAAAGCATTGATCTAACAAAACTACAAAGTGGCTTGGACTTCATTGGTATCAACCACTACACTAGTCTCTATGTCAAAGACTACAGTTCCTCTACATGCGGACATGGGATGGAAAGTACAAGGACCGAAGGTTTTGCCTTACAAACCGGGGAAAAGGATGGCGTCCCAATTGGAGAACCAGTATGTAATTCAAATTACAACCCCTTTAATTTCCCTATCTTGCATTTTTCAACAGATAACTTATGCGTCTCTATGAAAGATAACAAAATGATGAGTCTCTTGATGGTAATTGAAGATCAAATGAGCATTTCATTCTTGATTAGTTAGTGAACACCATGTTTAGTACTGTTTATTTTGAGATGTTTTCTCAACTTTATAGACATTGGTTTTATTAAGAACAAGCATCCCTTGTAGAAATGTGAATCACTTATCAGCCATCATGTCAGACAGGATGTTGCAGAAGGCCAAATATGCATATTCAGTGATCTATTCATATAATTTTGTCTTCTGATCCGAATTATTTGATCATCGTTGGTCTGTCTTTGTTGTCTGCCTTGCAGATCTTCTTTACTCTAACTATGGTTGACATGGTGATTTCTCAAGCAAGCTCTTATGCACCAGATTCTAATTAAAGGACCCAAGATTATACTATTAGACGAGGCCACGAGTGCGCTTAATGTTGAATCTGAACGAGTGCTTCAAGATGCATTGGACCGAGTCATGGTGGAGCTGACTATTACTATTCATAATGCTGATCTGATTGCAGTGGTAAAAAATGGTCTCATCACTGAAAAAAGGAAAGCATGAAACGTTGATGAACATCAAGGATGGAGTTTATGCATTCCTTGTAGCACTTTTCACATGGAGTCTGACATAGTTTGCAAATCAGTGGCTAGAAAATGTTGCCATCTTTCGGCAACTGAAGTGACTTATTTAATTAGGTGAAGTTTGTAAATGATGTTGAATTGACGAGGGAACTTTATGCCCATGTCGTGTAGATTGTATATTTTTTGTGTATATTAAAAATTCACTGTCTATTTTTCCGTTCCAATGACAAGTTTTTAGTTTTTATTGATGCAAGTTGATGAAGTGCCTGAAAATTGATTTTTTTTTTCAGGTATGTTTACAGAACCGGCGCTTTTAAAGTATCGGCAAAAAGTGTTAGCACAATCGGCGCTTTGCAAGCGTCGCAAAAACAGTCTTTGCAGCGCTTTTAAGTGTCATTAAAAAGGTTTTAATACAGGTTTGCTAACATAACCGGCGCTTTAAAAGTGTCGGAACAAGGTTTTTGCCGGCGCTTTCAAAGGTCTTTAACGGCGCAAGGTCTTTAACGGCGCTTTATAGCGTCATTAAAAGGGTATAAATACGGCGTTGGAGTTGACATATACATCTCTTTGACGGCGCTTATATAAGCATTTTCGGCACTTTTGAAAGCGCCGGCACTGTTAATTTTAACCGGCGCTTCACTTACAACGCCGGTAATCTTTTCGGGGCACAGACCTTTATCGGCGCTTTGGCAGCGCTTCCTAAAATGTCGTATATAACCTAAATCGACACTTATTTCGATATACAGGTGCTTTGTAAAGCGCCGGTAAAAACGAATCTGTTGTAGTATAATTTTATGCTCTTACTTGGTATAAATTTAGATGAGACTTCAATCTAATTATACTAGGGTGTCGATGCGCCAATATACATTACTTTTTTATTTTATTACAAATTTTCAAGTAAAAATTATTACTAAAATTCTAAATAAGATAATTATTTATAATTTTAGGACCTATGTATAATTTACAAATAATTAATAGCTTTGAAATATATGATGTTAGGGGCTTAGGTATAATTAATAATATTTAAGATTGACGAGTTTTTTTATAGTAAATAATCTTAATTTGGGAGGGTTTAAAATGACAAAAATAACCCTGGCTACTATTCATCTAAATATTGATTATTTTGTAAATATGATAGAGTTGAGAGGGCATTTTGGGCATTCAAAAGATGAAATCCACATGGATATTGTTTCTAAGAGGAGCTGACATAAGAAACAGATGTGTCTAAGACTTCAAGTCTCTTTGTTTATAATCATAATTAGCGTCTCTAATACTATTTTGATCATGCTTTGCTCACCATTAAATATCAGATACATGAAGATCCGCTTGGAGCACTGAGTTCGTGGAATGATTCACTTCACTTATTATCGATGGAAAGGAGTCACATGTACTCACTTACAGTATCGGCAGCGCTTTGAGGTTCTCTTCGGTCACTCAGAACCATGCACACCTAAACTGTAGTCATCAAATGGCTCATGCCTATTTCATTGGGCATTTGTTGAAGGACTTCCACCTAACATGCATATATATATATTCATCCATAAATGGAAGATATGAATAATTCTTGGTTTTTTTTCATTAAGCAGCGATATCCATACGTCTCCACCAAGCTGCAGATCTCGTTTTCAGAGACGCCATATTTACCATTACTTCTTAAATTTGTGGCCGTAGCTCCATTAGCCAATCCATAGCAAAGAAATACCACTAGAAATACGCATGTCAAAACCTCCACCATGGCCATGTTCCTTCTTAATTCCACCAATGGACCTAAAGAACTCCCAAATGATTTCAGTAAAAAACTTTTTTTATTTTTTTTATAACACATTGATAACATGTATAGGCTGATAAAAACTGATTTTTCTGAACCATAACAATGTAGTTTCATTATGGTTTGTGGCATGGGTTGATGGGGTTGTGAAATTGTATCGATTTGGGGTTTACTTTTTTAAGGGGATAAATATGTTTTTTCAAATATATTTCATCTTAGTTGTTCTCGTATTTCAAATGTAACATTTTAGGGATACAAAATTTTGTAAGTAATTGAAATTAAGAGCATATATAACACAAGATTAAGAATGGGGTAGGAGGTTTCAGTATACCATATTTACCGTGAATCAAGTTCTATCGCTGATTTGTTAACCTGAAAAGAGATGGTCTCAGAACATTCGGATTTTTATAGTTCACTCTGGCGCGAATTAGAGCTATAATCAATTTGAAAAAGAAGAAAGTGCCTTACTAGTACAGGGAAGGTTAGTTCTGTTTTTTTCGTTACGTATGATTTTGCCTAATTGGAATGTCCAGTGTACCTATGATGGATTTCCTTGCCTAATTGGAATGCCCATTGATTGTTCATTATTATTTAAGATGTCTTCATTGATGTAAGTTTGTAGTATCATGTGGTGGGAAAATGTTGTCGACTATAAAACAGGATCAAGCAGAGAAGGATTTATCCCACCTCTATTATTGATTGTTATGATGACATCTCATAGTCTAGCACATTGCTTCCAAGATTAAGTTTGATGACATGTTGGGTCTTGTTGCTGCAGCTTATTCCTGTCCAAGTTCAGCAATCTTTACCATGCTAAGATGACAGCCTGCCATAGATATCAGTGAGGCTTTCTTTGATTTGAGGAATGTAGGCAGAGAAGACTCTTTCATGCTTCCAAGGAAAAGATTATACTCGTGGTATGATGGTTTTGAAGTAAGGAAAACCCAACACCTAAAAAGAAATAGTGGAAATTGAAATATGGAGGTTCTGATCATGGGAATACTATTCAATCTCTTATGATGTAATTTGTGCCGTTGAGTAAATTCGATACTTGTAAAAGCAGATCGGAAAGGTCATGTTTTCTATTTAAATGTGAACAGCTACAATGTTTATTTTATTGATGCTAAATTATTGAGAATATATTGCGAATATCGATATTTGCAATATATTCTCAATATAAATGATGCAATTTTGTTATTGTGCACAGTTATGACTTGGGTTTAACTTCTTTTCGCAGAAGCTAAAAAAATTTCTTCCTGATCTCTGCTTCTTGAATTTTAGCATCTATCTGGAGTTCTTTCACTACAGCAGGCTAATATAGTTGAATTTTAGCATTTATCTTGAATTTCTGCTTCTTGAATTTTAGCATCTATCTTTTTAATTTATAAAAATACGGAATTCCCTTAGTTGATTTGGCTTAGCTTCTTGTTTTTGGTTCACCATATCATGGCCAATATAGTCTTGGTTGCCCCAGACTCTCCTAGAGGATTGCCAATTGTTTCCATTTCCATTCTTATGGGGATAGTTTGAATTTCAAAGTCAAGTGTTTTGTCCATAAAATGAATTAAATTATGATGAGAGGCATTGTGTGAAGCTGATGCCATGCCATGAGAAATTGATGAAATTTATGCACAAAAGAAAGAAAGAACAAACTTGGTGACAGGCCAAAAAGGTAAAACTTATGCGAAACAACATGAACTTTCTGTGACTGATCCATCCATACAAAACTTCTTGAGATGTGCCCAAGTTTTCAACCAAAAACCACTTCATAAAAGTTTCAGATGACTTTAGTTTTGAATCATTAATGAGCTAATTTTATTTGTTTGTTTAACTATCTATTATTAATGTTATTTTTAACAGAAATCAGTATATCGTAGTTCATCATTTATAATTAGTTGAGAAGCTATGGGTTGCGAGCCAGCTAGCCGAAACATATGAAGAAGTGTTGATGACATTCTAATGTTTTTTTCTTTGGGGGTCAAAAACTATAAAATTGCTAGCAACTGCAAAAGAAAATTTACATGTACAAAGATATAAAACACAAACGAAATACAATTGCTAGACACCAGCGAAACATAGACAATTCAACAATGACAAATTGTGGAGTCTAAGCAGCAAGGGCTCTTCGCAAACGAGCTATCCTTATTGCAATAACCAAACATATTTGATCTTTTATCTCACCAATGCACTGAAAATAAGCACGACTCAAAGATCGGCTCCAAAGCAAAGTACCACAAACTCCCATAAGACCAACAACAAAGCCTGATCCCATGCCGATGTAGAACCAAAACATCTCATCAATACTCCCAACTTCGTCGCTAGCAACAAGTATTGGACCTGGGTTTACTTCGTCACCTGGACATTTGTTTGTAAGTGGCGGCCCACATAACTGAGAGTTGCCCTGGTAAATAGTTGAATCGTCGAGGGTCTGGAGTTGGTTCCCTGATGGAATTCTCCCACACAAATTATTGTTTAACAAGTTGAAATGATTCAAAAATGTTAATTCAGATATGGTGGGAGGAATCATGCATCCTAAAAAGATGGTTTCTTGAGAGATCAAGAGATTCCAAGTGTTTCAAGTTCCCAATTTGTCGTGGAATGGCACTTGTTAAGTGGTTCGCGGAAAGATTCAGGATGTGCAGTCCGATAAGTTTGGTTAAGTCCGAAGGCAGCTCGCCTGAGAGATTGTTTCTTGAAATGTCTATGAGTCTCAAATACAATATTCTAACTTCTCCATTTTCCGAGCGAAATGTAGTCATTGAACTTAAATTGGCAACACATGATGGATGGTACCGGATAGTTTGTTGTTTCCAAGATCTAAGATCTGCAGAAAAGAGAAATTACACAGTTGTGGAGGGATAGGGCAGCTAAACGAATTTGATCGTAAGCGCGTAAAAGCATCATGTGTTTTCCCATCCCAGTTGGTATTTTTCCCACTAGACTGTTCTCTCCAAGATCAAGAACGACCAAATTTAGTTCTCTGAAAGAATGAGGGATTTGTCCGTAGAGAGAGTTGTTGCTCAACTTCAAAATATCAAGATTAGTTGATAACCCTATTTCATTAGGAATTTTTCCTGTTAGATTATTGCCTCCTATATCCAAGTAAGCTAATTCTTCCAAGAACATTTCGGAAGTTCTCCTGAAAAATGATTAGATGAGAGGGCAAGGATAAACAAGATATCTAGTTTACATATTGATGATGGGATGTCGCCATTCATAAAGTTCCTGGAAAGATCTAGCAATTCCAAACTCGACATTGTTTTGCCAATGTTCAATGGGATTGGTCCTGCAAATGAATTATTTGTCAGAACCAACTGCATGAAAGAATAAATCATATTTGGTGGCTATGATGTGATATTGTGTCTTGAGCTAAAACCACTGCTACATTCACGATGAATTTCAAAAGGAAACTTGCCTGTGATCTGATTTTCAGAAAGGTCCAGTATGTTGTAGCCTTGAAACCATTCGGGTAAAGAACCTGAAATATTTGCGTGCTTGAGACTTAGATCTGTGATATGCTTTAGACTTCGAATCCATGATGGAAAAAAAAGGACCTAGTTGACAGTTTTCCAAATACAAGACTTCGAGTTTACTGAATGGAGGAATCCACTCCATGCTCACATCCAACTTCAAAGAACTGGAACTCAAAGTTGATGAAAGTGATAATCGCCTTAATCTTGAAAGACTAAAAAAATGAGCTTCTGATATGACACCCTCCCAAGAATTATTCCTTAGAATCAATCACTCCAATTCGGAAAGTTTACCCAGGCTTTTTGGAATCGTCCCATTCATTTGATTGCTATGAAGTATAAGGTGCTTCAAATCACTTTTCACTGGACAAGCGGACAGACCATCCAGAAACGCAGTTATCTCTCCTTTAATACTGTTCTCTCTCCTTGCACTTCCATTTTTATTTTATGTCATATTATTTATTGTTTATGCCACTCAGTTCTGAAGTTGCAGTGATGTTGATAACTTTATTTTGCTTCATTATGGAAGTAATGATTTAGTTTACAATCCAGGGGATTCTCTAAGTTCAGGCATATTGAAATCGGGAAATAGGATTGCGCCTGATGTTTGTAACCTACCAACTAATTGTGTTTTTGTTCTCTTTCATGACCTTGTTAGCATATAGAACACACTCCTGTGTGGGATTCTGATTCGAAACAGGGCTAGATACAAATCTTCGTTTGGGTTGTTTTTTCTGATGCTAAAGTGGGAGAACCTGTTAACTGTGTTGGGTTTTTCATTCAAAAAGAAACTTACAGATCTTCTTTTGTGATGTGCAGCTTCGTGGTTGGCGCCATGGACCTTTGGCTAATTGAAAACCTGGAAGAGCATCTCTATGGGAAGTAGCCTAGGATGCTGGAAGATATCTGCTTGAAATATAATAACTGCTAGTTTCAATTTTCACAATGTTGGTTTTAGTTTGCTTGTATCTACTCTGGTGTAGGAATAATGTCGCAAATTATTTGGTTCTGAATACAATTTCTGAACCTGTCAAGACATCAGATTACTGAGATTCATTTGTTAATGGAATGACACTTTTAGTACACGAACCGTCTACTCTGTATTCCTTCATTGCCTATATCTTGTAATGAATCATCAATCAAACTCAAATAAGACACTCCTAAATCAAGCAAATAACAACGATTACTTCAGCATTTAAGTTTGAGACGGGATTTCTGATTTCCTCTCTATGACGTCAAAGCAAACAAGTTTCATGGTTAACATCGACAAAGAAATCACCAAATTGGCATACAACAGTGTTACTTTATACATCACACCATGCAAGTGAATAAATTAACCGTGGGAACTTAATAAATTGAGTCCAATGACAGTATAGAAACGAAAACCAGTCATATAACCTACGTGCTTCGTCGACTGACAAGCTTCAGTTGCTCTTATCCTTCAAGCAACAAGGAGCTCGCCTGATTGAGGGATCACTTTCTGATAATCAAAACCATGTGCATGCACTCAAACAATTTGATGTTGTTATCTGGGGTTGATCAAAACCTTCTCTTACAACTCAAGCTTGTTATTTTTAATATGTACTTTCATCAATACAATTTCTCGATAATAATTTGTTTCTTTTTAAGTTATCTTGGATTACCCTTGTTGGTTCTGTCAATTTCTTTTAACATTGCAAACTTTTAAGTTATTTTATAAATTTATGGGTTATTTTTCATTTGGTTCCCGTCTGTTTATGTTTTTCCTTTTTACTCTCATTTGTTCTTGTATTTCAATCTAACATTCATGACAGTCTGTTCAAGAGTATTGACTAATAAATTATATCCAATTTCTTAAATTAACAAACTTACCCTGACATAATTTTCCAAAATCAAATACTTTTTTTTTATCTCTCTCACCACAAACCCATCCACTCACTATTTCTTTTTTTAAATCTTCCTCTCTCCACTCTCTCTTTCTTTCTTTTTTAATCTTTTTGTCTTTTTTTTAAGAGTCATTCAAAATGGTGAGGAAACGAGCGAGGGGAGGGAGGTGGCGGGATGGGGACCGTTCACTCCCTCATAATGCTCATGCAAAAAATGATGATATGCATCCCGAAAAAAATGAACGGCCCTCACCCCGCCACCTCCCTCCCCTCCCTCATTTCCTCACCATTTAGAATTTCTCATTTTTTTAATCTATGTCCTTCCACCGCTGCGCCCTTTTCTTTTTTTATATATCTCTCACCAACAAAACCACCCTCTCAACATGAGCCGTGTCATTTTTTTAACCTCTCTCTCTCCACAAACCTACACTCTCTTTGTTAATTAACACAAACAATATAGTACTAATGAAATTATAATTAAGAAATTGCAAATTTTAATAGTTTTAATTTCAAATATTCAAACTATTTTTGTGGAGTTAAGAGAATTGAGGTCGTATTCTCTGAATTTTAATAAAATTGTTAATGACGTGATGAGGAGATGGATTAGACTTTCAAACAAATAATTAGTAGAGAGTTAATGAATATATATACAAATGTAAGTTTCACTCTTGAACATACGATCATGGGTGTTAGACTGAAATACAAAAACAAATGAGAGTCAAAAAGAAATAGACATAAATAAATAGGGCCAAATTGAAAATAAGAGGAGAAAATGTGTAATATCATTCAACTATTGCCAACCCAAGCCTAATAAATCTACTTCGATTGATCAATGAAATCTGGACCTCAACCCAAGGTCAACAAACCTACGTGTTATCTAGAATTAAAGTCCACCCTAGTTTCAAGTGTGTTATATAAAGCCCATAGTTTAAAGTGTGTTATATAAAGCCCATGCATTGAAATGCATTAGATATCAATGATAATGTACTACTTTGGTGATTATAAGCACCACGAACCCAACTATATATCAACCAAGTCAAAACAAAAACCTAGTAAAATTTAGGGGTGGGAAAAAATCGATTTAAATTCGATTAAAATCGATTGAATCGGTTTTTAAATTTAGTTCGGTTACCGAACCAAAATATGAGTAGAAAGAAAATAATTTAAATCGAATCGAACCGGTTATAAACGGTTAAACGACTGTATAATAACCAAACCGACCGATTAGTTATATATATATATAACAGGTAGGTGTCAATACCGAATTAGTGTAACAAATGCACTGCAAGGCACTCAGTTTTTAATTTTGGGCTAAAAATTGGGTTTGTAAAAAAATTGGGCATGTTTTAATGAAAGCTTTTCAAGTTTTTGAGTCCGAAATTTCGACCCAATTGAACTAGACCGATCCGAAATTCGATTCAACCGGTTTCATTGGTGTATAAATACAAAATTCAATTTCAGTGTAAATTTTGGGCAAATCAAATGAAATCGATTCAAAATTAATTCGGTAATGAAAACCGAACCGAACCAACAATGCCCACCCTAATAAAATTCATGTAGATATCTTAATATTTGTGGAACGTCTGTGAAACGGTTGGACAAACAGTTTGATCTATATGATATGAGCTTTGCTACAGAGCGAGGGAGGGAGCGAGAGAAAGGGGGTGAGGGATGGGTGGTAACCACTCATCCGCCTCGAGATAAGCACATTGAATTCGAGATATGCGATGGTGCTCATCTCGAGGCGAATGCTCGCTCCATCCCTCGTTCCCTCCCTTGACCCCTAGAATTTTACATATAATATTAATTAAAAGTTGAGATCTATGAGTAGGTAAAAAGATTACAACGGCCAAATTCAAATCTATCCTTTATATAGTTAACAAAATTATTTTTTTATGAAGAAAAATTTGGTAATTTTAACTATTGATCGTGATAGTTTATAGAATAATACATTAACCCATACTAATTGTTTGGTCAGTTGGAATTAGGTGGGAGTAATGTGTGCTCCTGGTTGGCCTTCTAGAAGAGAGAGGGTCATATTCGTGCCCATGCTAGTACAAGTGGACTTGTCTATGGTCAGCACCGGCATAATAATTATTTAATAAAAATTTACAAAAAATTGTTTAATTGATATTAATCAAGATTTACAAATGATCGATTGTGACTTTAACCATTTTTTCTTGCACCAAGATTCCCCAAGTCATTACAAAGCAAAATTTTTGATAAGGATCGCGCTTTGAGCGGAATTAGCTTCTAAATTGTTCAAAAAAGGTTTGAAAGTGGGAGCGTCACCCTAAAAAAACAAGAAGTTCACATGACTAAGAATAAAACATGAAACATACAACTTTACACATTAGAACACTGCTAATTATTCTACTAATCTTCACAATCAAAGCTTAATCTTTACCTTATTTAAAGAAATAAATAAAATTAAGAATAAACAATATGCAGAAATTTTAAATGGCCTGGGTTTTCAGCCTGGGTTGACTGCCTGGGTGGGTGAATTTATACCTTTGCCCTCCTCTTTAACAATCTTTTAGAAAAAAGTGTTTAAAAAAGAAGGGACAAAAGTGTAAATTCACCCACTCAAACAGTCAACCCAGGCCAATTAGAAAAGCTCAACAATATGATATTATTGAATAGATGATAAGAAGAAATAATAAGAAAGTGTCTTTCTTTCTCATGTTATCCAATAACTTACCAACCTCAACTACCACCCTTTTTCTTTTCTTTTTTTTTTCCTAGCTAGTAGCTAGTTCACATGTTGAGACAAGTTTGCCTCCTCATCAAAACATATCTCATCTCATCTTCTCTGTCTTTTCCAACTTGGTAGTCTGCTCTGCAATGCTCTCTTTATCCATCTGCCTCAATTATTATGCACAGTTGTATATATGTGTCCACTCTTCATGGCTTTTGAACACAGAAAAAGTGAACCTACCTACCATTAACACTCCCAGTCAATGTATTCACATTCTGCTGAAATGAATTTCCATATCTGTCTCATGTGTGGAGGAATCAATTATCAGTAACTTCATCAAACAACTCTTAGTGGGGGACCCTTCCAAATGAGTTCTGATGAGTGATGAATCCATTCCTCGAGAGCTCTTCAAGGGAGCGAGGAAAGGGGCAAGGGATGGGTGATTACCACTCATCTACTTCGAGATAAGTGCATCGACTTTGAGATATCCAATGTCACTTATTATAGCGCACCAACAACATTTACATTGACCATGGTATTTTAGCATCTATTGTTAACAACTGCTTAAGCTTTTAGAGTAAAGGACAATTCAGATGATCTATTATTTGATAACCATAATTTAGACAACAACACTTGGTAGCTTAAATTTCGTGCATCAGATATCATATCATATTGTGAGCATCCCCTCCCAAAAGGCATTTGAAACTTTCAATCTTTTGTCAATTGTAGCCACATTGTGGCTTTACCATACTATTCAGATTACTATGAACATTTTTTTCAACATATTATATCTCACCTTTGCAAATACAAATTAGAGATATGCTTAGTCATATTGCGGGCGCATTATCAAAA
The DNA here is from genome assembly GCA_003290165.1 of Berberis thunbergii. Lineage (NCBI taxonomy): Eukaryota > Viridiplantae > Streptophyta > Magnoliopsida > Ranunculales > Berberidaceae > Berberis > Berberis thunbergii. The sequence continues at coordinate 303,844 of QNQO01001200.1, read as the reverse complement.
GGCATGTTCATTCTACACTTTTTATCTTCTTACCTTTGTATCATGCACCCATTTCCTTTTCACATTTTTTTGCCCTTTTAGCGTGAATGTTGGTACGATAATATTAGGTTATTGTCTTTGCAATGGTTATCGATGTGCTTATCAAAATCCTAATGTGAAAGAAAGGAAGCACCAATATGTCAAAAAAACAAAAGACGAGTTTGTTTAGACAGTTAGACTTTATAGTCATTTTTTTGTCAGACTTAAATATTTTTGCTCATTTATAATCGTAAACATTATCTATAGAAAAGATAGAAGCGTCAATTGACTAGACATGTAGCTATAAAACCTAACTGCCTGTAATTAAGGTAAAAAGACTTGCAGGAAGAAAGAAAATCCAACCATCAAAGACATGGAACAACTGTTTTTTCACGTGGCCAGGCTGATACCTCCATTAAATTACAAGTCATCACTCATCAGTATTTTTCTATAGATAAGTTCAATTGAAGTTGATGAACCTCATATGACACACAAACTCAACTCTCTTACTCTCTCTGACACACAAAGACTCAAAGCTCATCTCTGCTCTGAACTCTCAAAGCTCATCTCTGCTCTGAACTCTCAAGTCACAGTTTTATCTGTCAATGTATCTATCTCTGTATCAGTTTCTGGTGTAAATTAAAGATCCCACATCACATAATAACACAAAACAAAGAAAGACAAGAAGTAGGTATGTATGGTTAGTGGTTTTTCAGTGGCTTTGAAATGTCCCAACCACACTAAGTGCGCATAAAGACGCGGAGCACATCACCACCGCCCCAGCATCACCTGTATGGAGTAGCCGTATACATACAACATTGTATTTATACTCAATCTCTTTTATCATTACGTACTTAGTTAATTTATTTATTTTGTGATATCATCAGTCATAAGTTGCAGTTTGCATTCATTGATCAAAAATTTTGGTGGTGAGTATATTTTTAATGGAATAATAAATCTTCGCTAATAGGATATGAAGCTTGAATATGTGTTACCATCCGTCACAAATCTATAAATTCAGTAAATTAACATTAGCTTCTTCGAATTTTCAATATCTCTTTCGGGGCGTGTTCAGTTCCTAGTCAATCTTCAAATCGTCGTGTGAGAAACTATCATTTTAATTGAGAATCACAAATTCATGTGGAAAGCTACATACATTTAAAATTTGTTCTCTCACGCGTGCTAACATTGTCATATTCAGGGGCGGACCTACTAAAGGGCTAAAAAATATCAAAAATATATGTCACTAGTCAACTCGTACAAAATTTGAGCCTCATATAAACATTTTTTGATGAAATTGTATTAAGATCTTATTATGTTTGTAAATTTTCGATTTTTCTTTTAGCTTCAATTAGATATTTATCCTAATTATTTTGTAATTTTAGTTATATATTCTAGTTATTACGATCGTTTGCCCTTTACTAAGGTTATTGATATTGTGACCTTATTTTGGCTTAAAGTTAGATTACACTTAATTCAATTTGATATATACAATGTATTTTTATAGTTGTATTTTTCTTATTGTACTAAATCAAGTAGAATTTTTTTTTGCTTGCCATTTTGCTCCCCCTCCCCCACCCCTCCCCCGACTAAAATCATAGGTCCGCCACTGGTCATATTCATGCCTAGGGCTAGGTTTTACTTTGCAGTATAATAAGTGAACAAATGCAATAATTGATGTATTTTTTACATCAAGTTACTCTACATACATACGCACATGTGACCGAGATTATGATAAGGTCAAATAGCTAGTTTTTACGTAAACTAAATTTTGCCAACTTTTCAAAATTTCTCACATTCATTTCATGAAGAACAAAAATATATAATTTATACAAGAATTCTAGTCGGCCTTTGCTAGCATTTTCTTGATTTTTTTTTAATTTTTTTACACTTTTACCAATTTTATAAATAGTATTTGTGATTGTATTTTAAAAAAATTGATAAAAAGTGTAAAAATAACCAAAAAAAAAAAAAAAAAAACTAGACTTGCTCTAATTTATGTTTATATCTTAAAAATAAAGCAATTAAAAACTCCGATTTTTTTTTTTTTTTTTAATAAGATGCCCACTTGGAAGCATCAACTTGGTTGAAAAATGAAACCAAGTTAAATGTAGAACAAGCAATCTATACAAGCCACTTGTTTGCACGCACGTGATAACTCTGACCAAACTCACTAACTAAAATTTTTTATCAATAGATTTCATATTAGAAAATTCGGCAACCTTTCCTTACCACCTTTATCCCCAAACACCTCACATGCTTACCCTCCATCCTTTTCCATTCTCACCTAATTGGCATGGCTTCAAGATGCTTAAATTCCAATTTAATTTTTTTTAATTAAAGAATATTATCATTTAAGCACCTATTAGTATAAGATATACACATGTAGCTCCGCACCCAATGGCTTTTTTTTTGCGGAAAATAAGGATTAATATTTGAGCTAATGGGGTGCCAGTTAAGCGGTAAATTTGTTGCGGTGGAATTACAACACTGTCTGCGATTTTGGGTGAGAGGGGTTAAGGGGATAAGGGAAAAAAAAATATTGATATTTGAGATGATGCTCAAAGTTTTTCATGTCGTGTGATGTATTAGTTAGTAGAAAAAGAAAAGACATATCGTGCAATATAGGATTAAAAAACGATGATGTTGTGACATAGAACAACTATTACTATAAACTTGAGTTGTCAAGGCTCAATACTCCAATACTTTAATCCAGCGTCTAGGTTGCCCTTTTCGAAGTTGAATATTGGAGTGAAGAGTAGTGAAGAGTAGCTCTCATAACTAGTATTAGGATCGTCCCATGTTAAACCCTAATGTTGAGAAGAAATGACAATTAAGTCAAATTTTCACAATTTGGAGATGTTATGGAATTAGGTTTTGCAACCAGAATATTGTGGCATCATCAAAAGAGGTTTTACAATCTCGAAATACACATAAACACTTTGAAAATTTCATCATTATTTCAAAATCACGCCATATTACTCTAGTTGCAAAAACCTGATTTTCTAGTATTTTCATATTTATATACACTATATTAAAAAAAAAAAAATTCACCATGGACTGATTAATTAACTAGACTTTTCATGCAAGAAATTCCAAATTCAAACCATGCTTATTACAACAAACTCAATTATTGATCAGGCAACTTGACTAGTGAAGGATTGAGACTATAGGTGAACTTCGCAAATTCAAATCAGATATGGACATTCATGATTGAGACATGAAATTGATGACGGAAGAAAAACATAAGATTATCCACATAACTAACCAGCCATCTATAAACATTATTTCCATAATTTATGACTCCTTATCTTGATCTTGCTATAGTACTTTCATTTTCTTCCTCTGGTTATCACTTTGCACAAATAACTGAGAAACACTATTTTCTCAAGTTTTGTAATATCAGAAATGTCAAAATCTTAACATATGTCGGAAGATTACAGCTTAACTATTCAATCAGACTACCATTAACAAAAATTACACTTTTATACATTTCTTGCACTAAAGTGACATTTGTGTTGCATGCCTTAATTGTGTGATTGCAATTCAATTCCACCGAAATGATCTTTCACGAGTATTATGCTAAATTACTTGCGATACCTTAATTATGAGGCTCATAACTTCACTTGCTACAGTATCCCTATAATATATACAATATGCTTTTAACAGTAAATAAATAAACAAATAATGTCCAAAAACTATAATATATTCATTTTCTTCGCATGGGTGGGAAAATGGTGATTGATTATAATTAGGTATAGAGCAACATTCAAGAATCCAACGGTCTAAAATATATTTGAGTACCACTAGGTATGATTGGCCTTGTTTGGCAATCACAAACTTTTTTACTATTCTGGAACCCCAAATTGCAACAAACACAAATTGATTGATTGCCCATCAATTGTACTTGTTGTGGCATAACACCAAACACTTGATCTTCTCTTCTTTGGTATTGGTATTGGTATTGGTGGTGGTGATGATATTGTTGATTTGATTCTGCACTATCAACAACTGAACCTTGTTGTTTGGTCTGAAATGGTAGGCTTATTGACAGCTCCAAGTTCAGGTCTGGCAACTGTTGTCGATGGTGTGATGTTTGTCTTTGTCGCGGTTGTTCTTGGTGTTGATTTGGTGGTGGTGGAGAGTGATTTTCTTCGGTTGTGCCACTGGCACTATTCGCTTGTTCCAGTAATTTGGGTTCGAAAGTGTTCCAATTGTTCGATTTCGCGGCGGCGTGGTTGATGTAAAGGTGATCTTTAATAGGGTTGGTGATTGTGGTGATGTTGATGCTGATGTTGTTGTTGTTGGTGGTAGTAGTGCTCAAGGGTCGATGTGTTTGAGGATCTAATCCTCGATTCATTAGCTTTCGCTTAATGTGAGTGTTCCAGTAGTTCTTGATTTCATTATCTGTTCTTCCTGGTAGTCTTCCTGCTATTAGAGACCACCTGAAAATCCAAAAGGAGGATAAAAATGAGAAAGCTACACAACTGTTTGAATAAATTCCCCAAAGAGATAAATACAAGATATGAAACTGTCTGAAGAAATTCCTGAAAGTGAAAAACTTACTTGTTGCCTAACAAGCTGTGGAGTTTGATGATGAGTTCATCTTCTTCTTCGGAGAAATTTCCTCTTTTGAGATCAGGACGCAGGTAATTAATCCACCTGAGTCTACAACTCTTACCGCATCGAAGCAAACCTGATTGAGAACAAGAAGAACAGAGCAAAACCCATAATTAGAATTCAAAAAAAAACAACACAATCTAACAACACACCAAATAATAAAAATTCCAAGAACAACACACACACCTGCAGCTTTGGGAAGAGATCTCCAACAGCCTTCACCATGAATTCTTATATAATTGATGAGGCGCTGGTCTTCTTCTTTAGTCCAAGCACCTTTGTTTGTATGAGCTTTCTCACAACAAGGTGAGCGACCCATTTTTTTTTTTTGTTTGAAATGTGTTTTGATATATAGAATTAGTAGTAAGAAGAGAGAAACTCAAAACAAGTTCGAAGGAGGAGGGATTGAGAGATTTTAAAGTGTGGGTGTTTGTGTTAGAGAGAAGAGAAATTGAAAGGGGTGATTGGTTTGAAGAATGAAAGCATAATTGACTTGGATCCTTTTTAAGGGGAGTGTTTGACCGAGTTGGTGAGAAAGACTAGTGGTTAGAAATGGGATCAAGGGATGGAGACGATGGATTTGGTAGGTGGGTGTAGGTCTCTACTTTTACCTGACCACTTGAAGGAGGAAAGATTGTTGGTGGGGTTCTCTTTGTTTTCTTGTTTTTTGGGGGGTGATTGTTTGGATCTTCTACTACTAGTAGGCTGAACAAAAAATCGACTAAATCGATTGAATCGATCAAAATCGAATTGATTGATTCGGTTTAAATTCGGTTCAGATCGGTTTCGGTTTTAAAAAAATTTAAATAGAAGTGGTTGGTTCAGTTTTCAATTTTTATGTGATTTTAACCGACCAAATCGAATCGATCGAATATATATAATAAATAATATATTTTATATATATAAATAATATAATATGTTTAAAATATCGGTCGGTTCAGTTTTATTTCGGTTTTGGTTCGATTTTAGTCGGTTCGGTTACGGTTTGCATAAATTAGAATCGATTCGGTTTCGGATCGGTTTTGTTAATGGTCGGTTCGATTTCGATTTGAAAATTTTAAAATCGATTTAGGTGGTTCGGTTCACGGTTTAGGTGAAAAACCGAACCATCGATTCGATTTTCAGCCCTATCTACTACTATAAGTTATTTGGACAAGGTTGCTAATTACTCTCTCTTTGGATGATGATCATAGTTCTAGTTGATAAATTGGACATGATTGTTTTAATTTTGAAGTGATTAGTAAATAATTATTGAGTGAGGCTAAGGAACTAGGTTTGCAATTGGGTTCTGTAATCAGGATGATGTGGCATCATTAAAAGAAGTTTTTTTACAACCTTGAGATACACATAAACACTTTAGAGATTTCATCAAGTCTTTCAAAATCACGCCATGTCACGCTAGTTGCAAAATCTGATTTTCTAGCATTTTCGATAATTATTTCACCAATTTTAGTCGATGGTTTTTTGTTAAGTTTTGTGAACACCGATGATGCTTAGCGATAGGATGATCACAGCCCATGTTGTGTATCCACCAGGGTTTTGGGTGTTTCGCGCTTATAGCATGCGTTTGAGTATGTTACTTCATGTTTTGGCATATCATAATTTGCTTCAGATATATCATTTTTATACTTTGTGCTTCTAACGCATTTTAGCATGCTTTTGACATATCAGTTTTATGTGTCTTCTTAAGTTTCCGAATTTAATTTCATTCAAAGATATGAGCCATATGTTTCTACAATTCATTTACAACATTTCTAAGCTATTTTTTTTCTTTTTCTCTACACTCTATTATCACTTATAAACTTTACCAACTACCTGTCATTTTTTTAATTAAAAAACTGCAGTTTCTACTTTCTAATGTATGCTTTTGTTTTTCTTGTATGGATGCAGCCTATCTGGACTTCACTGTTAAGTCCCTCCACTTACAACTGAATACAAAAAGACCTTCTTCTAGAACATAGACAACCTTTCTGACCATCACCATCCAAAACCTACAACACTATGATTCAACTAGAACTTCTGATGAAGATAATCATGTAAACCAGCTGGGTGTGTGTTGATGTCTAAACTCCAAAGATGTAAAGACAATAAGCTAAAAATGTTCCTTGAGATCCAAATCTCCACACATTTCGAAGTCGTCGGACGGCTACAACATATACAATGACCTTGAGATTCACAAACTATGTGCTTCCAAATTTCAGTTGATACCCTTCTAGAATGAGTTTAGTTTTTGCCCAAAACTAGCTAGAGTTTTAGAAGTTATTATAATAATGCACAAATGCTAGTAGTTTGTCAAAACAAGTAGTTTTCAAATGGTTCTCTCAATGAGATTGTAGGGATTATAATACACAAACGAAAGCTAGTAGTTTGTCTAACATGTAAAAAAAAAACCTCTTTTGATATAAAAACCCTAATTATATCAAAAGAGGTTTTTTTTAGGGTTTTTTTTTTTTTAACTTCATTATAACTAAAAGCGACTTAATTATTACTTTTACGAGTAATTAACGCGCTCAAGTGCCTTTCAAGATTGTGCAATGTGGTGCATGCTATAAACTTATCGAAAATGGTAATTACAGCTTGAGTTCACTCTTAAAAATTGGGCCTTATGTTATAACTCTTTTTTTAATCTCTAAACCCACCCTTCTCACCCCAAATGTCACCGGTAGGGTTCAAAACGCCACAACTCTATCACTAAGTTGATATCCCATTGACATGTTATGACTCATTCACCCATCAATATTGTTGAAATTGCATTATCTCAAACATCGAACATGAATGATTGGTCACTCGCAAGTAGTCCATATTTCATCAAGAGGTCCCAAGAACGCTTCGTCTCGATCCATTTGTCCCACAAGCATCGTACTATCACCATCCGACACATGGCATCACATGAGTGGGCCTAATTACACATTAATTTAGGATTCAAGGTTGTGTTTCTAGAAGATTAGAAGGGATAACAATAAAAGGAGGAAGAATCTTATTGGTTTGGTGACCAACCAATGTGGCTTTGTTAGAAAAACAAAACCACACCTCATCTTGTGGAATTGCAAGTTGGTTGGCCTTTCATTTTGGTCCTCCCATTTGCCAAATCTCATTCCCTTTTTGGCTATTTTGTATTGGTTCTTAGAGTGTAGGCTTTTCTTCTAGATTCTTTTTGACTAGAATACCAATCTCACATATTGTTCTACCTGGAAGATTTAGATGTTGGGGATTCAAAAAAAAAATGAGGTTCTAATCAATCAACAATGATAGTCAAATCTGAAAGGAAACTTTGCATCTTTCATAAGATAAGAGATACCAAGCACTCTACACCTTAGGATTTTAGGGTTTTTCTCAAGTGTTCATCGAGATACGACAGACGATATTGACAATGGTATCAAAAAATTGTGGTTGTCGGGGTTTTGATCAATTATTCATGGAAATACGGCTAAGATACTCGTTAAAGGTTCGAGAAGTGGCATACCACGGGGCAAAGTCCACCTTTTCGCAATTAAGAGCGAGAGAAAAGTCCTATATTTAGCGAATTCAATAAGCGTTCCAAGAACACGGCAACCAAAATTATTGGTTCAAGGACATCTGTTACAAATGCAAATAGTTTACAAAATTACTTATGGGATGTACAAGAGAAAACATTTCAATTGTCCACATCTCATGTGAAAATACCTAATTTACCTAACAAAAATATTCTATATGAATATTATTTGAATTCTTTTAACCACTACACCATGCAATGCCATATGTGGAATTCAAGTTCAATGGGGACTAAAATTATGCAAGGAGAATAATAATTTAAAATTAAACAACAAAATCAAATCAAAATAAGACTATCTTGTATGTGTTAGGTGAGAATTAGAGATCACAAGAGAGTCAAAATCCGTATTAGGGTTGAAATTTTTTGTCATTGTTGTGGAAATTAGTTTTAGACAATTTTTTGGTCCAATCATAAGTAGCTTTACCCATATTTTGTGGAATAATCTCATAACATTAGAGTCTAAGTAAAGATTTCAAAGTTTGACCTTAAATAGACTGATTTTTATGTATTCATCAACAAAAGTTGCATGGAGTTGTGAGTCAAAGATGGCTTTTGGGGTTGTTAAAACCTGGGTCTTTTGTGATCAGGTGAATTTAGGTTTTGTAAGATGCATTGGTCATTTTCAAGACGTTTCGAAGAATGTAGGTTTATTTTATCATTAATCGCAGACGAAAATACATTGAAAATCCATCATGAATCGTGATAGTCGCAAGCATGAAAACGAAGTAGCACCTTATAGCAACAAATTACCATTATTATATACTAGGGGTGGACACATTCGACATGAACAAATATTTAGTATTTTTTATTTTATTTTTAAGGATCTACGTATAGTTTATAAATAATTGAAAGACTTTAAATAAATTATTATATTAGAGGCTTAAGTATAATTAATGTTTTTGGTTTTATCTGTAAAAATAAGAAATATAAGTGGAAAAAAAGAGTTAATTGTAAGGTTATTTTTATAATTTATAGATAATTGAGGGGCTTGAAATAAATTATGTTAAAGAATTAGATATAATATATCAATAATTAAGAGAAACTGATTTGGATTGTAAAAATTATGAAATGTTGAAGGCAAAATGAATAATTTTAAAGTTAGATGTAAATGTCTATTTATAATTTATAGATAATTGAAAGGTTTTAATAAATTAAGTTATGGACTATAATTAATGAATATTAAGAAAGGCTAATTCGATTGTAAATAATCTGAATTTGAAGTGCAAAAATGTAAAAAGTTGTAATAGTATTTTTCAGTTAAAAAACACAAATATCCCATAAACTATTCATTGGTTCGGAAAAGTAAAGTTAGAGTTCCTATTCATTTAGAGAACAATCATTATATAGTCCAAGATTTTTTTTTAATTTATTTGTAGTTCTTTTCATTTTCATATTACCAATGAGGTTTATTTTTTGTGTTAAAGTCGATCAAAGGTTGCATGATTAAAATTAAGCAGGGCTTCTAATTCACAGACAAATCCACGACGAATACGAGAATTTAACAAAACTGCCCTAAAACAAAGATTAAGGTAATGGGGAAAATCCCAGAAATTTCATTAACTCTTCTTTCTTGCATTATATGCTTCAAAAAAGTTGAAGAAAGCTAAAATACACATAGCAGAAGGTACTGATACATTGTATAAGGGAGGCGGTGTTTATTTCCATGTGCAATGACCGCAGCAAAAAAATGTCTAATCCTCATCCTCTGTCTCCTCCTCATCATCGTCATCCTCATCATCATCACCACGATCCTCTTCTGTTTCTTCACTGTCTTCATCATCCTCGTACGCATCCTTGGCAGGCCATTGCTGCTTCACTAGATTCAAATTCACAGGAGTAGCAGTTGACCCTTTCCGCTGCGCCATCTTAGCTGGTGGTGTCAACTTTGAGATCATATGAGGTTTACTTCGTTTCTGAGCTTTTCCGTTTGCACTTTTTCCATGATACCCATCTTGGTCACTGCCTTCATCCATATCATATCTTTCAGGAGCGTTTTTCCCATTCTCTTCTGGGTTATACCCAGGATGTTCTTTTCTTAAATGAAGGTTCAACTTGTATTCATGGATGTACGCTTTCCCGCATCCTTCAAAAGGGCAAGCATAAGGGCGGTCTGAGGAAGCCGAGGTATACACTGGCGGAGGAGGTTTCAGAGCAACTAGTGTTTTCTCTGATGGTGGTGTATGCTTGATTATCTCCATTGGCCCATGCTACAAAAATTAGAGAAATATTTCATTTGAAATTCACAATATATGCTTGGAGCTATAAAGTACGGACTGGCAAAGTAAAAGATACGAATCAGACATCCTATTGACAAACATCAAATGATACTCGAATTTCGTTCCTAAAAACCAAAAAGCGCTGCTGAACACAACAGAGAAGAATTTGCCTCAAGCTATAAGAGGGTTCACAGCTAAGAGTACTGAGAATGTACCATGCAGCACTCTTGGAAGGGTGTACCACTGCATCACCAGGATATTCTTATTGTCGAGCTACATGTTCATGTAATGAAGCGATACAATAATTTATTTAAAGAAAATGATAACTTCAGTGATACAATAGTTTCAATCTCTTAATATTCATTAATTATACTTATGCTCCTAGCATAATTTATTTAAAGCATTCCAATTATCTATAAATTATAAAATAAGCCCTTACATCTAAGTTTAAAATTTTTCCATTTTGCCTTCAACATTTCATAATTTTTACAATCCAAACCAACCCCTCTTAAATATTGATATATTATATCTAAGTCCTAACATAATTTATTTCAAGCCCCTCAATTATCTATAAATTATAAATAAATAAACCTTACAATTTACTTTTTCCCATTTATATCTCATATTTTTACAATCAATATCAGAAACATTGATTAATTATACTTAAGCCTCTAATATAATAATTTATTTGAAGTCCTCCAATTATTTATAAACTGTACATAATCCTTTACAATAAAAAAATAATACTGAATATATGTGCACATAGAGTGCTTCCACCCCTAGTATATAATAATAGTAATTTGTTGCTATAAGGTGCTACTTCGTTTTCATGCTTGCGTCTATCATGATTCATGATGGATTTTCATCTGGAATTAATGAAAAAAATAAACATTGCATTCTTTGACACGTTTTGAAAATGACAAATGCATCTTACAAAACCTAAATTCACCTGATCACAAAAGGCCCAGGTTTTAACTACCCCAAAAGCCATCTTTGACCCACACTCCATGCAACTTATGTTGATCAGTCTATTTGGTGAACTAATTAAGGTCAAAATTTGAAATCTTTGAATAGACTCTAATTTTCTAAGATTATCCCACAAAATATGAGTATTACTTATGATTGGACCAAAAAAAGTCAAACTAATTTCCACAACAACGAGAAAAAAAAAACTTTCAACCCTAATAAGGAGTTTGACTCTTGTGAATTGTGATCTCTAATTCTCACCTAACACACACAAGAGTCTTATTTTGATTTGATTTTGTTTTTTAATTTTAATTTACAATTCTTTTTGTCCAGAATTGCTCGAACTATAGAGGGATAAAGCTTATGAGTCATACGATGAAACTTTGGGAGAGGATTATAGAACGAAGACTTAGGAGTTTAACCATGGTTTCAGATAATCAATTTGGATTTATGTCGAGTAGGTCTACTACGGAGGTCATCTTCCTGCTTAGGCAAACTATAGAAAAATATCGAAAGGGACGTAAGAGTTTGCATATGGTTTTTATTGATCTGGAGAAAGCATATGATAGGGTCCTCAGAGAGTTAATTTGGTGGGTGTTTGAAAGGAAGAAAATGTCTCAATGTTATGTCGATATCATTAAGGATATGTATGAAGGGGCTGTAACAAGTGTTTGCTCAGTAGGTGGGATGTCCAGTGAATTTCCAGTGTCAGTAGGACTACATCAAGGGTCGGCATTAAGTCCATATCTCTTTGCTTTGGTCATGGATGAGTTGACGAGACATCTGCAAGAAGATGTACTTTGGTGCATGTTATTTGCAGATGATATTGTTTTAAAAGATGAGACTAGTGCAGGTTTAGGTCAGAAATTAGTTAAGTGGCGGGAGGCTTTAGAGGGTAAAGGTTTTAGAATTAGCCGTTCGAAGACGGAGTATCTAGTGTGCAACTTTGGTTGTGAACCAAGAGGGAGAAGTAATGCAATTGAGATCGAAGGTGTAGAGGTCTCAGAGTGTGAGGCTTTTCGATATCTAGGATCTATAATTCAAAAGAATTGGGCTATTGGAGAAGATGTAGACCATAGGATTAAAGCTGATTGGTTGAAATGGAGAACGACGTCAGGAGTATTATGCGATAGAAGGATGTCTGCAAGGCTAAAAGAGAAATGTTATAAGACAATTGTTCGACCAGCCATGCTATACGGTTCAGAATGTTGGGCTACTACGGGACAACATACGCATAGGATGGCAGTAGCAGAAATGCGTATGTTAAGGTGGATGTGTGGTAAAACTCGTAAGGATAAAATTAGAAATGAAAGAATTATGAGATACTCAGATGTAGCGCCCATAGAAGACAAAATTAGAGAAAGAAGTTTAACTTGGTTTGGTCATGTGCGGAGGAGACCAAGCACGGCGCCAATTAGAAAATGTCTAGATTGGCAAGTTAATAGAGGGTGTAGACGGAGGGGACGACTATTGAAAACTTGGATGAAGGCGGTGAATGAAGATATCATTGAGCTTGAATTAGGCGAAGATATGTGGGAAGATCGCATTGCTTGGAGAACCAAAATCTATGTAGCCGACCCCGAAAATCTCGGAAATGGGCTTTGATGATGATGATGATTCTTTCTGCATAATTTTCAGTCTCCATTGAACTTGAATTCAACATATGGCATTGCATGGTGTAGTGGTTAGAACATTCAAATAATATTCATAGACTATTTTTTGGAGGTAAATTAGGTATTTTCACATGAGATATTTCATTTAAAATATTAGAGAAATATTTCATTTAAAATTCACAATATATGCTTGGAGCTACAAAGTATGGACTGGCAAAGTAAAAGATATGAATCAGACATTCTATTGACAAACATCAAGTGATACTCAGATTTCGTTCCTAAAAACCAAAAAGCGCTGCTGAACACAGAGGAGAAGAATGTCCCTCAAGCTATAAAAGGGTTCACAGCTAAGAGTACCGAGAATGTACCATGCAGCACTCATGGAAAGGTGTACGACAGCACCACCAGGATATTCTTATTGTCGAGCTACACCTTAGGGCCATGCATCTTCGTTAAAGGTGGATTTGATAAACTAAGTATTTTAGGAAAAGCATGTTGTAAAAGTATGTTCTTATCCCAGTATTTTCTGCTACATGTTCTTATCCCAGTAGTTTCTGCTACATGTTCATGTAATGGACTGAGAAAGAGCATGTTGTGTTCTCATAAAGTGGAATCAATGGTTGTTCTTTTTAAGAATAACTGGAGCATAATATACAACCATAACAATAAACTGGGATTGACGGGTAATAGCACCAACCTTTTCATGGTGAGCTTTGATGTGACTTTTTAACTTGTACTCGTGAGCATACCTCTTTCCACAATCTGGATATGGGCAAATATGATAATTTTCTTGTGAATGCGTCCGCATATGAGCCCTCAAATTAAAGTCCAGGGAGAAAGCCTGCACTTCATGGCACTTCCAATTCAGTAGTGTAAAGGAAAACATTTTATAAAGAAATGAAGAACATAATGATTATACAACTGGGAATTGACATGATAGTTCTTGAATGATGATAATGACCATAAGGGACAAATAAATTAAACAAAATAGAGAATCCAGAGAAGTGTCGGACAAGGAACAAAGAAAATAAAAGTCATTAGATAATGATAAATCTAAATAAAGTTCATTTGTTTTACTTTAGGATGGAAATAGTCAGTTGTGAAATGGAACAAACAACAAGTTTGGGAATTCTTCCCAAGTCTCACCTTGAGGAGTAAGCCTTTCACAGGTTTAAAAACATTGCATATATCAAGTGGTATCAGGGATGGCGTTGCCAAAACCCACCCAACCCCACTAAGCCTTTCAGTGTTTATGTCATCTTGGGAACTGTAATAATTTCTCAATAGTAGGAAACCTTTTTCCCAGGATATCAGGGTACATCATTCCACCGTACATATAGAATAGTCCACTATTCTCTTGGACAAAGTGACGTCTCAAATATTCCTATCACATCAAACATTGTTACCTCAATATCTACGATATACCTTAGTAAATTTTCTTTTAATACTAGTGCTCCTCAAAATCCAATTTGTAGGTCACTGTGTTGCCGCCTCACATTACCTTTGAGATGCTTTAACGTAATTACCTACTCGACCACGAACAATGAAGGCCATTTGAAAAGAATTTTGTGGCTTCACCACCAAAAGGTCTCAACTGTACCAATTCTCCAGTTGAAATAGCCAAAAGAAGACCCCCAGACAATCTTCTTCTTGTTCTTCATCCCACTTACAAGGTGTAGTAGCCTTGAAACAAAAGATGAGTTTGTTTTAACTTTTGGAATGTACACTATAAGTTGTTGTATAATGTCTATGTAGACTTTGAAAATCTAATACTTATACTGTGACATCCTTTTGTTAAATAATTTGAGCGTCCAAGGCTTACACTTTTAAGACTTCCAGCTTATCTAGAGGTGTAGGTACTCGAGCACCTCGCATTACACTTAATGACAACCACGCTTAATACAATGATGGCGTCCAACAAATGTCTATCCAGAAGAATAATTTATCTTTTTTTTAAACAATTGCATGCCACCTTAAGATGTAGCATTGATCAAATATGTGCGCTCATTTTCAAATCACATAATTGATAAAATAAAATCAATTAGTTTAAGACAAAATTCCTCTCCATGTATAAATGAGTGGATTTTTTTTTTTAAATAGTGTTACTGGCAATTCAAACAAAGGTTGGTTGATGTGAAATTGTGAATGTCAAATGGCTTATGAGAGGTGATCTACAGCACTGCCAATCATATTCAAAATACAAATGTAACCCATCTGAAACACTCATTTTTACAGTTCAACACACTCCCGCTCACATCTACTCCAAGCATTTGGCTTTTTAGAGTGAATGATGAGCACCCAAAGCTGCGTTATGAACTGTTCAAATGGTACTTTGTTTAACCCTAAAAATGTGTCAAACAAAAACCTTGGCAGAGGTTACGTGAAATACTGCAAAAACTGAGGCCGATATAGAAAAACCAAAATGCTTACTTTGACATCAACAGTTTTTGCACAAGCGTTGGGTCGATCTAGTAATGAATAACTAATATTCCTGGTCATCTTACTACTACATAATTAATTAATCGTGTCCCAATCCCATATAATGTCATCATCTATGTGGTATCTAATAGGGTCAATTTGCATTTAGGTCCTTAATAATGTTATGTTCTTCTTTCTTTCTTTTTTTTTGTCAATTGTATCAGAGCATAGATCCCATAGATTACATGGGACGAGTCTTAGTTCTGTTGCATGGACCACTAAGGCTAGGATCATATCACCCATAAAGGCATGCTTCAGCAAAGATTTCTTCTATTTCGTCTAATTTCTATTTCGTCTAATTTCAAAAGATTTCTTCTATTTTGTTCTGAAGTTTTAACTTTACTTCCACTTATGAATGTTAAACCTCCACTTAGGATCCTTGAAAATGCAATCAGAAATCCCCTATATGATACAACCTCTACATTTCCAAGATTATATCTCCTCAAAAGAGAATTTTAGAAACAATGCATCTTAGGTAACACCAACAGACAATAGCAGTCTCCAAGTGTTCATGAAAACAAAGCATGATAAACTAATCATGGAGGTATCAAGCATAACAGGGAAGGGAACCAAATGCACGCGAATTGAAAAAGAGAGTAAACTGGAACAAGTTTTTATGAAAAAATCCATAATTTAAATTTAAACAATACTAATAAAAACAAAACACATAAAACAAATCTAGGGAGTAAAGTTGTCACCTTTCCACAGCCTTCGTGAGGACAAACAAAATGTCTCTCTCCTGTGTGACTGAGAAAGTGTCTCTTTAGCTTGGAGCTATCCAAAAATTTCTGCAATAAAGATGTAAAACCAATAATTATAAGTCAATATCACTTACAAGCTACGAAAATAAATAAAGGTGCCAAAGTATGAAGAATCAAGAACAATGAAGGAGATAAAAAAAAAAAAAAAAAAGACCTCACCAACAGGATCAGTGCTTACTTGAGGAGAAATGAATTTACAGTCTTACGCAAAAAACTAGAAGAGAAGCAAAACCTAATTACTTCTCATCATCTCAACAATTAAAAGTTTGAGATACCTTTTAATTCCAATATTGATATAAGCGGGTATAAGTATTGTATTAGTTTAGTAATATTAATTGTAACTGACCTATTAAGTAAAGCTCATAATAGCACTTAGGGCATTATTAGCCAATTAGGATTAGGTTAGTGAGCTTGCCAAGTAAGTTAGAGATATTGTAATTATGGCAAAGCATTGTTCTTTGGTTGATTGATTTAAAAGAATATTTATTTTCTTTTTTGTTTTCCAATTAGGGTTTATTATAGTCTTATTTCAATTCATGCTTCGTATTTCGATTCTTGTTTTGTTTATTTCAGTTCTTGTTTAGTTCTTTTAATTGGTATCATAGCCAAAAGGTTCTATTGTTTGATTATTTGGAAAGAGGTTCGATTGGATGAAGAAAATTGAAGAGAAAGAAGAGAAAAAAAATTGATTGAAGAAGATGGCCTGCCACCACCAAAGCCCCTGCCATCAACCGCCATCGAAAACTCGGCCAGCAGCAGATCTAGAAAAGGGTTCAAGATGATCAAGATGATTGACGATGGGATTAGCGCGCTTTAAAAAATGTGGATACTAATGAATTTGCCCAGATGCACACAAAAACGAATGAAACATATTGTTTGTCAAAGTTCCTCTAGATTTTTTTGGAAGTTAAGGACACCATCACACATACTCAATTTCCAACATGTGAGTCAATTGACTTGTGCGATTTCCCATTTTTGGCCAGAAGGACGATGTTTCTTCAACGACAGACATAGTGAGTGACGAGTTATATCGACCCATTTTGGGAGTATTTTGTGGCACGAGCTTATGCGCAAGAGTTTTCTCAGCAGGTTTAATGCAACTGTTGGTTTTTTGAGTCGCCTTGCTCCATTGATGAGTTAGTTTCTCTGTTTTTAGGCAAGCGTGTATCGTGGCAAAATTCGTGGTCGACTACTTCGCATGCACTTTCCATTTTGTTATGTAGCTAGTTGCTTGTGTTCATTGGATTTCCTCAACTTTAAGCTCAAGTATGAGCTTTTCAACCAGGAGAGGTTGATGTAAGCGGGTATTAGTTTAATAATATTAATTGTAATTTGGCTATTAAGTAAAGCCCATAATAATAGTTAGGGCATTATTAGCCAATTAGGACTAAGTTAGTTAGCTTGCCAAACAAGTTAGGAATAGTATAAATAAGGCAAAGCATTGTTGATTGTTCTTTTTTTGGTTGATTGATGGAAAAAGAGTATTTATTTTCTTATTTGTATTCCAATTAGGGTTTTATCATAATTTTATTATAATTTTTGTTTTGTATTTCGATTCTTGTTTTGTTTAGTTCTATCAAATATCATATAGATTGAAATGAAAACCATACAATTGAGTGCATATGTTTACCTTTCCACATCCATCATAATGACAGGCATACTGTCTCTCTCCGTGAATATGAGAATGTTTTCTCAAGGCCCCAGCATCAATAAAAGTTTTTCCACAACCTTCATAGCTGCAAAGAAAGAGAACTTCCGTAGTTGGTTCTGGTTCAGCCTCTTCTCGCTCTGGCTCTTGAGACTTTTCTTTCAATGCTTTAAGCATATCCTCTAAAAAAACAAAGTAAAAAGCATTAGGAAAAGCCAAGAAGACGGTGAGAATGAGATCCATCTTCTAGGTAGGCTGACAATTAAAAACATATTGTATATTCCACATTAACAAAATAATCAATTCAAACACAACAATTTTTAATTGCACCACTTGGAAAAAGCAAGTTTTATGAACCGTATTAACCAGAGAATGCAAGAAAGAAAACAGATGGGATTGAAGGGATTCCTTCAAGAACATTTTAGGGAATTTTTTCCCCAAAATGCTATTTTTACCAAAATCGATGTTAATCATAAGTAATGGCATTGCAAATTAAAAGATAAGTTGTACATCATTTTCTATTTCATCATATCTTAACACATCAATCTCGTGCCTTTTGACATATTTTATTCATGCTTTCAGCATGTCAATGTTGCATGTGTAGCACAGTGTCTGACACATTAAAAAATGTGAAAGTGTTGTATTTAACAATTTAAGAATTTATCTTATTTTGAGAAGTACTAAATTTATTAAATAAATAAAAAACTAAAATTACATAAATCAAAGTTATGACATTATTGTGTCTAAAAGTTAAAAAGTACATCATTTTCTCTTTTTCTACACATACACCATCCATTTACTCCACACTCATGTTACCAATGAATTTATTCAGAAGCATGCCATTGTGGAGATATCGCTGCATTGGTATACTAATCTTAATCATGAATGCAACTACCAGTCGTTTTGTATCAGTAGTTAGTTAGTACATAAACTGGGAATCAAGGAAGTCTGGACCACTATTTTTAGTTGTAGCCTAATGAACATATATGAGAAAATATGGCCTAATATATCAGTCTTTGAAAGTGAAAAAATATCAAAAATCTTTTCAGGAAACTGACAAAAACAAAAAAATAAAAATAACAAACGAAAATATTAAGATTTTGAGAAATATCAGAAAGTTTAGCTTCTCCGTAGATATCAACATAAACTAATTAAGGCTTTGATATCATGATTAGTTTAGATTCATACTCCACATCATGAACGGGACACTATTCCTAGTGGAACAAAGATAGTTTCTTTTAAGGTAAAAGATAGTGAAGAGGATAAAAAGAACCAAAAGAGAACAAAACCCTAAAACTTCCCCTGTCCATGACTTGAGAAAGGCAGAAGACCTCCATTGCACCCACCCCAATCAGACTTCCGAAATGAATCTCACCCATTCTTGCGTTTAACAACCCTTGCTCTACAACCATCCCCACCCACCCAGACACTAAGATCAAGCAAGCTGTCATTTACATATAAAGATGATCAATATTTTATACAAAAATAGAATCTAAGAAGTAATGGTCACCTGTAACCCATTTCAAAAGCATGCACTTCCCACCAGTTGATGCAACATCTTGGGGTACCCTGGAGAATACAAGTGGATTATGGATAAATTTAAACAAATAACAGATTGAATTAATAGCAAAAATATAATGACAAGTGATCAAGTAGGCTAGAAATTAATAGTAAAGTAGTCAGCCCACAAAAATCAAATTCGGTGCATGTAAGTTAACAAGGGTGTATCTAGCGAAGACGAAGAATTTTTTTTATTGCAGGTAAGCTATAGATTATCTAATTATGCTCACTTTTGATGAAGAAAGGAAATTATGGGGATTTTTCTTGTTAGGAAGAGCATATATCACATTTGAAAAGAAGAATCATTTCAACTTAGATATTTCTATGCAAACCAAACACACAACCAATTATTTTTATATTCATATAAACATCTGGGTGGTCTTCTCAGAAAATGCTCAACATAATTTTGTACGGATTTATCTATGATTTAGACCTGATTTTCTACGCAAGACACAACAGCTTCAGCATTTTTTTTCTCATCCGCCAGTGACGAGCAACAATTCACCACTATTTTTCTAATCCGTCGTCCCCTCACCTTCCATTCTTTTCCCTCGATCTCTACTTCCAAAGAGAACAAAACCCAAGAAGATTGATACAGGCTACAAGCCTACAACAAGCAGAATAAAGAAAACAAACAACAATGCAAAAAAGCCCAACCATAAATAAAAATAAATATATATATAAATATAAATATAATTATAAAAAATTTGATGCCCAAAATCAATTGATCCATGACCTTTTCTCTCAATGAATACACCATTGCACTCCAACTAAATTCCCTATAAGGATGCAAAAGGAATGAACTGCAAGAGTTTCAGTCTTGGTAACTCACATGTCACTTAACCTTTTCACTTGTATTAAACTTTGCATTGTGCAAAACAAATTTATTTTGTTGAGTTTTTTGCTTCCATCTACTTTTTGCAAGTTTAAAAGAAACTATACAACACAGAGTTTCTCTAATTTAAGTGGGCATAGTAAGTTGCAACACCTACAACTCGGAAACATCTAATTAACTAAAAGATTGGTTATTCATATTAACAATTGCATACAATCCTATTCCCAACACTCCATCTATCCTCGCATATCTGAATGTTGTTGAATGAGCTATTCCAATGGATCCAATTAAGACTGGATACCGGTGTTTTCAAACTACACATTCCATGGATTAAATTCTATGACATTATGCATTGAGCTCCCTTTCCCATGTGGTCTCATTCTTTCACTTTTTAATTCTAATCAATACCTAGGAATACAATTCACTCGCCGAATTCAATAACTACCACCTCTAATTGTCTCTAATTGTTTCCTACTCCCTCAAATCCAGACAAGCAGAATCGGCGAACATTGGATGACCAAAACACACAAATTTCAACATAATCAAACAATTCCCAACCCCCACAAATTTCTCCCCCGTCTCTCTCTCTCAAGTTCTAATTAACACCTAATTCGAGCAATGTTAAAAACAATTCAACGACTTCACTAACTAATCCTGATAAACACAAATCAATCAATCAATTGAACACCAAATGCATCAAAATAAACCAAATTGAACAAAAGAGAGGTGGGTTTAGAGTACCATTCTCTGACCCATTTAACAGCGGGAGTCTTGGATTTGAAAATTGGGCGTCGATCGAATAGATTGTGGTTGTTGTTCAGATGAAACTCCATTACGATTGAATCGAACAATTGGATTTTTAGGGTTAGGGTTTAATGGTTTATTGATCTTTTGACCTCTGCAGTGGTATTGCTACTCCGCAGATAATCTGGAGAGGTACAAGCCTTCATTGGGGTTCAAATCCATGTTTTTAACTAGAGGTAGCTGTTAGAAAACACCGCAATATTTTGTTAAACACCCGACGCAGGTTTGCATGTCCTATACGCTCAATCAGCCTCATGTGAGGGTTTGTAGTGGACAGTGACTTTTTAACACCACCACTTTTGTTGTGAATGACATTATCACCCTTTTTTTTTATGCGCTGAAAGACATCACCATTATAAACCCTCTTTCACGCACTATTTATCTTCTTTTTCACCTTCTTTTCTCTCTTCACAGCAAGTGACAGAGAAGCAATACTCGGCCCCCACCTTTCTTTTTGTTTTCGTCTTTTTTTCTTATCCTCTTATTCTTTAGGCTTTTTTTTCCATCCTCCAGCAAATTCGTGCGAGTGGGGGTTTCCCATTCGCAGGAACTTACTCGCACAGGCTCGTGCATAAGAATAAGAAAAGGAAGAAGAAGATAAAAAAAAATGGGAAAAAGAAGAAGAAAAGAGAATGAAATAAGATGTGTGACGGCAGGTGATGTGACGTGACGTGACGTGACGTGACGTGAGGCGAGGCGGTGCGGTGGTGATGTTGTTCCCTGAGAGAAAAGAGATGAAAACAGAGGGTGGATTTTTTTATTTATATTGGTAGTGTCCTTCAGTAGGTGGTGATGTGCTTGAAAAAACAAAAAGTAGGGGGTGGTGTGTCCTTTAGTAAAAGTGGTAGTGTAAAAAAGTTGTTGCCTTTGTATCGTTGGAATAATTAGTCTATATCATTTATCGAAGGAATTGTCAATTACACATGATATGAGTTTGTCTTTTCCAACAAGAACACAAAGCAAAGTGCTCTCAAGGCAGCATGCGCAACATTTTATCCATGATATTCAAAGAAGAGGGAAATGGACAACATTCTCTTTGCTTCGTTCTCTCTCATTCCTCTCCCTCCAAGCATTCTTTTTCATTTACTTCGTACGAGCAAAAGTTTATGATAAACTCTAGAGAACCTAACCATTTATATGATCTTCATCAACATTTTATCCACCAATTCCTAAAATCCTCATACACTAATTCAAAACAAAAACAAACAGGGCTCAAGTCATGAGAAAGTCAAATATACGGCTCTGAATTGGCATAGCAACAATCAGGCTAAGAACTTACATTTAAGGGGAAATGCATAAATAATATTTTGCCTCATAACAATCTTTGGATTATAATGTTATATGGTGAGGAAAGTTGAATTAGGAACGTGAAAAAGTTCACAACTGAAAAACTTAAAACTACTAAGAAATAAAGCAACTTTATGTGAAAATGAACGCAAATTAAATTATTAGTAAAGAAAAAAGAATACACCTTGAATGCAGGCCAACCAAACGAACTATAGTGGTAAAAGGAAGAAATATCATGAAATGACTATGCAAACAAGTTTACCATGTTATGTCGTAAAATTATAGTGCAAACAACTTTGCCCTGATATTCACATAATTATTATATAAATATATTCTAATTTATATTTGTTAGTGCTTTGAATATTGTATTTTTTTATTTTAATTATTTCGTTTTTATGTTTTTGTAGGAAATGGAGCTTAAATGATGAAATCGCATTAGCATGGCTAGTTCAAAAGAACAAGCCCAAAGTGGTTCAGACGGTGAAGCCAATGACAAAGCTCAAACCCAAAAATCAAGCAAAAAACCCAAATCCACCTTTTTTTTCTTAACCTTAACCCCAAACCCAACCTAAACCCCAAAAGAAAACCTATTTATTCTATATCTCCCTCACCAACATCCTTCCTCTAATTTCCCCTATCTTTTCACACCTTTCATCATTTTCCTCCTCCCAAAACTAACCTACAGCCTCTCCTCTCCACCTCGATCTCTTCTTCATCATTTTCTTGGCAGAGACATATAGACCTTCGTCTCTCACTACCGACCAAACGCTCACCATATCGTCCTTTTGTCCATATCTTCTTTACTTCCATGTTTTTCCTCTTCATCATATAACATCTCGCACTGCATTGCTTATGTGACAGCCTTGGGTGGGCGGGTTTTGAGGCTAACGAGCTACCATATGTGGGTGAGCTCTGAGGTTGGCAGCTCCGTGGGCGGGCGGGCTCAGAGGCTAGCAGGTTAATTAGGTGTTATAGTCTCACATCGCCTAGATAAGGGAATTGTATGTGTTATATATATGTGAGGTTGAATCTCCTTGGTATGACGCGTTTTAAAGCCATGAGGGTTAAAACTTAAAGCGGACAATATCATATCATGTGGATCTGGTCGTTACAGAATGGTATCAGAGTCGGACCCAACCGAAAGTGTGCCAACGAGGACATTGGGATCCTAAGGGGATGGATTGTGACAGGCTTGTGTGGGCGGGCTCTAAGGCTGTCGAGCTACCATGTGTGGGCAGGCTCAAAGGCTAACAGCTATGTGGGAGAGCGGGCGGGCTCAGAGGTTAATAGGCTACCTAGGTGTTATAGTCCCACATCGCCTGGGTGAGGGAAGGGTATGTGCTATATATGTGCAAGGTTGAATCCTCTTGGTATGACGCGTTTTAAAGCTGTGAGGGTGGTTAAAACCCAAAGCGAACAATATCATACCATGTGGATCAGGTCGTTACAACTCCATTGAAGCCCATCACTTTTTTTGTTCCTTATTTTCTTCCCTCTCTTCACTGTCAGTCTCTCTTCCCCTCCCGTGTTCTTCTTGATCTCCCCATCTTCTTCACAACCAATCACCATCTCCACGCATTCATCACCACAAAAACAAATTCATCGCCTGCATCTTTTCTCCACGATCACCTCACTATTCATCACCTTCACGAACAACTTCCTCTTCATTTTCTTTATTCATGCCCCCTTCTTCTTCTTCTTCTCTTCTTCTTCTTCATCAGACAGTTCATCATCACGCCCAACCAGCCATAGAACTAGTAATAAATACTCCTCAACCTCCATTGACTCAAGAGAGCAGCCACCATCTCAACGCCACACAAACATCGCCGCCCTCATTGTTATCTTCATTTCGCTTCCATCACATGTCGGGAACATCTTGCCACCCATCACGCCCTCTCCACTTCATTACCATCAGAGTCGATCGATCCCCTAACTTCAACCTCGCCTCCTCCTTTTCACCTCTCACCTCGTCCTCCCTATCTTTGCAATCTTTTCTTTCCCTCATCTCTCTGCCAATGCAACAGGGTGCATCGCAGCACACAACAACTGGGAATTGCAGGGACCAAGAAGAAACAACAAGGAATAGGAAAAAGAAGAAAGGGAGGGAAAGAAACTGATTTTTGAATCTTTTCGCTATTTGCACCCATGATATTTATTTTGCACCATCACAAAGTAGTCGCAACCTTTTATGAAGTGTGTTTGTGAGGGGCTGATGGAGTTCGCCTATGTTGTTGCCACGACCACCATCATCCATCCATGGTAGTTAGAATTATTTGATGTTTTTGTTTAAGCATATTTTATTCGTATAATTAATGCTAGAGGTTTGCATTTTTTTAAAGGCATGCAGGGTTTTTATAGGATCTCAAAACCCATAAAGATGTCGCGCAAGCTGGGTTTGAACCCATGACCTAGTGGTACCATCCGCCAAACTCTAACCGTTGAGCTGTCATGTCATATTTGCTAAAGTCAATCAACTATATTAGTAGGAGACAATAATTGACATCAATATAATCTTATAAACCTGATGGATGATTCGAAAGCCTTAGCGTCTATCTCTTTAATTCTCAAACTCAAATTTTAATTGTTTTTTCTACATTCCATTAGTTTAGAATTTTTTTTTATTGATGTCCCCTTCAAATTTGTTTGAATAGATTGTAGTTTTCAATTGTCTTCAATCCTCATAGGATTAACCCGTATTTGTCATTGTTTACTAGTTAGACAACAATGTACTTGTGATATAACAATCAAGTTAAATTAGCCTATTAATTTATGTTAGTAAAATATGCATCATGTCTACTTTCCTAGGCATTCATAGAATACATCATCATCAAAGCCCATTCCCGAGATTTTCGGGGTCGGCTACATGAATTTTGGTTCTCCAAGCAATGTGATCTTCCCACATTTCCTCACCTAATCCAAGCTCAATGATATCTTCATTCACCGTCTTCATCCAAGTTTTCAACGGTCGTCCCCTCCGTCTATACCCTCCATTAACTTGCCAATCTAAACATTTTCTAATTGGCGCCGTGCTTGGTCTCCTCCGCACATGACCAAACCAAGTTAAACGTCTTTCTCTAATTTTTTTTCCTCTATGGACGCTACACCTAAGTATCTCCTAATTCTTTCATTTCTAATTTTATCCTTACGAGTTTTACCACACATCCACCTTAACATATGCATTTCTGCTACTGCCATCCTATGCGTATGTTGTCCCGTAGTAGCCCAACATTCTGAACCGTATAGCATGGCTGGTCGAACAATGGTCTTATAGCATTTCCCTTTTAGCCTTGCAGGCATCATTCTATCGCACAATTCTCCTGACGCCATTCGCCATTTCAACCATTCAGCTTTAATCTTGTGGTCTACATCTGCTCCAATAGTCTCATTCTTTTGAATTATAGACCCTAGGTATCGAAAAGCCTCACACTCCGAGACCTCGACACCTTCGATCTCAATTGCATTACTTCTCCCTCTTGGTTCACACCCAAAGTTGCACACTAGATACTCCGTCTTCGAACGGCTAATTCTAAAACCTTTACTCTCTAAAGCCTCCTGCCACTTAACTAATTTCTGACCTAAACCTGCACTAGTCTCATCCATCAAGACAATATCATCTGCAAATAACATGCACCAAGGTACATCTTCTTGCAGATGTCTCGTCAACTCATCCATGACCAAAGCAAAGAGATATGGACTTAACGCCGACCCTTGATGTAGTCCTACTGTCACTGGAAATTCACTAGACATCCCACCTACTGAGCGAACACTTGTTACAACCCCTTCATACATATCCTTAATGATATCGACATAACATTGAGACACTTTCTTCCTTTCAAGCACCCACCAAATTAAGTCCCTGGGGACCCTATCATATGCTTTTTCCAGATCAATAAAAATCATATGCAAACTCTTACGTGCCTCTCGATATTTTTCTACAGTTTGCCTAAGTAGGAAGATGGCCTCCGTAGTAGACCTACCTGGCATAAATCCAAATTGATTCTCCGAAATCGTGGTTAAATTCCTAAGTCTTTGTTCTATAACCCTCTCCCAAAGTTTCATTGTATGACTCATAAGCTTTATCCCTCTATAGTTCGAGCAATTCTGGATATCCCCTTTGTTCTTATAAATTGGTACCACAATGCTATGCCTCCATGAATCTGGCATTTTTCTAGTTTCCAGAATCCTATTAAAGAGCTTAGTTAGCCATTGAATCCCAACTTCTCTCAGACATTTCCATGCTTCAATTAGTATATCATCCGGTCCAACGGCCTTCCCTGTCTTCATTATTTTTAAAGCTTCTCTCACTTCTGTGGCACTAACTCTGCGATGGAACACACGATCTCTCCCTTTCTGTGAAGCATACCCCTCCAAGTTTAACTCCCCTACATGTGTTCCATTGAGTAGGTTCCAAAAGTAATCCTTCCATCTATCTAAAATAGCTTTATCCTGCATTAAGACTCTTCCATCCTCATGCTTAACACACTTAACATGACTCAAGTCCCTAGTTTTTCGTTCTCTAGCCTTCGCTATCTTGAAAATATCCTTCTCCACATCCTTCGTACCTAGCCTATTATAAAGAGCATCATACGCTCTCTTCTTAGCTTCCCCTACTGCTCTACTACTCAACTTCTTAGCCTGCTTATAAAGCTGATAAGACTCTAGGCACCTATCTTTTTGCCACGCCTTAAAACATCTTTTCTTTTTCGCAATGGTTTGTTGCACATCCGCGTTCCACCACCATGTCTCCTTATCATAGAAACATCATCTTTTGGCCTGTCCTAACTCTTCCTTAGCACATCTTCTTATTCGGTTTGCCAAATGTTCAAAAAGATCCGCGCTACCAGTCCTATCATTTGGTTCTAGATTCTCCCCACTCTCTGAAACTGACTGGCCACCCAAAATCCTCTTTCGAAATCTTTGGCACACATCTCCCTGTAAGGTCCACCACTTAATTCTCGGTCTAACCTGTTCTATAGCAATACGACCCCTACTCTTAAGACAAAAATCGAGAACTAACAGCCTATGTTGGGATGTCAGACACTCTCCTGGTATAACCTTACAATTTTTACACCTACATAAATCGTGTCTCTTCACAAGAAAATAATTAATTTGACTTCTATTATGCCCACTCGCAAAGGTCACCAAGTGATCTTCCCTCTTCTAATAAAAAGTATTTACGATCCCAAAATCCTGAGCTAAAGCAAAATCTAAAATAGAAATCCCTGCAGTGTTTCGATCCCCAAAGCCTTGACCTCCATGCACCCTCTCATACCCAACTCTATCCTTACCGACATGACCATTCAAATCTCCGCCTAGGAAAACCTTATGGGAAGAGGGAATTCCAAGAACTAACTCCTCTAAAGAGTCTCAAAAATCCTTCTTAATCTCCTCGTCCAAACCCACTTGGGGTGCATACACACTAATAACATGCACTATCTCTAGTTCTAAAGCTAATTTAATACTTATGATTCTATCCCCAAACCTCCTAACGTCGACTACTGCATCCTTAAAAACTTTATCTATCACTATTCCCACCCCGTTCCTAGTGCCATCTTTACCAGAATAGAAGAGTTTGAACCATCCTCAAAATCTTTAGCCTTGTTCCCCTTCCATTTTGTCTCTTGAAGACAAACTATGTTTACTTTCCTCCTACGCATGACATCCACTAATTCTATTGTCTTTCCCGTCAAGGTTCCTATGTTCCAAGAGGCTAATCTAATCATTCTATTTCTAGCTCTAACCTGGACTAGCTTCTTTACTCGCCCCCGTCCAGAAAGGTGCGAGAACCCTTGCCTATTTAACACTACAGCCGGGCGCCGCTGCAGAGCGCCTTGCTCATTTGTCACTACCCCCGAGCGTAGGTGCAGCGCGTCGCTTATAGCGAGGGACGCCCTATCCTTCTGCATTAATCTTTTTGAACCAATATCCATGAAAAGGGATGTGATGGGTTTTTTACGGTTGGCTATCACAAGCCTAACACCAACCCTCCTCCTTTATCCGGGCTTGGGACCGGTCGTTGCAACGGGCGGAGTTATTCATAGAATACATGATTAATTAAAAAAAAAAGGTAATATAAGACTAATGCACTTTGGAGGGATACACTTTGAATCCAAATTGAGCTCAACCTAGGCCCAACACAAACATTTGGCATGGCAAAGCAAAGGTTGGGCTCACTAGAGAAGGCATGAACCCAAGGTCAATTGAGTTACCCAACCTTTTAGTCTATGATTTGAACCACTCGAGTTGGACCCATTGCACAATTTGTTTTCAATGAAATGCCTTGTTAATTATGTCTATATATGATGAAGGTTCGAAGATACATATCAAGTTGATTTTGTGTAATTTATATTCCTTCCATTAGCTTAGTTTGACAATAGATATCAAGAACCAGATAGAGTTTTTGAGTTTCAACTCTCAGCAAACTCAAACTCCATTCTCCAACTTTTTTTCTACACCCGTACTTTTTTTTCTTTATTTTGATCACCTTGCTATTACATCATTTTTTTTTCCAATACCTTCTTTATTTCTTAAGATAGTGATCATGATTGTCCCTTTGCTTGCTTATTGTTGTTTATTTGTGTCTTGTGCAGGTCTCAGGAAAAGTGTGTGTCAATCCTCTCCACCTATATCATTCCCCACCATAATTAACTGATTACCATTTCACAATCATCATTTCCTCCCATTACTAGCCGGCGGAATCCCATCACTGAACATCAACTCGCCTTAGCTCATTAAGATGACTAATCAATCCCAAACTCTACCCACCAACAACATTTCCATTAACCAAATCTCACTATATCAACTCTCTCAACCATACAATCAATCTGACTATCTTACCACTACCATATACTCTACCCCAATTGATATTTTCACTCATATCTTTCAAGCTCACTGCAGCTATAGAGCATTGCTTATGGACACCTCATGCCGCAATCTTTCACCTTTCCCAATCCTTTCATTCAATAATATCACCCACTCAACAACCCCCGTTCGAAGACCCATTAAGTTCAACCCACTACACCTATTTCACCACACCCCCACACCCACTTCCCATACAGTAACACCCTTCTCCACACTTCAAAGACCCCACCTCCCTCGCAACTATTAACATCACACGATGAGAATTTGATTCATACTCAAAAAACACAATTAGCAAATAACCTTACCCTAGGCTGTCACGGCATCAACTGATTCAACTGGGTATTTTATACCCTAGGTTGTCATGGCGTCAACTCTCCCCTTAACGATTGTTTCGTCAATAGGCCTATGGAAAACTTGAGTATTGGGCCCATTCATCCCTTCAAATCTGGCTCAATGTTGTTCCATCCCACAATTATCTTACTCTCTGGCCCAAATCCAATTTAAGCCTCAACAACTCTCACTTCAGGCTCGCCCATATTTCAAACTATTGATTCCAGTGATATTGACACCCAAATCTTTAATCAATACGCCCATAATCCTTTGGTGTCCCTTTCTGCCTACCCTACTCCCATCACAATATATAATCCTCCATCGTCTATTTCCCATACAACTACTGATCACCATCCAGATTTCTACACTTCATTATTTAACAACATGAATCCTAACTTGGACCCTTCTAAATTACGTGAACCCCACCCCTAACTTCCTTTTTCAGCTTCCCATTACGTCCAGCCTCGAGCCTTTCTCCCACATTCCACCAACTCCAACATAAATCCCAAGTGTGGACAAGGGAAGCCATAATAGTATTGCAACTCCTCTAACTAAGGACCCACTACGCTTTATGCCTCCTACAAATGATCCAGCTCTCTCAGGAGCTTTACTACCAGTGCTGGAGATCGACACAACTCAAATCAACACATACCCAGGCAGAAAGGTCAGTACAGACAAATTTCTTGGGACATGTCGTACTTCTTCTCTGGCCATGCTACAAATGTTTCCACAGACGCTACTTTTCTCAACAATCGAGAGACAAAGGAATGTGGTTAGTAGACAGAGAGATAACAATAAAAGGGAGGGAACTATCAGGTTGGGAAAAATCAAACTCGCCCATTTGAACTCTGAGTCGAGTTTGGAACACACTAGTTCTGATTTAGGTTGTGGTAGAAATAATGACATGCAACTTTGATTATTTAAAGCAAACCAGATCAAGCGCCTATATGGACCAGATCTTCTGTTCCTCTGGGTCTTTCAAATATGAAGGGGAAGTAAGTCTGTATCAATGACACTGCAGCTATCGTTCAGCCAGTTGGTTTTGATGATTCCTCCAGGCATTCCACCACAGATAGTACTACTCCTGCAAAGGTATTGGCGACAACCGACAAAGGGTCACCAGGGTTTCCATGATCCTTTCCTGGAATGCAAAGGCATAAGGTCTCCATGCACGTTCCAGAACCTAAAGGCCCTCTCCCACAAATCCAATCCAGACATTATCTTACTTTCCGAAACAAAAGCTACCTTTAGTCATATAGACCGCCTTCGCCAGAGACTTGGCTTCAGGCATGGAACCTCATTAACAGCACGCCGACAGTCTGGTGGCCTCGCTCTATTATGAAAAGAAGGTATTCATCTTACTATAATTTCTTCATACAAATACCATCTCAACTGCATTCATCATCATCAAAGCCCATTCTCGATATTTTGGGGTCGGCACCATCTCAACTGCATTATTGATAACTATTTTGTTCAATCTAATTGGTCTGCTATCATTGTTTATGGATAAACGAACCCTTCCTTTCAGGTCCTATTATGGAGTACTTTGTTTCAGTAATTGGTCTGCTATTTTCAATTTTACTTCCAAAAGACAAATTTGGGGAAAAAAACATGGTCTCTCAAACTTTAAACAACTTAGGACTTTCATTAATAAACATCGTCTCTTGGATTTCCCCCCTTAATAGTTCAAATATTACTTGGAATAACAAACGTATGGATAAAAATGGGATTAAAGCTAAACTTTATCGCATTTTGGTGTCTACTGATTGAATGAATTGCTTCCCTTCACCTATCGACTGCACTATTCACACTTAAACATCCGACTATAGAGCCATCTCGCTTTAACTTATCTCATATGTCATTAAGGGCCCCAGACCCTTTAAGTTTTTTCACGTGTGGGCTAGGGACCCCCAGTGCCGTCATATCATAACTTCTCCTATTACTCTGGCTCAGTTACCACTATTGAAACAGAGAAACTAGTGTCCATTCACCACATCCTGGAAAACTGCTTTAACCAATAATAAATTGGTTCTTTTCACTGAACGGATGATTCTCGTTGCTTCTTTTGGTCCCCTTTTATGGAGAGAAAACCACCAAAATGGAGTTGATTCAGGCTCAATTACAGCTAGTTAGACACCAAACTTAATGCACGATTTATTCAGCTTAAACTCTTTCCCCTTACGTTGGATCCTGACACGATTATAGTCACTTATGATGTTAGTTTCTTTGACTCATTGAAAAAGAGAGTTATAAGGATTTTGGCGGTGACTTTCTTGGTTAGGGATGGCAGTGGGGCGGACTTTCACGGATATCCGCCCCACTCGCCCCATTTGGGGCAGATTTGGTTAAGGGTGTATGGAGGTTGGGGCGGATACAAATATCCAAACTGTATCCGTTTATTATTCGGGGCGGATACGGATTTGTCCATATCCGTCCCACGGATATTCGTTTAATTGATAAATTTACTAAAATTCCCTTGACCTATAAATGGGAAATAAACCCTCGTTTCAATTCTCACATCTCATTCACAGTCGCCTCTCGAATCTCACACAGCGAAGCTCTGCCGCCTCTCGAAGCTCTCTGTCTCCTCTCCATCTGCGAAGGGTCGAAGCACCTCTGTCTCCTCTCCATCTGCGAAGCCTCTCCATTTGTGAAGGGTCGAAGCTCTCTGCTTCGAAAGAACCACAGCGAAGCTCTCATCCCGCCCGCTTCCCTCCCTTCCTTGCCTTCCTCTCCCCTCCCTTCCCAGATCTTTGATCTGAGATCAGAGATATTCTTTAGTTCGTTTTTTTTTTGTAATTTTGTATGGTTTTTTGTTATAATTTTTGTATGGATTCTTACTGGTGTTACATTTTTTTGTAATTTTTTTGTTATGAGGTCTGAGATATCTTTTATAGTAAGATGGATAACACATAAATTTATTTAACGGATATTTGGGCGAGGCGATATCCGTTAATCCGTACGGGGAGGAGGTGGTTTTTAAATAAATTTATAAACGGATTGGCGGGGCGGATTTGGGGATCCGTTATTCCTGATGGGACGGGGATGGATTTGTTCAAATCTGCCCCGTTGCCATCCCTATTATTGGTGCGGCTCTTGCTCAGGTAGCATGTCCAATCTCAGGGAAAGTGTTGAATGACACTATGGCAGAATGTTATGCAGTTGAGGCAGGTTTTTTGCTTGTCCAGGCTAGACAGTGGAGGACATGACTTTGTTTGGGCGACTCCAGGACGCTCCACACCATTTTGCAAGAAGAATAATAGGATCCTACGACAGTCATGTTTTGGATGTGGCATCCTCTTACTAGTAGAATTCAACGCCTCCTTACTATTCATAGTTTCTGGATCTGTAATTTTATTACTAGAGACTTCAACTTCGAAGCTTATAACTTAGTGACTGCAGCAGAACAACTTTATTGTAACTGGGTTTATTAATCGATGTTATATGCTTTAAAAAAAACATAATAGATATCAAGAAGGCATCTCTTTTACTTGGTGACATTCCTTGATAACTTGATGCATATTTTGGTGACCAAAATGCCCTTTCCTCTCTTTCT
The DNA here is from genome assembly GCA_003290165.1 of Berberis thunbergii. Taxonomy (NCBI): domain Eukaryota; kingdom Viridiplantae; phylum Streptophyta; class Magnoliopsida; order Ranunculales; family Berberidaceae; genus Berberis; species Berberis thunbergii. The sequence continues at coordinate 270,759 of QNQO01001200.1, read as the reverse complement.
ATTAGGGGTGGGCATTCCATCCCACGATGTAGATCTCGTCCTATCCCATTTTTTCAGATCCTTTTGGGATTGATGAAACATCCCGATCTCGTCCCATCTCGATCTAGAGTGGGATGGGATCGGGGTGGAAATTTTCAATCCCCTATCCCGTCTCGTCCCGAACTTATTTATTCAATAATTTATTATTAATTTTAATATTTATTAATTCAAAATTTTATATGTCAAAATAAGTGTGGTACACAAAGTTTTTGAGAAATTGCGTGAATTTAACATCACAAATAACTGTCTTAAAGTTTAAAACAATAACATTTTCATAGAAAATTCCTTAATATGTATAATGATAGAAAATAAACTATAGTATTCTTGAATTTATGACATAAATAGAAACCTACAAAAACACAAGACCTAGCATATTCTGGAACAAAAACACTATGTGATCTAGTGTGTTTCGAAGAGCCGCCTCACTCTTATTGGACTTGGACCTTGTATAACTGCCTAAACTATACTTGAACCTTGCCCCAACTTTTTCAGAGTTTGAAATAAGTAGACCTAATAGGAAGAGTTGATAATATAGTAATTATACGTTTAAATATGCACATAATAATAACCTAGTAGTAAGTTTAAGTTGCACAAAAATCAAATCATGCTCATCCCGTTATGAACCCATTTGAAATTAGACGAGGTAGGGATGAGGTCCATCCCATCTCATGCCTACCCCTCTCTCTATCTATCGCTGTATTTAGGGCTGAACAAAAAATCGATCAAACCGATTAAATCGACCGAACCGATCTTAACCAAATTGGTTTTGTTTAAATTCGATTCGGATCGGTTTCAGTTTTCGATTTCTATGTGATTTTAACCGACCAAATCGAACCGACCGAATATATATAATAAATAATATATATTTTATATATAAATAATATAATATGTTTAAATAGTTGGTCGGTTCGGTTTTATTTCGATTTTGGTTCGATTTTAGTCGATTTGGTTCGGTTACGATTTGCATAAATTAGAATCGGTTCGGTTCGATTTCGGTTTGAAAATTTTAAAATTGACCTAAGCCGGTTCGGTTTTCAGCCCTGGCTGTATTCAACTTTCCACGGCGAATTCCCTCCGGTTATTTACACCGAAATGTAGCAAGTTTAGAGAGCCCGAGAAGGGCATTTTGGTATTTTGACAACCGACCGAATTTTTTAAATGTACACTTCTACCAACAACATTAACCCCAATTAATAAGTAAGTTCGAAATTCTTCTCTTCGTCTTCACACTTGCTCTCTTTCTTCTCAAATCGGTTGATCGATCCATCGATTCGTCACCTCTCTATTCGATTCATCATCGACTGCTGCTACTGCTCTGTTTGACCACTCTCTTTTGTAGATCTTCTCTACCTTGCAGGCCTCTCTTCCATTGTTTGTTTTTTGAGATTAAGGTAACATATGTTTTTTTCTTCCAGGTTTTCAGATTTCCAGCAAATTAGTTAGATTTTTCCGTTCTCGGATCAAATCGTCTTTGGGTTTTCAAGATCTATCATGTTAATTATCGAAATCGAACGAATCTACCTTTTTTTTTTATCTCTCTAAGAACAAAAAATGTCATTGATTGATATAAAACCAGGGATAAAAGGGTTCTTCGAAATCTCTCTACTTCACTACCGACTCAAATGGTGTTTCTTCTACACCTTCAAATTTAATAAGGTTGGATCCATATTCTAGTTTTACTGCAAGTGGAAGGTTGAGGTTGAAATTGTCGAAAAGATTGATGGGTTGGAAGGCTATGCTTTAAGGATGATAGCTTAAAATTTTTCTTGGTGTATTTATTAGCAACGGAGACTAGTATATGGGTTCATTGAATAACATTCTATGGTAAATTATGAATAGATATTTTGGATACATTGTATTAAATTTCGAGATTATTGGAATAGCCGTGGGTAGCAAATGAAAAACAAAATTTGATTGAATTTGGTGAAGACATGATAAGTGGAAGGTGGGGAAGGAATAGGGAGGTTTGTTGGATTGGTTGTCGGTTGAGAGTGAGGGAGTTTAGCTTTCAAACAACTAAGGTTATGCAGGAAGCATGATTTGCTATGAGCTAAGTTGCACAACATGCAGTGAAGAATAACACATTGCTTGACGTTGCACAACTGTGTAACTTTAGCTAATCCCACTAAGCTTGGCACCATTTTTATTAGGAAAAAGAAGTGAAAAATTCCTCCCTTTTGAGTGTTCTATCTCAGGAAATTTCATTTGAGAATAATCGTCTGATTGAGGGGTGTATTTGAACATAATAGTTGGCAAGAAAATCACTGGAGTCTTTGTGTGTTGAGATCAAGGGTAGTTTGATTATGGGAACTGAGGCTCGAGGCTGTGATGTCGCTACAGGCACGCTTATCCAAATGCCGTGGTAACCTGAGAATGTCGCTTCCCTTTGGGGCAGCTTTCCAACTAAGAAAAAAATATTGTCTCTTGAATTGGAAAATGTGTGCCAACCCAAAGACAAGGGAGGTCCTGGTATTAAGAGGTTGAAAGAATTTAATAACACACATCTTTTGAAATGGATTTGGAGATTTGACATTGAGGTGAAGGCCCTTTGGAGGAGAGTTATTGAGGCAAAGTATGAGGCCAACACTGATCATTGGTTTACCGAGAACCATATCTCCACCCATGGCTACTCAATTTGGAAAAGCATAATGTGCCACACGTCAACCCTTGGGAATAACATCACTTTTGAAGTCCATGATGGAAAGGGAACAAATTTTTGGAATGATAATTGGCTAGGTGAACAACATCTCAAACTCAAACTTCACTTCCCTTCCCTGCCATCTACAATGAATGTAGCAACAAGCAGGGTAAGATCAAAGAGTCTTACAATCTTGGCAGCTCACAAGCAACATGGGATTTTCATCTTAGGACTTAGGAGGAACTTCAATGATTGGGAGGTCGCCCAAATGGTTTACTTATTGCAGTTGTCGGACAACATTTTCCTAGATCAGGAACGAGATGATTGAGTGTGGAAGGGGAAAGGAAACTCCTTCACTGTTTAAAGATTGTTACACTAAGATTAGCCCTCAAGTTCAACTCAGTGAACAAGAGCTAATAACGCATAAGCTGTACAACTTGGTTTGGTTGAAGGCTACCCCCTAGAGCTTGCTTTATGTTGTGGACATTCTTCATGGCATATTTTTAACAGTTGACAACATCAACAAGAGAGGGTTGCTTCTCCCTAAACATTGTGTCCTCTGCGGTGCAGCTCGGGAAAGCATTGATCATATGCTATTCACTTGCACTCTCACACATGATCTTTGGAGAAGAAGCCTCAATGAATTCAACAATACTTCCATTCTTCAATGGGTAGAATTTTGGCCTCTGCCAAGGTTGGCAACCTCAACCTCCCTACGATTGGGAAATGGGTCTCGGACAAAATTCTACATGCCTTTGCTTGAGTAATATGGAGAGGGAGGAACAATATAATTTTTAGGAATACGTCTAAAGATGTACATAAACCCGTGGATAGATAGTAAGGTCCTCCTTTGGGTCTGGGGTCATATATGGGATATTTTTAAAGATACTAAGTTTTACTCTTGTATATTTGATTTGGACGAGATGGTTATAGATAGACACACTTAATATTGATGTTTACTTTTGCCCTAGTTTTTCTGAGTGCTTTCTCTCAACATAGCTAGGTTTTCATATTAAAATATACTTCCTATTTTATTGATAAAAAAATGTTATCCATAGTTCGGGAAAGGGTTCGATCCCCATCGTCGATAAGTAAGCAATTTTTTCAATCCATTCTATGGAATGAGGGGAGATGATAGTTCCTTAGCAAAACCCATAAAACATAAAAAAAAAATAATAATAACTATTTCTCTACCTTTTCTAACAATTTGTTACGTCCAAAATTTGCCTTAATCTCTTTTCTAAATCCCCTTTTATATTCTCTTATGCATCCTCGTTAAAACAATTAATAAAAATCCGAAACCCAAATACATGTTTATTCAGCCTGACCCATACTATTCATAATACCATCGTTCTCCCCCACTTGAAAGAAACTCGTCCTCAAGTTTGAACGTCGAAAGACGTCAAACAACTCCTTATCTCATTCTCATTAAATTCAAAAGTGCGATTGACTCTTTGTCATCTTCATTTCATCTTATCTCATTCTCTGTCAAACGACGAGCTATGGTCCTTTTTTTCTATGAGTATAGGGTTCTGATTCGATCGAGAATTAAATGAGTGATTTTTTTTTTTTTTTTGTATATTAGAACAAAACTTTTTAACGGAGTTATTTTAAAAAACGTTATCTCAATAATGGCCATGTAACGCCGTTATATCAAAGCTGTGATACCATAACATAATAATGTCATAACGTAACCACTCACCCCCGTTAAGCGTTATATCGAAATTGTATCGGCGTTATAACGTAGTTTTAATTGCACAGCGTGCATGGTAGGCCACCAATCCTGATCACGCAATAGTTGAATAATCTTGGGGAAACCACAATGACCAGCCAACCCACCTGCATGCATCTCTCAAGCAAATTTTGCCCTTAAAGGCGAAACGAAACAGGGATATGAAGAAGGTGATCCTTAAATATAAAGTCGTTCTGCAACATAAAGTCACCAAATCTGAAAGGCGCATGCTAACAAGCAACAAAATATTACCAAAATAAGGATCGGATCCATAGAGAAAAGGCAGCGAAGCAAACTCAGGCATACTAGCACGCATAGTAACTAAATAATGGGTACGTCGACTCAGGGTCTGACGATGGTGCCTCCCCGAAATGGGTTGTTGGTCACTCACCCTGGTTGATCGACCAGCAGGGTGGGCGACCTGGTTGGTTGTGTCGACTGGGATGTTGTGCTTTTCATGGTGTTATCGATTCAACCCTTTTCTTCTTCTGTTTCTCTTTGTTAGACATATCCGGATCCTTTTCCAAAGCAAATCGAGCTCTGATACTAGTTTTGACAGTTCTTGCAGCGGAAATCCAAAGAATCAAACATTGTTTATTCAACTAACAATGGTTCTTGGCAAAATCCATATAAACATCAAAGAAAAACTCTTTCTCTACCTTTTCGAACAATCTATGTTACATCCAAAATCTGCCTTAATCTCTATTCTAACTCTCCTTTTATATTCATGCACCCTATTGCAAAACCCGAAACCCAAATACTTGTTTATTCAGCCCGGCACATACTACTCATAATATCATCAAGAAGATTCTTAGTTTATCTATTCAACGACCTTCTCTATGATTGTGATGAACCTTGACAAAAACTTTTTTCAAATCAACATATGACCACCTTATTGACACAAAAATTGACAACAAGTCAACAACTATGCTAGAAGTTTTCAAAATTTTTATAGGTGAATGTGCACATTTCCTCTTCCTCGCTTTGCTCTTATTCTCTATGCGAGGTCAGAGAATCCTCTATGTAGAATCGTAGTTCTAATTGCAGCATTAGACAGATTTGAGGGATGTGAAGCAACCCAATAGTTTCAAATTTGTTATTGTGATAGGGTGTTCTTCAAGCAATTCTCTTTTTTCCCCCCAATTGGTTGCTTTTATGGATTTCCATGGTATCAAAATTCATAAAACAGTACTATGGTTAACTCGTTTCTTTCATACAAAGTTTTTGATAGATCTTCATGTTGATCTTCACCTTTTGTTCTTCATGAGCCCCATAAGTAAAATGTTTTGTTGAAGTTCACTGCCCCACTCTTTAATGTCTGCTGTTACTTTTATTAATTTGTATTTATTCTGTATAGTTTTTATTATGATTACTTTGTGCAGAGGGTTTAAGTTTGTTATTCAAGTAGTATGCCCTGCTCTTTTGTGTGCGTTGTTACTGTTTTTAGATCATTTTTTTATTATACTTAATTTGTATTTATTTATTTTTCATACAGAGGGTTATGCAATGGTGGATGATTCTAATAAGACTTTACCTTCCGGAGAAACTGTAGCTGATGGGGGGAAGAAAGACACTGGCTTGGCAAAGAAACAACGTAAAGGGTTATTTTCTCGAATTTGGAATGGACTATTCAGAATACGTGGTGATGATTTTGAGAAGAGGCTGCAATATATTTCGAAGGAAGAAGCCACTGTCGTTGCAAGGATGAAGAAGAGATCTCAAGGCTGGCGGAGGACGGCTAGGAATCTCATTGTTTTCTCCGTCGTTCTTGAAGTGAGTCTTTCATAACAATTTTCCATGACTTTCTTTGCTACTTGTGCTAAAATCTTCAGGTTTTATCGTCCCGGCTTCTTTAAGTTCTACTTCTATATCTATAAATAAATGTTAAATAAACAAACAAACAAACAAAATTGTTGTTTAGGTTTGGGAAGGCGTATTTTTAGTTTTTGCACAGGTCCTCAGCAAGTTGGATGATTAACGAGTTACTGACATTATCTGTTATGTGACACGATTGTGAGTAACATGCAACGAAATGTATACTGGGACATAAGATTCTGCACTTTAGGGTTCCTGTAGTGGAACTGAGATATAGTGGACATGTATGCCAGTCAGAAATCTGTAATCCATGTGACGTAGTTACAGCTGGTGAAGCATTGTTCTACGTCTCAGGGTTTCTAGGATAGCTGTGGAGTTTTGTGGAGTGAGTGTTAAATAACAAGAATAAGAAAGTGAAAAATTAAAATGAAAAAGTTCAAAGACGTAATTAGTTATTCAGATGTGAATATCGGTAAATGCCTTGAAACATATTTGGTGGGAAGAAAGATCTCTAAGAATGAATGTGAGCAAGTATATGCTGGCTCTTGCAAACTGCCAGAACTATTTTCTTTTTAGATTTCAGAAGATGAACAAGAAACAAGTGGGTTAGAGGGAGTAAGATTTTTAGAAGATTAAAAATGGAACTAAATTTTTTTTACAAAGTATGCTTTTACTATCAGTATAAACAGGCACAACCGTCGTTTTGTATTGACCCCCAATGGCCACGTATGTCTTGTATCTCCATCTCCTCCCCTCCTTATACCTGGCAGTCTAGTCATCACTGAATTCTGCGAATAGCCCTTAGTTTGAAATTTCCAAACTACCAACTTCAACTTCTTGAAATTTCCAGTCCTAGCACCTTCTTGAATTTAGTAAAGAAGAGCAAGGGATATTGGAGATGCATTGAAGAATCCATTTTCCTGGGAAGAACCCATTTTCCTGGGAGATGCATTGAAGAACCCATTTTCTTGAAATTTCCGCCCCCATCACCACCACCACCCCACACAAGCATATTCTGGAGATAAAGGATACGGTGACACATAGTGTAGTTTATTCTTTTAAAACAAGGACAAAATGAATTGGTTACATTTCAAAGTGGACACCGACACTGATTTGTGTTGGGCACTTGGTCAATGTATCCGGAATGTTAGACACTATTTATTTAAAAGCTTTTGTTTAAAGATTTAAACAGTGGGTGTGAATAAACAAAATGTACCCCAGATGTTATGAGAGGAGTTCGAGTACACGCTCTTTTATTAACGGATTGAAGATAATACAAACAAGATGATACCACAAAGAGGCAAATAATTAGTACATGTGCTTTCAGACATTCAGTTTCTAACTCCAAAAATACCTATAAGTTGAGACTAGGATATCGGACATTGGAGGTTATGCATTTGAAAATTTAGGTGTATAGATCAAGTTTAAAAAAACACAGTTTTATGCTATAAAACTTGTTGTAAGGTCAGACTAACAAAATTCTCAATTCACGTAAAAAATGCATGTGAGATGCAAATTGGTAAAAGACGTGTCTTTTACGCCTTCAGACGTTAAAACAGTGATTTTATATGGAAAAACACTCCTTGAGGTGTTTAAAACGTTCATTTGATAAAATGCTTTCTATTTAATTATGCTATAATTTTTGCAGGCTGAACAAATCAAGAGATTTTACTGAAATCTGATGCTATAACTTGCAAGTTTGATGTTTTATTTATATGCTACTATTTTTGGATGTGGAATTATGAAGGCCAATTATTTTTCTTATTTGTAAATAACATTTGTATTTTTTATGTATTTTAAAGAAGGCTTATGCTTTACACGTTGAAACTTTCGCCTTCATGTTTGTCCACTAAAGCGCTTTCGTCACGCTTTCTTGTTTTAAAACATTGGTGTTGGTGCAAATTTATTTCTTGATGAACCATATGCTACTATTTTTGGATGTGGAATTATGAATGGCCAATTATTTTTCTTATTTGTAAATAACATTTGTATTTTTTTATGTATTTTAAAGAAGGCTTACGCTTTACGCATTGAAACTTTCGCCTTCATGTTTGTCCACTAAAGCGCTTTCGTCACGCTTTCTTGTTTTAAAACAATGGTGTTGATGCAAATTTATTTCTTGATGAACCGGATATCGAAGTAGTGTTGTCCATACTTTTTTTTGAAATTTCTTGTGTCACCATATTCGTGTCCGCGTCTGTGCTTCCTGGTTCAAGCTTTTCATTTTCGAGATGAAAACTGATTTAATTATTTAAAGCTTTTGAAATCAAACAATCTGATTCGGGTGGATCTATATGAGCAAAAGGAACTTCGAGTCCTTTTTTTTTTTGCACATCACATTATCTAATGTTTATTTATTTTTTTGGTTGCAAACTTGTGTTATGTAATGTTACTTATGTGTGCTTGTTTGTTTTCTAATTTAAATTAATGTAGGAGGAATGTATGAATTGAAAAAAGGATATTTCATTCAGTCGGTGCTTGCACATGTGTGACTAGATTGGCTTCTTTTTTTGGTGCATAGGCCTTGGATATGTACAGGATTAACTTTTACGTTTTCAGATCCTTTCCTGTAAAGTTTCATTGCAAAGTCCTGCCCTTATTGACGTCACATGGATTGCAACATATAATATTGTGACTGCAAATTCTTCTATAATTTTCTCTTGCTGATTCAGGTTACTTACATTTATATTTTCAGGCTATTGCAGTTGGTTATGCCATCATGACAACGAGATCATTGGATTTAGACTGGAAAATGAGGGCACTCCGAGTTCTGCCAATGTTTCTTTTGCCTGCTCTATCTTCTATTATTTATTCGACACTTATGAGCTACACGAGGATGCGTAATTGTTCAAACCTTATTCCTCGGTTTCTTGCTTTGGGCTATATTTGATGTACTTCAAAAAAAAAAAATTATATATATATATATATATATATTATTTTGTTGGTTTTTGTCTTACTTGTGGTGATTGTTATCAAATACACAATGATCATGACAACTCTTGTGATGATTGTTACTGAATGCGTGGTTAAATTGCCTGATATTGTGATGACTGATGATCTTTGCTGAATGCCTAATGAAACATTTTGGGTTAAAATTTAGCCTGGCATTTGTATGCCTATCTATACTTATGATTTTGAAAGTTGGTATTTGAATTAAATATTTTAAGGCCATTTTCTTGCATTATGAGATTTTTCTGTTGGTCATATAATCGTTTTCGCTTTGTAATAATTATTATTATTAAAAAATGTAATTGGTAATAATCAGTACTGGGGAGAGTTTCCTCTTCTTTTTCCTTTTCGTTTTTAATGTTCTTTTACCTTGATAATTCTTCAGTTTACTGAGTTGACATGAATCTAACAAGGTATCCTGTGGGATTCTGCAGGTGATCGCAAGGACCAGAAACACCTCGAGAAATTGCGTGCTGAGAGGCAGGCAAAAATTGATGAACTTAAAGAGAGGACCAACTACTACACTACACAACAGCTTATTCAGGTATTAAAAATTTAGAATGTACTGTCAAACTACAAAATGGAAAAAATGCATTATCAGACTATAAAATGGCAAAGGTAGCTAACACATCCGAGTGTGTAGTACTTCCGACATGGATTCTGCCAAGTGTGTGGATTGGTTCTACCTTTCTTCCTTCCACCATTCATGGAGTCTGTATTATGTCCATTGACATGTATAGCTGGCCAAATTTCAGAAATTTGTTTATGTTGCAAACTTGCAGAGGTATGACCCTGATCCAGCTGCAAAGGCAGCAGCAGCAAGTGTATTGGCGTCAAAGCTGGGTGCAGATTCAGGATTGAACATATACGTGGGGGAGGAATCTAAGGCTAACCCTTCATCAGGTAAAAGCAATGACATTGAGTATGTGCAATCTAAAGGGCTACGAAATCGCAAGCAATCAACTCTCACCAGATCCACCAGCGCGGGAAGTCTTGCGCTTCTTCAGGCTAATGAGGAAATGTCTGGTAACTTTGGGCATGATAATGCTGAGATTCAGCAGAATCAGACAGTTGTCGAACACCACCCAAGATCAACTGTGCAGGGCGGGGGCTGGATTGCTCGTATTGCAGCCTTGCTAGTAGGAGAGGATCCGACACAATCTTATGCACTAATATGTGGTAACTGCCATATGCACAATGGTAAGTACACATAATGATCACATTCTTCCACTCTTAATCAGATGTGAAAAACTGATTTACCTTGAAGATGAGATGCAATGCTTACGGTCCTTTAGGGTGTCTCGTTTAGGAAAAGAGAGGATCTATACATTGTCATAACACACACCTGTTTTGTGCAGGGTTGGCTAGAAAAGAAGACTTCCCCTACATTACTTATTACTGCCCGCACTGCAATGCTCTGAACAAGTCACGACAAATGGAAGAGCATGATCCTGCTGCTATCTCCACCAGCTTGAGCTGTCCAGTAATTCCTAGTGATGATGATGCAGATGCCTCTATAATGGATGACAAACTCCCAAGTGGAAGTTCAACAGTTGCCGAAGAAACAGCAGGGGTTAGTAATAAGGTCCCCGAGGAGCCAGTTAATTAGAGGCAGGTGGTTACAGAGTTATACGTGTTTCTGTTCGAGGGAAGAGCATAGAGCCTGTGATGAAGTGGCGTGTTTTGCTGTTTATTTGATTGTGTTAACAGTTGGTTAGCTTTCTTGTGATTTACAGCATAGAGTTGGCTTTGCCCTGGTGCAAATTCCGACTAAAACACTGCCAATTGACTGTTGAGCACTCAAGATGGTAAAACAACCGTGCTACAAGACTGCTAGAGCTTCTGGGGATCAAGTTAATATATATATAAAATCCCTCATTACTGGAAGGATACTTGTTTATTATCTTGATAAATACAAATTGATTACCCTTACTGAGTGAAGAAGTGTTGTGCATGTGTATAAAAATATGCATATTGTTGTTTCATCTTAAATTTCTTTTTGGGTCACTTACATTTTGGCCGGGCCCCTATTAGTTCTTTTGCGTATTCATCCTCGGCCTCCATTAGTTCTCGAAATTCAGTTAAATCCCATTTTGAGTCTTTTGATTATTAAGACGATGCCTTTGACTAATGAAAAAGAGAAATGCTAGTAAACCATGTTTTGTAAACATGTTTTGCAACCAGGATGACGTGTCATGATCTGAAAAGAATGATGAAATCTCCGAAGATTTTATGTGTATCTCAAAATTGTAAAAAACTCCTCTAACGATGCCACATCATCATGATTACGAAACATGTTTACAAAACATGGTTTCCTAGCCTCACTCAATGAAATGAAAAATATTCAAACTTTTTTAATGTCAAAATTGTCTTCACATGCAACTCACGCGAGTTATCTATCCCTTGAAGACACACAATCTCAAGATACTTTCACGTGCCTACTTTATATCTTGAGTTAAAATTAAGAGAGGAAATTAAATATGGTAAATAAAAAAACAAAACCCTTCTTCCCCAAGCCATGGGTGTGCAACCTTGTATATGAACCTCCTAATTAACCCAAGCAAATGTCACATGCATGCCACTGGAAAAAAGAGCCCTCCCTCCTCTCTGGTTCTCTCTGTATTTTCTCACTTTTTGAATTCAGATAAAACACAAGACCCCATGATCTGGTTGGTGGAGGAGACAAGAATGTTTTTTTTTTCTCAATCTTCACTCATTCAACTTTTGAATAAACAAAATTCATGCAAGCCAGACCAGACCAGACCAGCTCTTCTTTTAATTCATCATCAGAGTTCCACTAATTATATATTTCCAAACAAACAAATTCATTGTTAGGACCCCCCCATCTCTAATGTTTCTTTATCCCAAAACCTTTCTTATTATATTTTGATCTGATATTCCAACACTTTTTATTTGTTGTACTATCAAAAATTCGATGTCCAATGTATGTTTTGGCATTCGATATTATCGATCTTCGAGTGATGATGATGATAACTGATAAGAAAGAAAATTAAAATAATTCCATGACACAAAAGTTCAGAGTTTTTAATGTAAAGTATAAGAAATAATTGTTGAAATGTAGATGCGGTTTATTTTTTATTTTTTATTTTTTATTTAATTAATACCAACAATAATTCTAGTGACGGATTGAAAGGTATGTAGGTAATGTTTAAAATTAGAAAACAAATACTAACCCGATAATGATGTTGTAGAAAGAGAAGGTTTCATATTTATATATATATATGAAGATATTGCATTGAAAAAAATGTATACCTTTAAAGTTTATTGGTAACAATTTTCAAAGTTGAACTAATTTGACGACAATGTGGCTTGTGGAATGAAAGCTACAAAATAAATTATAAAGTACCAAATTATGTGTGAACTCGTTGACGTAATTACTGATTAGCCAATTATTAAAAAAAAAAATATGATGTTATCTTTTCTTGCGATACAATGGTGTAAACAATCTGAACTCTACGCGATATTATTAGGTACATGTTTTATTTATACCGATAACTAGTTAATGACAAACATATTGTACAAATGGCAGACATCATCGAAACAATGAAATAGAACATTTTGGAAGAGTCTATTTGTAATCCTAGCTAAAAGAGTATGTAGCGCCTTTTTTTTGGAAATTAGTTAAACTTTTTTCTCTCTAAATCTTGAGGTCAGATAATCGAAATTTGCAACCAGAACGATATGGCATCATCATAGAGATTTTTTACAACCTCAAGATGCACATAAACACTTTGAGGATTTCGTCAGTATTTCAAGATCAATGTCTCACTCTGGTTGGTTGCAAAAATCTAGTTTTCTAGTATTGTTGTTAATATATTCTTTGAAAAATGAGAGGAGAAATAAGAATAAATAAAATAAAAAGAGTGAGGCTAGGAAACCATGTTTTGTAAACATGATGATGTGGCATCGTTAGAGGAGTTTTTTTACAATTTTGAGATACACATAAAATCTTCGGAGATTTCATCATTCTTTCCAGATTATGACACGTCATCCTGGTTGCAAAACATGTTTACAAAACATGATTTCCTAGCATGGTTTCCTAACATGGTCTCCGAAGATTTTATGTGTATCTCAAAATTATAAAAAACTCCTCTAACGATGTCACATCATCATGATTACGAAACATGTTTACAAAACATGGTTTCCTAACCTCACTCAATTAAAAATAACTAGTCATGGATTATTTGAAAATGAGAAAGAAATGAATTAATACATTTAATCACTTTGTATGAAGATCATGTGTACCCTACAATAACCTAACATTATACCAGAATAAAAAAAAAAAAAAAAAAAAAATACAATCCAGACGTGGCTCATATCGGAGACACGACATCACCTTGTCGATGAAACAATTCACATCAAAAACAAAATCTTTGGGGAATCTTGTGTTTGGCGTGCATGACTGCAGGTTGGAATGTGGTTTTTATTCCCGATCCAACAACCTCTTGACTCGCTTTCACCAGCTGAGTTGAATCGTCGATTAAACGATCCGAGTCGACTCACTGTATTTTCACATGGAACCACTACTCTCACCACCCAAAATATCCCTTATTGACAACTTCTTCGTACTTGACATACAATCATTAGCATCTACTTCATGTGCTGTGCACCTTATGGTAGTAACCCTAGTCGCGACGCGCTTTTGTCTCATCGATATTGTTCGAAACACACTTTTCCAACCAGAAAATCGAACTATTTGTGAACCAACACAAGTTTCCAACTCCGTAACTATTTCTCCCATGGTCGGACGAATATTTTCATTCGACGAAACACATCTAGCCGCAATGTTAAGTATACAACCAATCGCTCGTTCCATGTTATGTGGCACCATGGCCCTTGTGTCACAAATATCCATCATTCGGCCTTTTTCGATCAACGAAAGTGCCCAATCCACGACGGAAGCCGGGTCTAGTTGGACTTCTATTGCTCTCCTACAACTAACAATCTCTAGTAGCACAACTCCAAAGCTGTATACATCATTTTTCACACTGAGTCGCTCAGGTGAGACATAAACCGGGTCAATGTACCCGATCGTACCAGCTGGTTGACTCAATGAGTCAGACTCAGTAGACTCACCGAGTTGAACCGCAAGTCCAAAGTCTGCTACCCTTGCATTCCAACTCGAATCGAAGAGTATGTTACTAGGCTTAATATCTCTGTGAACAATGCTAGGTTTTGATTCATGGAGGAATCGTATCGCCCTAGCGACATGTAGAGCAATAACACCGCGCTTAGACCAACTCGGTGGTGCCGAAGCCTCATCATATAGTAAGTCATGTAGGGAGCCATTTGGCATGAAGTCCATGACTAGGAGCTTCTTGTGAGTGACCGAGTCATGACTCACTCCGACCGAGTTTACTATATGTACATTTGGTTGTTGTATTGCCAATAACACATCGATCTCATTCTCGAGTTTCGTATTGTCTTCGAGGATTTGTAGAGCTAAGGATGGTTTCTTGATCGCAACTTCGCGTTTATCCTGCCCGAGGGTGCCCTTGTAGACACAGCCATGGCTTCCTTTACCTATGAGATGAGATAGGGAGAAGTCTTTTGTTGCTTGTAGAAGCTCTTTGTAACTAAACTCTTCCATCATTTGTGTTGTATAGTTTCTTTGTTGTTGTTGTTGTTGTTGTTGTTGTGTTTGTATATATTTATGTTGCATTTGATATGTGGAGTAAAGAAAAGAAAATGGTGTGAGATCTCCTCCTCCATGAGCTAAATAACATTTCTTACACCACATCTTATTTCTCACCAAATGGCATGTTATTTCGATTTTTCAATTAACATATAAGATGAGATCAAATATTGACCATCTATTCATTTATATGTTATTTTGAAGGTGTAATGAAAACTACTGATAGTATTGTAGGGGTGGCAATGGGTCGTGTTGTGTTACATTCTTGTCAACACATTTGACAATCGCGATAAAGTGTATACCTAACTTAAACCCAATATGTTTACAACTAGGTTGTGACAAAACTTGTTTAACTAATCAACCTAACAAATAGGTCCTGTGAAGATATATATATATATATATATATATATATATATAGTGTATTAGTGTGTATGATCGAGTTATTTTCCTAACATAGGATTTGTTTAGAGAAGTGATTTTATTTTTTATTTTTCAAATGTTATGAGGGCGGATACGAGTTTAACATTTGATAAATTTTAGATTTACAAGACGAGTATTAGTAAAATTATTAACACGAACTCAAATCCGAACCATTGCCATCCCTAATAATCTTTAACATGTAGAAGTAAGTAATTTAGGAGATGCAACTCCTATGGTATATGATCTACACCAATGTTTTCAGCCTTTGACAGGTTAAGTGTCTGCTCAAGGTGGAGGGAAGGTATCAATGCTTTTTGGAGTTAAAGGCTTCAAAGCTAAGGGAAGGGGCTTTATGCCTTCTTGAGAATAAAGAGAAGAAGAGTATGGGAGGCTTTGTTGTAAAGTTGGTACTTTATTCCTGGAAAGAAGTCCCCAATCTATTTATTTGGAAGTGGATGTGGATGTGGATGTGGATGTGTGATGCTCTATTGCTTTTTCTTGTATTCTTTTCATAATTTTTATATCAAATTAAGAAGAAGAAAAAAAAAATACAGACTTGTTCTTGTACATGGTGTTGTATTGTAACTTGTAACCTGATGCAACATTGATGCATCTGATTATAGTTGAGTATATATATATATATATGTTTCTTGTGAAAATGTAATTAGCAACAAATACTTCGACTGAAGATACGATGAAGATAATAAATATGTATTGAAAATGAGCCCTTCTACGCGTTGATGGAACGCGTGAGGGGGAGTGTTACTACTCATTCCCTCGAGATTCATGAAGTCATGCATCTTGAGGGGGCGAAGGGTCACAACCCCCTCTCTCACCCATTTCCTCCCGCGTTCCCTCGACATTTAGAAAAAGCGATTGAAAATCACAACACAGCGAACAGCCAAACAGAGGTTATCGTTTACATTTGTTGGTATATGAATGGATTTAAAGCATCCGTGATTGTACTTGTAAGTACAAGCTTGTTTGTACACAGTACGTACAAACCTTTCAGTTGTTGAGAAGGAAAATCAAGAAAAATAAAGAATAATAGTCGTAAACATTGGTAGATACAGTTTGGGGAATTCTAAATGTCGAGGAAATGAGCGAGGAGAGTGAGGTGGGGAGGGAGGGGAACCATTCCCTTCCCTTGGGATGCGTGAAAGAAAATTCAACGCGCGCATCTCAAAGAGAGGGAATGGTTCCCCTCCCTCCACCTCACTCCCCTCGCTGGTTTCCTCGCTCATTTCCTCGCCATCTAGCATCTCTCATACAGTTTATACAATCTCTGACTTGTCACAACTTCAAGAATCTGTTTGAGAGTTAACGTGCATATAAATACTTGCATTTTTTTTTTCTCAAATAATTATATCAAAAGCAATCATTTTCAAAGAGTTTTTTATTTGTTTTGTAAACAGTCTATTTCAGAATTTCAATCTTGTATTTTCGAAATCCTTTATTTATTTACTGTCATTGTTTTTTTACGCAATTTCAAACAAAAGAAATACGGTGAATAGAATTCCGTTCTTCAACAGGGGTGCTCCTGTTTTTTCTACCTTAAAGAGTTGGTTCACTTGAAGAAGTGAACTGCTCTGAAATTCACCCCTCACAATAGCGCAAGACGATATCAGAAGTCTAGGAAAGAGAGTAACAAGGAAATATAAAAAAGGAAGGAATTCTTTTTACCTCACATATGTTTCATTCGACTGGGTCTTGTAGTAATGCAAGATCTGCTTGTGCTTGCTGCAAGGCCATTGATGTTCTCATTCGTATTTTTGGAAGAAATCATTTGACTAGACTCCACAAAATAGAAGATGTAACTATCTATACTCCGGAGATATGTTAGAAGAAACCAAATGAGGCATGTTGATATTGATGCAACAATGAGTGGAGGAGCTTTGAGTCAAAATATCAATAATTATAACTTCAAGGCGACAACTTTGCAATTTATTGTAGACTTTAGGAGACTGTCTGTAGTCTGAGCACTGATGAATGATTCAAAGAACCATTGCCAAATTGCAAAACAGGTGTAGATGTCATGCAAGCTTTATCCTCTATAGGACTAGTTCTGATGATGTTATCTTCTCTAGTGTCTGGCTGAAAAGACATTGTTCAATAAAACTGCAGTGGGAATTGATAGTTTAATATCATTAGACTACCATTTACAGGGCTATTCTATAAACATTTATTGATTTATGAATCCGTCTAATTGTCGAGGAAAACAGTGAGGGACCCCACAGGGGGAGGGGGAGTCGTTCATTCATTTGGGATGCGCATTTGACTTTTCAACACATGCATTCCGGAGGTTGAAAACGCGCATCCAAGGAGAAATGAACGGCTCCCCCTCCCCATGTGGGGTCCCTCACTGTTTTCCTCGCCATTTCCCTCGACAATTAGATTTTTTCTTGATTTATAGAGAAAAAGTAACTTGTAGTGTTTGATACCATGTAAACAAAAACCCAAAGTGCACTCAACCTTTCAAATAGGATTGTGACATTTTATCACGCTTTCAAAGTTGACGTCATTGTCGGTCTATTTTAATTGTTATGAACCAATCAACTCTAGTGACTCATTGAGGCATTGAACAAAACCAAATGTCTTGAACCGACAAATCAATTGTCATGAACCAACCAACTCTCCTAAAATTCTGAGCTGTCAATTAGGGAAAGGTTAATTACACGACAAATCGTGACATTCTAGTGACCCATTGATCAATCTTGAACTATCACTGAATCCAAATGTTGAATTGATTGTGAAACCAAAAATTCTAGGGGTTGAGGGAGGGAACGAGGGAAAGGGGCGAGGGATGGGTGGAAGCCACCCATCTGCCTCTAGATGAGCGACATCACGCTTCTCGAAGCCAATGAATTCATCTTGAGGAGGATGGATGGTTACCACCCATCCCTCGCTCCCTCCCTCGACCACTAGCAAAGCTCTTGTGAAACTACCAATTCAAGAGAGAAAAAACAAACACATTTTTTTACCAAATTATGCTTGGATAGATCCATGTCTTGGCCGCCTTGACATCGATGTCCCTATAACACCCCAAAACCTCATCTCCTCCCTGTCCTTCACCTCCAACAAAACCCTCGGGGTCTAGCATCACTCATAATAATAATAATTTGAAGTGCATGAAATGGACCGGATATGGTCTTTTGAATCGAGAAATAGGCATTTGAATATAAAGGGACGGATACCAACTCTCCGAATCCTAGTACGGATACCAACTCTTCGAATTTCATTAACTTTTAGCTCGGAATAGCAGTTATTGATTCTCGGTCTAACCACATTCCTTGTCCACCCTATAAGTCTGGGAGATCTACGAGATTCAAACCTAAAACCGAGTTAGCCACCATCAGAATTAATTTGACTCACGATCAAATCCAATCAACTAGAAACCACCCACTAAACTCCAATGCCTTATTACCCATACCCATTCCCCATCATATCTTGGATCCGGAAACTGTTATTGTTACTTATGATGCAAGCTTTTGTGCCTCATCTCAACAGGAAACTATTGATATTTTTGCAGTCAACCTCTACGGTGACATCCTAGCTCAGGTGTGGGTCCTATTGCAGGGAAGGTAAATGATAGTACAGTTGAAGCGCTTCTCCTTCTCATCCAAGCAAAATAGTGGAAAACAAGATTTTTGTTGGGCAACTCCGAAATGCTTAGTTCCATTTTGAATGATGATCTGCAGTATCCTTCAGTGGCCATGGATTAGGTTTGGCGTTTTCACATCAGCAGTCTACAAAAACTACTCTTCACTCTTTTTAGGTATGTAAATAACTCAATTATGAAACTCACAATCTCGCCATAACGGCAAAACATCAATAGTATACTCGAGTTTATTAATATCTATATACAATATACTTTTATCAAAAAAATAAATAATGGGACAAAATTTGGGGCAACTCAATGGATTTTGTGTTACATATAAGGATCCTACATGTGAGAAGGGTTCGTGAAGCGATAGTTGCTTTTCTTCTTTGCGCCTTGCACTACACGTGTAGTTCTTCCAACACACACCACTATTTTTACCATCTTTTTCAATCTATCACTGACCAACCTATGTTGTGATACACAAGGTTGCATTTGATCAATGTCAATTATTTTGATTTGCTTCTAATTTCCACTAAGCTTGTTTCTCAATAGCACTTGCACAGTTTAAAGCTGGTGGTGAACTTCTTCAACAACTCCAAACACACCTGCAACTGAGGTTGAAGTTTGTGACTCTTCACCTTTGTCTTTATTTTTATATTTGTTTTATCTTGTGATCAACAACTTCTTTACTTTATTAGGTTAAGAATTTCAAGTAAATTTTAGAATAAATTTTTTTAACTTTTTTTTAAGTTTTATTTGTGAGATTCGACTCGTACTTGCGATATCTAACAAATAGACAACCATATACTTGCTGTAAGATTTGAGATCAATAACTCCACCCTTTAACTACCTCTACCGCCATTTCTCGACACCACCATAGCTCACGCCCTCCCCCAGGGAGGTTGCGATTTGGTGGTTAGGGAGCTTTAATGGTGAGAGAGATCACAAATGGGCTTTAGACTTTGGAAGGAGAAATTAAACACTGAACCCATTTGTCTCCAAAAAGTTTAGTGCAATTATTTGAGAACAATGCTAACATGATATGAATTAAGGATTTTTTTTCTTCTTCTTTTAGAGTGATTTTACACAGCGGAGAAATGGACGAGGGGAGTGAGGTGGTGGGAGTGGGAGCCGTTCACTCCGCTTGGGATACACATTTCGAGTGGGATGAACGGCTCCCACCCCGCCACCTCACTTCCCTCACTCGTTTTCTCGCTCATTTCCTCGACACTTAGAATTTCTCTTTTTTTAACAGCGGTGATTCTAAATGGCGAGGAAACGAGCGAGGGAGGGGGTGTGAACCTCCATCTCCCTCGAAATACGCGCCCGTGTGAATCTCCAGGGAGATGGGGGTCAAACCCAAATATATAACTCCACTCATTCGCATCACGCGAAACCTTTTAGGGCTAAAGCACAAGTATAGAGAGAGAGAGAGCAAAAAGAGTCTCCTTTGCATTCTTCTAAATTCATTTATTTCTTATCGATGGCTTTGAACAGTGGACTTCGATCGGGCTTGAAAGCTCTCACTTCATCATCATCATCATCATCTCAACCACTTCTCTCAAACTCAGGTCACTCTCTCCCTTGTCTCTCAACCAAAAAGTTCCCATTTTTAGGGTTTTTATTACCATCTTCAGATTCGAATTCATGATTACACGATTCACTATTTTGTTTCAATACTCTTGAATTTAGGTTACATGAATGTTTGTTATGCCCCGATTCGATTATTGGATGTCTAGAACACACTGTTTATGATCTCATTTACTGAAATGCTGTGTATTTGTTTGATTAGTGTTTGGTTGTTGAAATTTTGCAAAATTTTGATTCATTGGATGCTATGTATCAGTGTATGAGATAAAAAAAAAAGTTGGTGATTAGGTTGGAGTTGTTTTACCATTTTGGTAGACTTTGAAGTTTTTATCTACAAAAGATATTCATGTGGTTGCTTAACGTCTCTGAATTCTGTGCGAGTTTTATTACTGAACAATGTATCCAGGTCGATTGAAGATGAGTCTAATTTGTGGATATTCCAATTTTTTTTTTTTTTTTTTTTTTTTTTTGCTTACCTTAAAATTGAGGGGGTTGTTGTTTTAAGGGAGATTCCAGTTCTCCTTGGCCGTATTTAATGATCTCCCATCGATCTTGACAGATGAAAGGAGTGTTCATTTGTACTTTTTAGAATCCAAAGATAATATTTTTTCTCCATAAATTTGATGCTTCGATTAGCTTTGGAATAAGTTTGCACGAAAAATGTCAACTACCTCTATTCTTCTAGACTGAATTGTGGAAATTAAAAATGGACTTGTAAATTTTAATTTTTTAACCCACAATTATTTGTCGCTCAATGTTACCCTGTTATTGACACCTAGGAACAATAAGTTTAGCCTCATCTTATTGTCTTGTCCACCTTGTTGGCCTTTTTATGTGACTTTCCACTTGTTTGGAAAGTGGGTAGGGTACGGATTTGAATAAACCCACATCCTTGAGGGTGTGTTTGATTTTTGTTTTCATGGAAAACAAAAACAAAAATAGTGGAAAGCTTATGTAAGAGACGAGAGAAGGGAGGGGAGTGAGCATGAAATTGGTGACCTCCCACCACTTATCTTCTTTGGAACAAAAACTTTTTAGGGATGCTAAGAAAATTTTCCCATGGAAAACTCAAGAAACTTGGCTATCTTCAATACCATTGGATGATAACTTTGCTCTCTCATCTCCACTACTTTCATGGCTTTCTATGGGAAAAAATCAAACACACGCTAAGATCTTGTGATGTTATGATGGTTGAATTTGAAGGTCGTAGTTTATACATATTAATCTCCTAAACCATACCAGCGGATGTGCTTTGATTTATTGCATAGTTGGGTTAGCTGTACACTGCCTGGCTACTTCCAAGTTTGAATTGAAAGACCGTTGAGAAGAATGAATGACCAATAATGCACAAACCAAAATTTTGAGAAATGTCTCTGGTGGTCATATTGCTATGGTCAAGAGGATTGTGGATCTGGTGGAGAAGTTAGGGTTGAGATGAGAGAAAAAGTAAAAGTAAGATGATCTTTTTCCATCTTTAAATATAGAATGTTGGATTGGTGGAGTTTCCTATAGTAAAGTTGAGGAACGATTCAAAAACTCCAGCTCCATCAAGCAAGGATGTGATAGGAACCACAAAGGAATGAATATCCAAATGGTTGTGGAGATTTGGTCCGAAGATAGTACGCTATGGAGACAAATGTTTGTGGATGGTATGGGTTTGATCATCATGGTTAGTGTTTGAAACCAGTCTCGTCCATTTACTTTGATGGGCCATTTGTTGTTTCTTTGTTGATGTATAGCCTTGTTGGTCATATGATAAAACAAGTCAATTAATAACTTCACTATGGTGTATCTGTACATGAGAGCCTAGATAGCACAAACCAGTAAGTGAAAAAAATAAAGGTATTGATGTTGGTGGAGGTTGTGACCATGGATGAGGGGTATTTGGTTGCTATTATGAAGTAAAAATGGGTGGTGATTAAAGTAAAAGAAAAGGTGGTTGTTAATGATGCTGCTTTCATCAGTGTTGGGGGAATAAAAGGACCGACCTAGTTGTGCTCTGCCACTTTTTGGTATTGGGATTTTGTCTTTAAGCCTAATCTAGCTTAAACAAGATGATCGGCTTGAAATAAATTGGGACTCGGCAAAGATCTTGAGTGAACTCCACAACTGATGGTACCTGTAAAGCGTGGAACCTTTAGAGCCATGTCATCAAAATTACAGAGCCTGTAAAGCATGGAACTTTTAGAGCCATGTCATCAAAATTACAAAGCCTGAAGCTTGAAAAAATTACTGCTATAGCCCATGCATTGAAGGGATGTGAATCTATAAAATGATGGTCAAAAGACTCAAAACATTGAATCTCTAGAGCTTCTTGTAGTTTAGAAATTAGTAATGTTCTAAAAAGCGCTAGGTGGTGAGCAGACAGCGAGCAGGTGCCTAGCGCCCAAGGGCTTAGGAGGGCGGCTAGGCGGTTTTAGGTTTTGTATTATAACTTTAATAATTTACAAAAGTTCAGCATAATACTTTATCAATTACATCCAATTTAATTCTAAGATACATGTGCAAAATTTATAAACATGAAAAATTAACAATCATAAACAAAATTTATTAAAACTCAAATGACTGAAATTGGTCATGATGGGTACTTTATACAAAGTTGAATTTGTG
Source organism: Berberis thunbergii (assembly GCA_003290165.1). Classification (NCBI taxonomy): domain Eukaryota; kingdom Viridiplantae; phylum Streptophyta; class Magnoliopsida; order Ranunculales; family Berberidaceae; genus Berberis; species Berberis thunbergii. Next base: position 247,709 of record QNQO01001200.1, on the reverse strand, counting down.
GACAAATACACAAACCTACTCTTTTATTTTTCTTCAAATTGTATGAACGACCTTAATCATGTTTGATAAAATCTACATTACTAAAATTGGTACCGACAGATCCTTTGAGAATTTCATTAAATAATCATCTTTTGCTACATTAAGACACATAATGAATAAAAAACAATTAAATTGTTTCTTTCCAAAAAAGGGGAAAGAAAAGTTAATAAGAACACAATCAGCCTTATTCAAATTAGTCTCAGCATCCTCTTTCGTCGGCCTGAGAACAACCAGTCTCAACTCCTTGTTTACATAAATTTTTGCAATCAGCAAAAAAAAAACCCACCTAGGCGCCTACCTGATTTTTCACCTCGCCCAACCATTAATCCAGGTGTTTCTCTAACGCCTAGGCCGTTTTTTAGAACACTGAAAATTAGAGATCACTAATTATGGAGAAATCATTCCATCACCCGTTTGCGAGTCGGGAGGAGAAAGAGATAATAGCAAGGGAAGCTAGGATGCACCGACTCTCCGAAAAACTCCCGTATCACGAGTCAAATACGTGTTGGACACGGATTCGCGTCCGACACGCGTTGGACACGTATTTGACTCGGGGTCAACGATCAAAATTCGTTGACTGGGTTGGACACGGTCCAGACTCGGCCAAAGTGGTCAAAATTTGTTGACTTTGAAAATGCATATCAATCGATTCGATTCTTCCTCTCCCACAGACAATCGATTCGATTCGGTCCAGAGAGGGAGAGATCGAGAAAGGGAGAGATAGGGAGATCGAGAGAGAGGGAGAGACAGCGGGAGGGATCGATAGAGAGATCGACAGATCGATCGAGAGAGGGAGAGACAGCGGGAGGGATCGATAGAGAGATCGACAGATCGATCGAGAGAGGGAGAGACAGCGGGAGGGGTCGATAGAGAGATCGATCGACATCGAACAGTTGATCGAATCGATCGACAGATTGAACCAATCAAACAGATCGACAGAGAGGGGTAGAGATCGAACATATCGAACTCGATCGAAGTTGTGTTCTTTAGAGACTAAGGAGGAGGAAGGAGAATAGAAGAAGGAGAAGGATGAACATAGCTGCTCTTCAGTTCAAGAAGAAGAATAGAACAGTTCTCTTCCTTTTTTTCTTCCCTCTTCTGCTTTGCTTCTTCTTCACACAACTTCAGTTGCTCTTCAGTTCAAGAAGAAGAAAGGGAAGAAGACTGAAGAAGCCACAGAGACTTTGCTTTGGTTTGACCATCCTAGATGTCTCCAACAGAGACTTTGCTTTGTTTCATTTTTTGTACTGCTGGTTTGGGATGGGGTTTACACGTGGTGGATTGCATGCATCAAACATGACGATGGATTGGGTTTTTGTGTGTTTGGGATCCAATCAGAGCCCACCAATAAATAGCAATAGAATGATCTGAAAACAAACTGAGTGATGAAAAGCACATGGGCTATTGGAGGATACTAAATGGCCCCCAAGATTTGCTAAACGGATCTCAGTGATGAAAAATAAAGAAGCTGACTTTAACAGTGAAGATTCATTTTGTTTGATATATGTATCCTGCAAGTTGATTGTTCAATATTATTATTTATGATTTTATGTTTTTATGAGTTACAAAAAAAATATATTAAAAAATTAAGCTTGACCGAATCGCCGAGTCCTATTTTTTTGAAAATTGCCGTGTCGCCGTGTCGTGTCCGAGTCCGAGTCCGTGCATCCTTGAAGGGAAGTGAGGCCAGTAGGTGATACGCATCAAGGAAAAGTCTCACCATTGTGTATTGTCTAATGCCTCACCAAGATACTCAACTTTTCTTTGATGCATGTGAACTATTGAGTATTGTCTAATGCCTCACCAAGAAATTGAATGTTTTTACACAAGGTTATTGGTAGTACAAGTAAGCTAAGTGCGAGAATAGTAGTAGGACATGGTTTCTAGGTTGTAGATCTCAACGCAATTTTGAAGGCTAGTTCGGGTCCAAAGAGGATGGAAAGCCAACACCTAACCAAATGTAGGTAAACATTTTGGCAGAATTTAGGCGGCTAAGAGGTTGCTCTTGAGGTGATGTTGTCACGACTCTGTTAAATGATTTGTGATTTCCTCGTCAAGTGGCCTAAAATGGCGTTGTGAGAACTATGATCTCCATGCCAACCAATCCAAGCTCAAACTTTTTAACTTGGGATGTCGGTTTCAGCCTTGCCTTACAATGCTCCAACAATATAGGAGTTGGAAAATATTGATTAAAAAAACGTTTTAATCATTTGATAAAATAGAAAGATTTCTTAATTATTTGGAAAATTGGAATATGGACTAATTCACTCTTATATTTTAGTTCTATAATTTAATAAAATATTGGATTTTTAGTTCACTAATTTCCTAATAGAAGGGGTATCAAACACAACTTAAGGACATGTATGTTTTTGCCTCTTAATCTAATTAGAGGTGTGTATTTTGTGACATTTTTCCCAAAGAAATTTTAGACATCAATCTTTAGTGCTGGGTTTCTTATAAATATCTATTTATATTGGCTTCCATTATCTCTGGTTGTTTTGTGTTTTTGTTCCTGTGTATTGTGACTTGCTCTTTTCTTTTGCTTGTGTTTTGTTGATAATTAAGGAAGCACAGACTCTTCGAAAAACTTGTTTGTGACTTACGTTTTGACATTATCACGTTTTGGTATCATAACTCCAATATGGTCGTTATTAGGATAGTGTTTTTTTCAATAACGCCGTTTTAATGTTTTGTTTTAATACATATAAAAAAAATCACTCATTTCATTTTCGATTGAACAAGAACCTTAGATTCAGAGGAATAAGGACAAAAGCTCGCAGTCGCCGATCGATAAAGAATAAGACTTTGCTGATCGACAGAGGAAAAAATAAATAAATGAAGAAGACGAGGGTCGATCACACTCTTTGTTGCAATCTCACTCTCATACGAAAATATTTCGTTATATACTTATATCCTGTTATAACCTATAGCGCTCATGGACCGTTATGGGTCTAGTATCCGTTTTTACAGCATTGTGTTAGACACTTAGTCAATGTGGTCAATGTGTCGGACACGCCTCCGATTCACTCGGAACTTGATCAGAACACAATCAAGACTAAGTAACCAACTTCGTTTTATTTTTAACCTATAATTTGTAAATAATCACCTAATTTAATATTGTTGATCGATCTTAAGTAAATGACTCTTTCAATTGAGATTTAGACAAATAGGGCAAAAAATCACTAAAACATAGAGATAATCTTTGTTTCTTCTTCTCTCATTTGCTTCTTCTCTACCATATTTTTTCTCTACTTGTTCTTTTCTTACAATAGAGTGTCATCTTTTTCTCTACGTTTTTTCTTCATGTTTTTTTCTACTTGCAACAAAGATGAAGACATTCTAGGAAGACATTTTATTAGATTATTGTTTATTTTTATGACTTGTTAAAAAAAATTAGCATGACATGTCAACGTGTCCAAGAGTCCTAGTTTTTGGAAAATTGTCAGCTCGGTATGTCGTGTCTTTGTCCATATCCATACATCCTTGCTGATAATATAGAAGTAAATAATAAAGAGAAAATAGATGGGGAAAAGAAGGTTCCTGGAAAAGATTTGGCTTAGATGGGAAACATTTAGTCAGTTCTTCGTTCCACTTGATTTTTTGTTCATATGGGAGCTTAATTCGGAAAAAGTAAATCTGTCGAGTGAGAAAATATGAAGTCCGAAGGTAAGGGCTACCTATAATTATACCTCGAAATTAGATTTCTGACTGAGAAGTAATCAACTGTAACTAATGAGCTATAAGTAGTCCTGCAAAAATTATTAGTAATACATCTTTTGTAAGTCATTGTGTTCATGTTCTTCTTACTAAATATTGCACGATTCCATGCCTTTCTGACACATACTGAAAGCAGTCCTAATTTGATCATATAGTCGTTAGCCGAGGAATTCACTCAACTGGCGTGAAGAGGATGGGAGGACATGGCCATGACGAACCATACTATTTGCATGCAAAGCACATGTACAACTTGGACAGGATGAAGTTTCAGGCTTTGAAGATGTCCCTTGCAGTGTTTACTGCCTTCAGCATCGGGGTAGGTGTTCCAATCTTTGCCGTAATATTCCAGCAAAAGAAGACTGCATCAGGTTGAGCTACAGTGCCGTAAAAAAGGGATGGCATTTTTAAATTTCTTCTCTATGGTGTAGTTTATTGTTTACAGATCTTACCATTTCTTTTTGAAGCATGTCACATGTTAGTTTCACTTTTGTGAATTTAATTCTTGCTTAGACATGCAGCTTTAATAATACACCATACTTCATTGTTTTTTTGGCAATAATTTCCTTGAGACAATTATATGTGCAATGGCATTTTCATTAGTCTCTGTGCTGTCATTTCTGTATGGTATGCACTACTGTGTACCTATGTTTTTTTCTGGTAAAATGTAATTTCAAGATTCCAGACGATCTTATGTCACAGTTCATTCATGTACAAAAGTGGCGTGGCAAAAATCACTGAAGGATTGTAGCAGTTTCATGGATCTGATACTGAATTATTGTTGTACTAGGGTAATTACAACTGCAACTTAAGAGGCAGCGTGTCTAGTCTCTATAAGCAGCTGTCCCGAGTCTCGTGTTTCTCTGTTAGGTTAGATTGAAAATTAAATGTCTTGTAAAATGCTACGGCGATTTAGTTGGTCAGCTGAAATTTCAATCTCAGATTTGCGTAAAGCTCTCTTGATGTAAACTTTGAAGGCTTCCCAACATTGCGAAACATTTCTGATTAACTCATGTCTTACATTTTTAACCGCGGACTGTCCAAAAGGTTATTGCCTGTGTGCAAACTCTGAAGCGTGGCACCAAAGATATCAATTTAATCATGGAGAAATAAAAGTACATCACCACATTACATGAAACTGTACTTTTTCTTACCCTTCAATTTCGAATGGACTCGTCACTGCCCATGGCATAGTCTGATCACGTTTTGTTACAGCTTATTTGTCATCGAGAAATAAAAGCACATCACCCATGCTTCAATTTCATATATCTTACACACACAAAAAATATTATAAAAGCTACGAAGGCATTTAATGTTGAATGATGATAAAATCATACAAGCAATTTTCAGTAAAATGTTGTACATAAAATCTTGCTACTAAAATGATGATAAAAATGCCAAAATGTACCGAATCGTATGTCTTGAGTGGTTCTTCTATAACTTTTGAATTTACTTATTGCTGGCCAAAAGTTGTGTACTTTTAGCAATTAGGGTTCATGGCATTCTATATGAAGTACATTTTGTTAAAGATAAATTGTATTTTAGTATTGCAACCATCCATCCAGGTCCCGTAGCTCAGTTGGTTAGAGCGTTGGTCTTATGAGCCGAAGGTCGCGGGTTCGAGCCCCGCCGGGACCAATTTATTATTTTTTACAAATTTTTTTTTTTCATTGGCTTGCATTTCAAATACCTTAGGTTCTTCCATATATAGTATATTACATGTTTTTTTTTTTCATTGGCTTGCATTTCAAATACCTTATGTTCTTTCATATATATTATATTACATGTATTTTCTGTATGTAACTAAATAATATGTAAGAAAAATAAGAACTATTTAGAAGAGTTTTAATTATAATAAACTTTGTAAATGTGGACTCTGATGAGTTCCACATAGTATAGATTTTATTGAGTTTCACATAATAATAACTCTTAAAAATATGGACTCTATTAAGAAGTATAGTCCAACATGTGAATGTGAGTGTTTTCTGCAAATGAATTCAAAACGTTTTATCGCGTAAAATTATGCAGGATACATAACGTGAAGATGCTGAGATTATACATTTTAATTCCATAACTGTTTGACGTAAATCTTATCAAACACCTATTTTTTTGTAATCAGCTTCAAAAGAATGTATTTACATTATTTTACAAGATACCAAGTGGAGCCCTAGTGATTTAATGCACAAAACATATTGCAAGAAGGGTGGAATGATTGAAGATTACCCCAATAAGGCACTCTCTCGCAAAGAGTCAAATCGATTGTTCGGAGGTAAAAAAGGGATCTAGTGTTATCAGATATGGATAACGCCAAACATTTTACAACATCTACATCTATTAGTTGTTTTACTTACAATCGTACATACTCACAAACATACATACTCGCTAATCATCGAGAATGGTTTTATGTAAGCTTAGTTTGTTAGTGTCAAATGTGTGACGACTCAGTGATTGAATAGTGGTGAATGATATTACTAGATTACCGAGTCGAACCCAGTTGATGACATCTAGAGTAGAAGGAATTAAGTGATTTTTTTAAAAAAACTTATAAGTGTCGTTATTGAGTGTACTCACGAGAGTTTAAGACAAATTGAGCTACAATAATCAAGGCATTCTTCTTGTAGGGCACCTAAAAACCCAAGTATAACACAACTAAAAATAATATCGAAACAACATGTTTCCTTCCATAAATGTATTTGGAAAGAAATGCATGTAGTCACTTTTGAGATTAGATTTCATAATTCAATAGAAGGATATTCTTTTGAGACATCAATACTAACTACTAAGAGTATTCAATATAAGCTAGTTCTTACCCCAGCTAAATGTCATGGGTCTCAAGACCCTGAGTCTTGACCCACTATAAACAATTAAAGTAGGGTTTTAAGACCCCGCAAGAGGGAGTTGAATTATCACTTGTTGAGACTTTGCGAATAGAAGGTGGTGCTCTTTGAAAGAGCACCTAAATCCAGAGGTTCTTTGAAAAATCGCAAAACTTTTATTTTTGAAAATAACAGTCTACCTTTGTGTGCAATTGAAAGAGTGGCTACTTATTAGCTTATAGTGGACGACCTAATTTGATCCTGGACTAAATATTGTAAAAAAATTTTAAAAATTATAAAACCTCTTGAGTGTGTGAAATTAGCTTACGGTTAGGGCTGAACAAAAAACCGATCAAAACCGAACCGATTGGTTCGGTTTAAATTCGGTTCGGATCGGTTTTCGATTTAAAAAAATGCAAAATCGAAGTGGTCGGTTCGGTTTTCGGTTTCTATGTGATTTAAACCGACCAAACCGAATATTTAAATATATTATATTATTTATATATAAAAATATGTTTAAATATTCGGTTCGGTTCGGTTTTATTTCGGTTTTGGTTCGATTTTAGTCGGTTCGGTTCGGTTACGGTTTGCATAAATTGGAATCGGTTCGGTTTCGGATCGGTTTTGTTAATGGTCGGTTCGGTTTCAGTTTGAAAATTTTAAAACCCACCTAAGTCGGTTCGGTTCACGGTTTAGGTGAAAAACCGAACCGTCAATTCGGTTTTCAGCCTTACTTACGGTTGATGCTCCTAATAAATTGTTATATTTATCCACCGGGCTGAAAAAAAAAACTATTTTAAAATTGATTTCTCACCTCAAACTATTAAAAATAAAAAAATAAACCCAGAATTTCACTATTATATAATTGAGATATTTTTAATTCAATCACAAAATAAGCAAAACCGTTATAACATAATAACAGCGTCACCCCAATACGAACTATTACATCAACAGTTCTGTTTTATCTCCTAAAAAACGCGTTTTCAATATCAGCCATTCCCTATTATCCTCATACTAAATCTCGACCGTCCAATCTATTTCCCTAAGTCAAGTGTAGACCCCACCTCGACTTTCCGTGCCTGATCGTGTGACAAAACAATCCTCTTTTCGTTGCTCAAATTACGGAACGAACCTGACCATCTGACACGCACGTTAACCGTTTCCCTAAAATCCCCAAAATACCCCTCACTAATACAATTTACTCTTTCTAGATAAACAACGCTTTGACCGTTACAATTCCACTATAAAGCGTCGCTTTCAGGTCTAAGAATGACGAAAATGCCCTCTATCATTTGGAGTGATGGGACTGATAAGGCAAGAGTGACCGTTTACCAGGGATGGTTTTGTAAACATTGAAAAAGGCAAAGAAAGGGACCTGACTGAAGAAGGGTATTTTTGGAATAATGTAAATTTCATTGTCAAGTCCACCTATTTGAGCTGGCCATTTCTAATGAAAATAAATTTTTTTTTTGGGAGGGTCTTGGACTGTGTTCTTTGTCGAAGAATAAAAAATAAGTGGGTGTGGAGATGACACTTAGACACCATTGGCTTAGTTGTTATATTGTTCAATAATCAGTCAATTACTATTTTTGACGTGTTTATTATTAAGTAAGTGAGACTCAAACCTGAAACACTATTTTATTAACAAAGAGTTTGTTTGCCATATTGGAGACGAATATAATCCTATACATATGCTTCAAATAGGAATTGCTTTGTGAAGAGATGCAAGTTATGACTTTATTTTCAAAAAGTGATTTGTCATGGGATTTGCATGTCTTCGCTGAACATTGCTAATTAGATTTAGGCGGAGCTATATCTAGAAGATTATAGTGTCCAAAGTAACACTATTTAAATATGAATTTGCCGACATTCAAAACAAATAAAATTATATTATGTTTATGGAGTAATTCTTAAGTGCACTGATGGTGTGCCTGATGGCCACCAGACACTGTTCATTTGCCTCGAAATATAAATTATTTCATATTTTGATGCAAATGGACGATGTTTGATGGCACAACACCAGACACTGTAGTAGTGCTCATGTTTATGATTCTAGAACAAAAATGAAATCTGCATAAAGGAAAGGCGATATTGCAATACAATCCATAAAACTAAAACCGGATCCACTGTCAACCCTAGATATCATCTATACTTCTTTGTGATAAAGAATTCACTTATGAAGCATCACCACTAGGGTTTCTCATGGATCAAGAAATGTACTTGAAAGGGAAAACAATACACAAGTATGACATGCTTCGATTACCGTAGATCAATTTTACAACTCATTGAAAATCACAAATGTTAGCAAACAGACGACTGTGGATGCTCTTAGAGTGCTAAAATAATCTATGTCTCAAACATTCAAAACTTCCAAAGGATCTAAAATATTTCAAAATTTACACATGGCATTCAGCGAAAAGTCCATGTGGCGCTACGATTATATCAAGATGTGTCCTTGGATGGATAACTAAGTATAGATTATAGAAGTCCGGGGTTCCTAGTAATCTATTCTATCAGGTTAAAAACCTCAGTGAAAGCATGTTTTTTTTTTTTTCCTGAATTTGGTAAGAAATTAAATATTAAAAATCTGCAAAGATTCCTCTTTAGCCTCTATAATGAAGAATTAAAAACACTTATTTTTGTCAGCAAATATAAAATACATGTATTTTTTTGTGTGCTTAATAAACTCTAGTTTACTAGCTATAAAACTTCAATGCCTTGACAAAATTTAGAACAATTATGAAAACAAGTTCCAACTTGGGACCATTATATGAAAACAAATAGTTTTTTAACAAAAAAAAAGAGTAATTCTACATTTTATCTCTTATCTTTTAAACACAACCACAAACAAAAGGGGCAGAAGTATGGTAAAACCTCAAAGAGACACAAAAGAGGCACTCAAAACAAAGTCGCGTAGAATTAGTCAACAAAAAATATTAGGCACAATGACATAATGCAAAATGGTGAACTTATGGTTATTGTGTCTATTACTATTTTTTTCACCATTTTGTTGACAAAGAAAGAATCATTAATATACAGAGTTACATTTTTTTTTTTTTTTACACATTTGGGGTCTTTGAACCAACAAATAGAATATCTCAAATTCAAACTCTCATCAATGGAAACTAAAAAAAAAATGCAAAAGCATGAAATGGGTGGTGAAATCTTGTTGGTTCACCAAACTCAAATTCTCACATAAACTCAACTCCTGCAACTCAACAACAGAAACCAATCTGAAAAACCATAGAAAAAAATTATAAAAAAAAATGAAAGAGAGAAATAAAGAGGTGATGAATAATAAACAAACTACCTTGGGAGGTACTAAAGAGCAATTTTTTTGGTATTACTGAGACTCATTTGGGCTCTCATCTCCACTTTCAGATCCTTGAGAGTGGTGAGAAGGAACTTGTTGATGATGATGATGATGATGATCTAACGGCTGATGTTGCTCCGAATTCATGTTCATATTCATATTCAAACCACCACCACCTCTATAAGCATTTAGAGCAGCCAACATTCCCAAATTGCTCTCAGACATTCCCAAACCGAGTTGCTGAGAAGCTTCCCCAGAGGGTTGCTGAAATAGCATTGATCCCATTGGAAGTGGGTGGTTCATGCGGGCGCCTTGGAATTCAAGGCCGCTGTACCTCTGGTACTGTCCTCCAGTTGTGGGGAAAGTCCACATTGGATGATCAGATGGACCACCACCACCGCTATTTGCAGTAACAGTGGTGGTGGTCACTGCTGGAGCGTGTCCACCAACTGCTCCAGCAGTGAATGGGAGCATCCAAAATGTTCCTCCTCCACTACCAGCACCGCTACTTGGTGCTGGAGCTACCGCCCACATGGCGGGCCTAATTAGCCCAGTTGGGGCATTAGTCGAAACCGGACTAATTTGTTCTTGGACTGTTCTTTTATTATCACCTTGTTGTTCATCTTTGAATAAATCTTCTCTATAACGTTTCCTCAAATAGTTCTCACCTTCGCCACCACCTTCACCACCACCACCACCACTGTTCATTGATTCTCCTCCTCCACCACCTCCACCACCTCCCAACTGATCCAACAAATGAGCGGAATGATGAGCTTGATGCTGCTGATGATTATGAAACCCTAGCATCCCCTGATGTGAAATCGAATCTCCTCCACCCATATGAGCTAAAGCCAAAGCACTGTGAAAAGAATGAGACACCGATTTCGACGGCGGAGCCGACATAGTAGTTCCACTACTTCTAAGCGAAACATTAAGAGTAGAGAAATTCGCCGGAATAGTCCCAGTCCCGGTGGTAGCAATTATCGCTGGCTCTGCCTGATGCAACAACCACTCAATCGTCTCTCCATCGGATTTATGACCTAATTCTCTTGTGAGCTGAAAAACCCTAGCTGCACAAGTGGCCGGCATCCTTATTCTCCTTCCTCTTCCGTCCACTTTAGTATGCCTATCCTTCGACGACCTCTTCACCGCAGTTGCTTGCTTTGAGTTCTCCGGATTCGATGAAATTGCTAGAGATGCATCCAGTTGACTACTTGCTGATCCTCCTCCTCCTCCTCCTCCAACACCTTCCCCCATGAATATCCCTAGCCCTGGACCCGGACCCGGACCCGGACCCGCCCCTGGCCCAGATCGTACCTCCATAGGGGCCAATTGTAGAGACGACGATGACGACTGCTGCTGCTGCTGGTGATGTTGTAATTCTGTTTGTTCCATCTTTTATAAAAAAATCAACACTCTTTATGCTTCCCAATTCAACCAAAAGACAACAAACAACTAAGGGATAAGTAAAACCTCTAATCTCAGTGACACTACTGAGAGGTTTTGTGAGTGAAGGAAGGGAGAGGTGTGGATGGAAGGAGGAGATAGGGGTGGAGATGGGTGATAGGTTTAGTACCTACAACACAAACACACACAAAAATCTCAAGAGGGGAGAAAAGAAAGAAAGAAAGAAAGAAAAGGGAGTTGTTTTTGGGCTCACTTAGGTGACTGGAAATTGTAGCAGAGTCCACACGTGGGGCCTGGAATCCAAATACCCTTCCACTTCGTACACACAAGCACAACACAAGAGGGGTAAAAAAAAAAAAAACATATTTCACTGATTCAAAAAAATTACCATGGTGGGTGGGTGTGAGGAATTTATGAATTTAAAGTAAGTTTTTATCCTTTTTGATCTAGTTGATAATCATAACTATCCTAATTAAGTAGATTTGTCAGACAAGTCTTTCACTCTCATGTGTGTGTGTGCAGATTGTACAGCAAAGAACAGTGGTCTCTTCAATGTGAGTGTAGTACAGTTTTTTTTTTTTTTTTTTTTTTACTGAGTGAGGAGTGAGTGAACAAAAAGCTTTAATTAAAGATGTCTTTATCAAAAGGTTCTAAATAAAGACATGGTATTACGCTAGTGTGAGGTCAGGTGAGATCATATTTGGAATATAAGGATCATCATAGCGTTATGGATCATGTAGGAATTTATTAAGTTGGTCAATTTGGTTTTGTTCTTCAATCATATAATTGTTTTTGGTGATTTTTGGGGAATTCATTAAGATGATTGATTATTAATAATGACATTAATTAGCATTGTTTCACACAATATTTAGTCCTTAAGGTTTGGCTTTTCGTGGATTCAGGTGCTACGGACAATCAAATCTTCGATAATAAGTTGAAGAGCATTCATTGAGAGACTTCGAGTGAATGCTCTTCAACATGTTGTTAAACCAATCACAATAACGTGTTATAGTAGAAGTACTCGAATTATAATGTAATGGAACAATATGGTTTTTTACGGTAAGTATTAGAGGAAGACTTAGTAGCCAACCCTAATATGATATGATTATATTGCAAGAACAATAATATTGTTAAAAAAGGATAAAATGAAAGTAAAGAATAACGATTGAGTGAGGGTAGGGAATCAGGTTTTGCAGTCAGGATGATGTTGCATTATCAGAGGATTTTTTTACAATTTTCGATACACATAAACACTTTGGAGATATCATCATTATTTTAAAATCACACAACATCACACTGATTGCAAAAACTTGGTTTCCTAGTGTTTTCTATAAGAATTGTGTTTTGTGCTTTAGTTCATCTGCATAATCCTTGACATTTCTTTACTATTTTTACTTACCATTTCCAATTTTGAACTTATTTTTCGGATACGAATCATATTATATCCAATAATTTAAGCGATACAGATAAGATGACAATTGAAATGCTGATGTTTGTGATCTTCCGGGGATGTTTTTCTCTCCATCAAACCATGATCTATGTAGCTAATTAATTTTCTATTCACGTGTCTTAGCTAATTAATAAGATATAATTAAAGTACTTTAATGGCATGTGTTAGCCTAACTTACCTGGTGGATAATGTGACCACTCTGTAAATATTTTTCTATTAGCAACACTCATGTGTCAATTATCATTAATTAAACATATACACAACTCAAATATTTATCAGTTTTTTCTAAGTGCACTGGTAACTTGTCTGGTGACTATCAGGCATCGTAGGATTGCATCGAGATAAGTGATAGCACTTATTTCGATGCAATCCTATGGTGCCTGGTAGTATTACTCAATATTCCTACATGAAAATCATTCCATTTTCAAAGGTTTGGCAAAATCCAACTAGTTATGAAATAAATTTGACCAATTTACGATGATATAATGTCCGAGAACGCAGACACTGGTGTGAACTATTTTAGATATTCCTCACGTTCTCATGTGGTGTGTGTGGAAAAAGAGAAATAATAGAGTTTTTTGAATGTCTTAACAAATCAGAGCATTCTATTTTTATCGAGATTAAGAAATTGTTGTGGATGATGGGTTCGGCTTGTAATTTGTTCAGAAACTTGATTTTTGACACCTTCATGTGCCTTGGCATTCATTGATATAGGAATGATTTCTTTTGTCCTTTGCTTTCTCTCTTATCTTAAATAAACATCTTCGTGTTTGGCAAAAAAAAAAAAAAGTATAAGATCATCCACAGTTGACCTCAAATTTCTTCCTAAAAGAAACTACTAAGCTTCTTTCGAGGGTATTAAAAAAGCATCAATGAGTTACTTATATTATGTTATGATATTTTTTTATACGAATACCGATCAAGAGAACAAATAGATCTCTCATTTTAAATTTACAAAAGTAATAAATAAAATTGTAAAAATGTCCTTCATATGAGTGCATGGGAGCTTAAAGCAAAAAAATGATCCTATCAACTTGTTCAGACCTAAGATAATAAACTCATGAGCTTGGTCTTACTTCATCAAGAAACGAAGGAAAACTTCCATCTCCAAGCTTAGCTCAAACAACTCGCTTCTTTTTGGGTACGAAGCATTGTCAAACCAAAATACCCAACAATCATTAGTTCTCCCTGAAAAGGAGGTGATCCAGCTGCACCTTTCAGTACAACTATCTTGTTACGACTTCACTTCAGTCACTAGCCCCGCCTTCGACATCATCATATAGACCTCGGACTATAGCTTATTTGTATCAAAATTAATTTTAGCCGATAAATGTGTTAGTTGTTCGACCGGTCGACTTTGGGTGCCCTATGTATTAACGACCCCCCTTAAATCATGTACCTAAGATGAAATGAAAATACATAGTGGTCTCATTACAGAACAGATGATATGGCTATTTTGAGTGGGTGACAATGGCAGAGAAGCCAGAGAGGCAGCTCTTCACATCTGAAAAGAGCATCTAATGCTATAAAACACAAATCCAGCTCACACCATACAAACCCAACTCCCACCTTTTTTTTTTTCCTCTAAAAATAAACGAAAATTCTAGGGGTCCAGGGAAAGGGAGCGAGGGTAACCACCTATTTTCTTTGAGATGAGCATCAGCGTGCATTTCCAAAGGGAAAATTCTAGGGGTCGAGGGAGGGAGCGAGGGATGGGTGGAAGCCACCCATTTTTCTCGAGATAAGCACCATCGCACATCTCGAATTCGATGCACTTATCTCGAGGCAAATGGGTGGTTACCACCCATCCCTCGCCCCCTTTCCCTCGCTCTGTAGCAAAGCTCTTTCCAAAGCGATGCATTTATCTCGAGAATGATGGATGATTACACCTATCCCTCGCTCTTTTCCCTAGCAAAACTCAAAAATAAATATTCAAACCCACAAATAGCCAATCAACTCGACCTTTTTGCCCACTCTTCTCTTTTCATCAAAGTTAATACTTAATTAAAAGAGCTAATCTAAACCATCCCCACCAACCTAAAAATCATATCTTCTTCATTTTAAATATACTTGATTACCAATTAAACACTCCCTCCAATTAAATGTGTTTTTAGGTTTAGATGGATTAGGTTATATATTGCTTAGGTTATAGGTTTTAGGGTTTGGTATTAGGGGTCGATATTTTATCAGTGATTAAAGTGCGTGTCGCTTCACTTTATTAGAAAATGGTTAGTGTGTATACAATCATTATGACAACTATGTGTAATGAATGACCAATTTATTAATCATAATTGTTATGCTAATTGTGATGATACAAATCAATTCACATTTAATTAGACTTGGGCATCTCATTCCCAATTTTTGTGGGCTTTAATGAGATTGAATAATTACATTTCGATTCCGATCTAAAATGGGATGTGATGGGATGAAGGATTTCAATCCCGCCAATCCCGAGCTAATATTTCAAAATTTATTATTAATATATTTATTTATTTTAGGATTGCAATATTAGTGTAATTAAAGAAAAATGAATTTAGTTGAAATCAATGTAATTGATATTAGTCTATATCTGTAACTACTTGATATTAGTTTATTTCTAGAATTTTAAATGAATTATTTAATCGCAAAATCTTTAAAATTCAAAATGAGATTGATAACTACATTAGAGAGTTTTATTTCATGTCAAGACAGTGAATTTAATGACTGTTTTTTCTTTTAAAACAATAATGAAACATTCTTCTTAGCACTCCAAATCTACTCATCATTTTGTTCACTATTCGAAACAGTGGAGCAAGTTCACCATTGCCATTATACTGTCCACCTCTTAGTCATTTAAAAATAAAAACTCTGCAGAAATCTTAATTACAGGGTGAATTTCAGCTATCATTTATGGTAGTTTATTACGATGATGCATACTAAATCTAAGGCTATCATTTATATGTAGTTCTACAAATTGCCTTTGCCTATTTTCAACTAAACAAATTAGGTATTGGGTAAGTAGTAATTTGTTAAAAAATGAGAGTACGTTGATCATGTCCCGTCCCGTACCCGTTTGAGATGGGACGAGGTTGGGATGAGGTTTTTGCACCAAATTACAAAAATCTGCATAACACAAAAAATGGAAAATATATATATATATATATATATATATATATGACTAACCAAACGCACCCTACAAGTTTTTCTTTTACTTGGCGAAAGGGTGAAAAACTGTTTATTCCTCAAAGTAAACAGAAAATTGATTTTTCAAAGATTGACTTGAAACCAATCTCATCAAGGTGTAAACTTCCCACATATTTATTTACATGAGACCCAACAGTTGGTGTTTTGTGGCTTAAAACAGTAGAGAAACTGTTGATGCATCACACTCTCCTTTGTTGTGTCTCTCTATTTTTGGATTCATGACAAGAACTTCTTCTCCTATAACTTTTTATTTTTCAACACTTCTCTAACCAACAAGGGTTATATTCAAATATGTTGAAATAATAAATATCTTCATCTCCATTCTCCACCACAATTTGGAAAAAAATGTGATCTATTTTACCAAAATTTAAGAGAGTGACACTTTAGGGAGCCAGCCCCAGCCCTACCCAAAATTATGGGTCTAGGGCCAATTTTTATCTAGGCTTGACAATGGGTAGTGTTGGATTAGGGTTAGGGTTAGGGTTGGCGCGCTAGTCATTTGGCTAGACAAGAATATGTATTGTCAATCATAGGTTGTAATAACACGCTTAGTCGTATAAACTTACACGAGCCGACCTGATTGACATGAACGTCATGTTATGGTCCAAACAACACAACCCTAACCCACTATGATAGGACATAAACGGGTTAAACTGGGTAAAAACGCGGATGCAATTTGTTTGTTTGTTTGTTTGTTTATTTTTCTAGTCCATTGGTTAATAATTGGTTTGGATTTTGTTAACTCTAAGTTTTTCACCTCTGAATCGATCAAGGTTTTTGTTTAAAACAAAAAAAAAATTCTCTTCACATTTTCATAGCAAAAGCTGCATCAAAATTCAAATTTAAAATCTTATTCCACTTCACTTTCTTTATTAAAGGCAATAATTTGTTGATGAAAAAGGAAAAAAAAAAGTCAAAAATAAAAGAACAGTATATGTTTGCCGAATAATTTGTTTGTCTTAACAAAAATACATCTTTTTAGATGTCAAATTTGAACAATTTTCTTGGAGGTCACAAGTATGAAAGAGAAACTTTTAAGAAATTACATAACAAGTTTTATAAATTTTTTTTGAAAATAATGATCCAAACAGAGCCCAGCCCACATTTCAAATATGCTTCCCAATTGGGCTAAGAATAAATATTTTGGTGGGCCTTCTTAATCCTAACCATATTCCATCGCAAGCTATTGTTCCTTCAGGCGTCTAAGTGCTAATTATAAGGCAACGACCGCTCCACATTATTATAAGTACTTTCTCACACTATTTTACTCTCTCACGCTACCTTTTTTTTTTTTTTTTTTCACACCATCATATATTTTCACACCACCTATATAAACAAAAAACCGACATTTTTCCCATTCTTATTCAAATCGAACAAGATTATTCCCTCCCCCATTTGAATCTCTTCCATCTTCCATATTCACATCTCTTGCAAAATCGAAACCAATATTTTTTTTCTCTCTCAAAATCGAACCTCAAATCACAATTTACCCAAAAATTTCAGAAAAAACACAGTAATCTTATGGAAACTTCAAAAAAAAATTTCAGTCACAAAAACAAAGTAAACTTCATAAAATTTTTTAGAAATCACAAACAAAAATATTGTTCGCCCAAATCAATGCGAGTTTTTAGACCTTGCATTGATTTGGGTGAATTGTAGAAAAAATTGCTGTTCCAGGTGAGATTTTGCAAACTTTTTCGGACATATTTGCGCGACTTTAGTAAAATGACCATTACTTGCTCATTTCAAAACATTTTCAAGTGATTCAAATTGCGTTTATTAAATAACTCAGAATACTACAATTTTTGTGTTGATCAACATGAAAATTGGTCTCAATCCGGCACATAAACTGGCAGAAAGTTAGAAATACTATCCCTTTTTTTTTTATTGCGAGACAGTTTTGCGCGACTTGAGTAAAATGACCATAACTTGCTAATTTCAAAATATTTCCAAGTGATCCAAGTTGTGTTATTACATAACTCAGAATACTATAATTTTCATATTTGAATGAGCTTGAGAATCAATCTTGATTGTGCATATAAGTTGGTCGAAAGTTAGGAACACTTCACAACTTTAGTAAAATGATCATGATTGCTTATTTCAAAACATTTATAAGTGATTCAAGTTGTGTTTATTAGATAACTCATAGTACTACAACTTTCGTGTTTTAATAAATTTGAAAATCGATCTCAATTGAGGGTTTAATTTGTTCGAAAGTTACATTGTTTTTAAGTTAAGTTACTGTTTTTTATAAAAACAGTTTTTTGGATGGTGTTGGTGTGGGTTAGTAGAAAAAAAAATACATAGTGGAAGAAAGCGTTTTTGGTGATGCGGAGTAGTCGTCTCTGAACTATAAATACTCTCTCAACTCTCTCTCTTTCGTAAACTTCACATCGACGACTCACTCAACAAGCCTCGCTTCTTTCGTTCATGGAGACGATCAGCTAGAGCTCTGGATCACAGAAAAACCACTCGAAGAAGACGAAGAAGAGCCATAGGCGAAGCTACTAATCCATCTCTCTTCTATTCTGCATTTCAATTTCACAGTTTCACTGCAAATTTTCCGTCTCGGAACTCCAAATTTCAGTAACTAGGGTTTCTGATCATTGTTAATCACACTTCTCTTCGATCTAGTTCTGATCATCTTGAATTGTTTAACTTCAATTTGTAGGCAACCGTCTCTCTTTCGATCTTCTTTAGTTTCTGAAAGTGTTTACTGATTTTAGATTTTTTTTTTTTTTTTTGCAAATCATACAGTCTGTTAGAGAGTCTTATATAGTCTTCGTCACATTTGAGTTCAATTTTGTGTAACCGAGAATCAATAATCAGTAGTAGTAGGCACTTAAGAATCTTGAATCCAAATGCATGAAACAAATGCAGCATTAGCAATGAGAAGTATAAGTAAATTGAGACGAAAGCCGGAGCAGTAGTCGCCTGAGGATTTTTAGTTGCCAAATAAATGCATTTATTCACTAAGGTACTTATTTAGCGCGTTGTGTGGCAATTGTGCATTTGGTAAGATTGAGTGTGTTAGATGCAATGATAATGTAATTGTTCACGGCTTAGTTTAGAATTAGATTGATGACCAACTATGTCAGAACATTCGTATCGTAATTTTGTTTCATTGTAGTTTTATTAGATATAAATCCGAGGTGGAGATACAAATGTATTTTTGGCATTTCTTAGATAGAATTTATGTTGTTCTAAGTATGAGTTTTGATTGAAGTATTATACTAATACTTTTTTTTTTCTTCGCAATACCATTAAATTCGAAATATTCAGATGTAGAGATAAGGTCAAGTGAGATGGTAATACGCTCGGAACTCCGAGCTCATAAGAAGAAAAGCAAAAATGGTGCAAAATAACATGGAGTTTAGACCTATACACAGCAATGGTGGAAAACTTGAGGTTGGTATTTATGTTCTCTCAGATGTATTGATCATGTTAAGTTCTGTGTCATATTTGAAAAGGATGGAACCATTGGAATATTGAAGCTTGAAAGGTGATTATCAAATGTTTACAAAAAGAAATATTATTGACAGAATTTCATACTGATCACAAATTGTATATAGTAAGATGTCTAACTAAACCCTAGATTGAGATAAATCTTATCTAAGTTTTTTTTTTCTTATTACCATCTTTCTCCCCATCATGAAAAATTTGCCTTATTTCAAAGAAACGAGTTATGGATAGGGGTGCCCTTGCTTATAAAATCAATCATTTGGATTGAACCAGAAAGATTTCTCGTCTTCACGACAGTGAGGAATGCTAGTTCTCCTTTGAAAAACAAAATTTTGGGGCACCCTTCGAAATTATCAGACCACATGGGCACATGGCAAGATTCTTCCCAAATATAAAGTGGAATATTGTGTTATTTAGAGATTATATGATTCTTCAGAAATTGAATTGTTGACATTTAAAAAAAGAATCAAAATGTTTGTTAGAGTCTGAAATTTTTTCATCACATTTGAGTTCAATTTTGTGGAAATGGGAATCAATAATCAGTAGTCGTAGGCACTGTGAAGTGTCAACAACGTGTCAATGTATTTAAGATCTTGAATCCTAATGCATGAAAACAATGCAGCATTAGCAATGAGAAGTATTAGTAAATTGAAACGAGAGCTGAAGCACTAGTCGCCTCACAATTTTTAGCGCATTGTGTGGTAATTTTGCATTGGTAAGATGGAATGCATCAGATGCAATGGTAAATCTAAGACTGGTTCACAGGTTAGTTTAGATTGATGACCATCTATGTCGAGCATTCGTAATGTAATTTTCTCCCTTCGTAATGTAATTTTCTCCCTTCGTAGTTTTATTAGAGATAAATCCGAGGTGGAGATACAAATGTTTTTAGTGTTTCTTAAATAGAATTTATGTTCTAAGTATGAGTTTTGATTGAAGTATTCTACTAATACTTTTTTTTTCTCTGCAATACCATTAAATTCGAAATACTCAGATGTAGAGATAAGGTCAAGCTAGATGGTAATATGTACGGAACTCACGAGCTCATAAGACGAAAAACAAAAATGGTGCAAATAACAAGGAGTTTGGACCTATATACAGCAATGGTGGAAAAACGAGGTTGGTATTTACAGTCCCTCAGATGTTTTGATAATGTTAAATTCTGCGTCATATTTGAAAAGGATTGAACCATTGGAATATTGAAGCTTGAATGGTGATTCCCTAATGTTTATAAAAATAAATATTATTGACAGAATTTCAAACTGATCACAAATTGGTATTTAGTAAGATGTCTAACTAAACCCTAGATTGAGATAAATCTTATCTAAGTAATTTTTCTCCATCTTTCTCGCCCAACTTGAAAATTTGCCTTATTTCAAAGAAACGAGTTATGGATAGGAGTGCCCTTGCTTATAAAATCAATCTTTTGGATTGAACCAGCAAGGTTTCTCGTCTTCACCACAGTGAGGAATGCTAGTTCTCCGTTGGAAGACAAAATTTTGGGGATCCCTTCGAAATTATCAGATCACATGGCATAGATTCTTCCCAAATATATAGTTGAATATTGTGTTGACATTTAAAAAAGACACTATATCCCATGTTTGGATGAAAGAGCATATGCTTTATAACCTCTATGTTAGTTTTTGGTTAATAAGATGAAAAATGGTCATGGTGAACATGGTTCACATTCTCATCAACTTATGAATCTGAGTGCAGACTGTGATGCTTATGTACCATTTTGTCCCCCAAAATTGAACTTCAACTAGTCTCATATAAATATTTGTTTGGAATATCTTTTATACTATTTTTGGTGTCATTTTCTATTATAGATTCTGTATGGTAATGGTTGATGGAACGAGGATTGGCAGAGGGGGTTCTGCAGTTGTTAGGCGTGGAACTGAAGTTATCTCGGGCCCAAATAAAGAAGGTTGGCATTTGCTTTATCTGTTGTTGACTTATCCATGAAACTATGGGCATCAGATAGGCAGTACAAATTTGTATTTACCCCGTTGGAATTTTAAGATATTCTCTTCAACAAAACATCAGAACTTTTATCCTTGAGAACTTGAAAGCCTTGATCAAAATCTCTACTCTTTGCTACACCTAATTTTGATCTAGGGTGCATCTGAAACAAACTTCTGAGCTTTGTATCGAGTTTCATCTGTTTCTATTTTAACTTAATGCTTTTGTGTTTTGCATCACAGTTCTATTTATCTTGAGATGTGGAGACAAAAAATAGATGCCGGAATGTATCTATAACTCTAAAGATTTAATTTTATTTTTATTTTTATTGTTTATTACTGCAATTATTATTTGCATTATTTAATGTCCTTTTAAGCCAAAATTATGTTATTTATTTATTATTTCACTTTCTTAAGAGCACCAGTTCGTTAGTGTGTTTGATAACGGATCTATTGTTGTAACACAACTGAAAAAACCTTTCTCCAGTTAATTATATGGAATGTATCATCTCGTCCCTTAAAATCATTGCATATTTTTTTTGCCATGTCATGTCACATCAGTTATCATTTAATTTGTTGATGTTTCCAGGCTACCTGACATATGAATTCTAGGTGATGCCAGTTCAAGAACACCACAAGAAAGAGTTTAAGGTGATGATTTAGCTGTTTTGTGATCTATTCGTGTAGGTAAGTGTCCTTTATATGTTCGTTAATTCCATGTGATAGATACCCTTTGGTGTTGATTATGCAAAGTGCAATATTTGTGTGAACATATGGCATGACGTTGTAATTGTTTCACCTTGTCTACACTACTTCTGGTATGTAATTTTGGATTAGTAGTTTTTAACATTATATTGGTTTTGATGCATTTCCTTATGATTTAGTTATATTTTTGTTCTGTAGTAACAGATGCTTCTCAGAATGGTTAAAAAGGTCTCAGAATTCCAAAATGTCATTGAACTGTTCATTCTGTTGGAAGTAACCAATTCTTGCATGATATTGCAGGGGTATTCTTCCCAAGTTCTTTGCATGACCAGTTAGATAATAATGAAACCTTCATACTTTGCTTTACCCCATACGTGTTTCTTGACCATGATTCATGAACATCCGTTGTTTTATTTTGTTGAATTTACTAGTTCTTCTGCACCTTATAAATGTTCTCATTTCAGGCAATAGTGTAGAAATTTGCCATCTTAAATTCACAAGCTACTTAACAAGTTATATTTGATGTGTATGCTGTAGCTTTGCATTGAAGTCCTCTACTCCTCTTGACATTCACTTGAGGGTTTTTAACATTTTGAGGGCAGTTCCTGTTTCGATGAATTGATCTCGTGTCTCTTGTACTGGTTTCTGCTTTCGACACCTAAATCTGTAAGTATTGTCTGAATTTTTGAGCTGATCAATAAATTAGTACGGTTGGAATTTCGAATCTGATAATTTTACTTTGCACTTGGCATAAAGATGTACATATCCAGTGTTATACATATCCAGTGTTTAAATGCTAGCAAACATGGTTGGCTAGAATTGTTGTTCTCTTCCTCATTCTAGTATCCCACATAAACATCTTCCACATCTGTACCCATCTTCGACAATTGCATTTATTTCGTGATTAGGATTAGCGTAATTCCATTATTTACAATCTTACTAAGTGGGTATTTTATTTGGGAGGGAAATAAACCACCAGCACCCCCTCCAAAAATATTTAAACAATAAATTGTAGTAAATTCAAACTTTTTCAGTTGTATGGAAAATTGAAAATCACATAATTCCCCGTTTTCCATAATTTTGGGACCATGTGGCTTGTCTATAATGCATTGGGAAATGCTAGCCAAACACACTAGCATATTGTGTTTAGCTAAATACGCTTCTTTATGTCCACTCATTAAAGTGCAATCAATTGATCTCATTAAAATATTAGAAAAATTCAACATCTATTGGGAAAGACATCGATTCATATTTGATGGTGCTTCTGGTCATGTACTTTCTTTTGGATTATGAAATCATTTTGGATGATTTAATTTTGTGAGCAATGTAGACTTTTTTTTTTTTTTACCAATGGCATGATAGCTCAACAGTTAGAGCTTGGCGGATGGTACAACTAGGTCATGGGTTCAAACCCAGTTTCTTTTTTTATTTTTTTGAGATGTGAATAGTTATATTCTTTGAGAGATGAAGAAGTACGTGGTTAAGTGAATTGTCAGTCTCTGTAAGAGCATCTCCAAGGACACCCTAAATTGGTGGCCAATTTGGGGCATTTTGTGGGGAAAAAAATGCTCCAATGGAACACCCTATACATGTCCCCATTTTATCTGGGTCTCTCCCTTCCCTTATATATGGGGGCATCCTCCAAATACAAAAAAAACATTTAAAATTTTTATTTTCTTTCTCTCTCTTTTCCCATCCTTAAAATTTAAATATGGGATTCCTAAAATTATGGGAAGATATATTTAGTAATGATGAAAAAGTTGAAGTTGGGAATGTGGTTGGAGTCCTGAAGAAATATGATATCCTAAAATTAGTTTTGGTTAAAATGGGATGTGGTTGATACCCCATTTTAACCTTTACCCTTGGAGATGCTCTTAAGTAAAAAGAAATAAAGCATGGGTTCCCAATGGATGTTGATTTTTTCTAATATTTTAATGAGATCAATTGATTGCACTTTAATGAGTAGACATAAGGTGTATTTAGCTAAAAACAAAATGCTAGTGTTTTTGGCTAGCATTTTCTCATTTGATTGCCTGAGTGGGAAATTACTTGAACTTCCATGCCATGTCTGAATACCACCATTCTATCATTTACGATGTCTATTGCTTAATGAACTTACTCCATTCAACCTATGATAGGATTCCTATCTTTTAATTTGAATTAGGAAAAGAGACATTTTAATTTAATAATTTTGGAAATAGAATAGGTTGTAAATGAGGCAGACAGGATTATTCTATTTTTTTTTCCCTTGGTATATCCAAAATATAGAAGGGCTAGAAATAGAAAATATAACCATCATCTTAGACTGTTTGATACTCTATTTGGGCTTTGTATGCCAAATTACATTAGCTGATGATGCTGATCAGTTCATTTTGTTTGACATAATTATCTTTGGTTGTTACCCTACTAACAATGAAGATAAACACTTGAACAAAAACGACGACTTAAATGAAAAAGCTTAACAATGTAAATGATTGACCTAGCTTGATATTCTAATCAATCATTTCTACGTTGTCATCTTTGTTTCTTTCACCATTATTTGGTTTCTATATTCAATTGGTTTCTCTATCACATTAGTTCTGTTATGAGGAAATCACGCAACTCTGGTTTATTTTGACAGTTAATACATTCTGCAGATTCACATGTCCCATTTGTTAGTCTAGCCAACCTTTGTTGTCTAGTATCACTTTAGGCCGACCGAAATCATTAGCATTTCATCAACCTCCTGATGAACTTTTACTGTCCTTGATTTTTGACTTTGTGATTTCTAGCTCTTGTTAGTTCAGGTGTATACTTTCCAATTGGCAAAGCCCATTATTATACCGTGTGCTGTGCTCCACATGCGAATGTCTGTAATGGAGTCTAGATCATCTACACTTGGGTGGACAGTTTGAGATTCTCCATTATCAGTGACATGAATATTAATTGGTGTCACTTTAAATACCCTAGGAGACCCCATTGAAAAGAAACTTGGAATTCGATGCTGGATAATTTGGATTTTATTCTTAGCATTTATACAATTTAAATTCTTTGTTGTGATATATACCTTCAGATTCGTAGGTAGATTTGTTGTTTTTTTTCTTTTGTTGGTATTCCTTGTATGTATTTCAGATTCTACCACGTGAAGAATCCACAAGGGAAAATCGCTGGTATGGTTACACATGTTGTACACAGCATAAAAGTGAAGAACAACTCGTAAAAGAAATCATGTTTGTTGACCAACTAGGGGAAATAATATGTAACAATTCGGTCCTGCAGAAAGTTGTGTAAATTGTGTTCTGTAAAGTCTTATTTATTCTGTTCAATAAAAGTGTGTAGTCCATTTATTGAAGCCTCATCATCTATTTTCTCTGCACAGGTTTGCTGAAAATATTGGTCCAAGTATCATGTTCCTCTCAACTGCAGGTCATCTCTAGATATACCCGTCGAAGATGTTCAACATGACGGATGAGAGCAATGTTTAACGAAAACGAGCAATTAGATAAGGTACCATCAATATCTCTATACGCATCATCGAGATTTGTTTGGTGAAAATTTAATGACATGCATGGCATTGTGGTCCTATGCGAAAACATGTGGTCCAAGTCCAATTTTTGATCCCCACCTAAACCCTTATATAGGTCAAATGCAGGATATATTTATTAGGGCATTGGAGATGAAAAGATGGATCTAATCCACCTTTCTACGACTACAACCTTGTACCCCTACATTGAGTCAACCTCAAGCAAATGTGGAAGGTGGGTGCTCACATTCACATCTACATACCTACCTACCCACTCAACCCCCATCAGCAACCAGGACCCCAATATCTGGTTTGAAAATGAATCTATTGACCTTCCCTACAAATTGAAAATCCACATGAGCTCCTCAATAGTATTTTTCACGAGTCATTTACATTGACCAAGTTCCCCATTTTGTTGTAAATCCATTAGAAAGTTAGATAGTATTGATGTTGAATGCCCCCAAGAAAAAGGAAAACACTTGGTTTATAATAGAAAACACAAATATCTTGTTTTTAACCTGAATTATATTGAAAATTTCAATATATATTTAAAGTCGAAATAATCAATGTGGTTATAGAATCTCTTCTTCACCCCATTCTAAAATCTAATCCATAACGAGACAATTCGGTGAGATAAATAATGTGATTTTTTAAGCTCATGTCACGCTAATTTTGTAGTATCTTTTTATTTATTATATATATATATATTGCATTTTAAGCTTATGTCATATAATTTGTATCATCCTTTAGCTTTTGCATTCTATTTTGAATTGACGTTTTGTTTCTTATATGTTGCTATTTTAAGCGATCTTAATTTCTTTCCTTTTTAGAGTTAAATTTTTTTTCTTCATATTGATTTAAACTTGTTTTCTTACTTGATGACTATACTTATTTTGAGAACTGTCAAATACATCTCTTATCACATTAAAGTTTACCTTTCCGCGGTAAGTTTAATCTTAGGTAGAAAGCATTGTCAAATTAAGTTAAAATCAAGAAACAGGTGCAACACACATACAAGCGGATAGTTAGGTTAAATTTTCATGCCGAAGACCCAAAAATCTTTGTCAAATCTGTGATCCTTTTTATTTATCTAGGTACCAAACGACCCAACTACATTTTGGTTGTATACGCGTTTTGCATGAAAATAACACTTTCAACGTTGGCCTTTTCCAATTTTCTACTTCATTGCTCACCTAAACGTCCGCTTACCTAAGAAATAATCAGGTTTGGCTGGGCTGAGCTGTGACCATTTTGAGTGTGGATAAGATTGACACTTCATCTTGCCAAATGGAAATTAATAAGATATATGTGGGCACCCATAAGCTATTTTAATTGACTTTTAAAGTTCGAATATTATTTAAATAAATCCTTTTAGGGAGGTCAAACAAAGGATTTTTTGACCAGAAATTCTAGCTGGCTTGGGAAACCTGGTTTTCCGCCTTGCGGCGGGGGATCGAAAACAAATGTGTTTAAAGAGAGGGAGGGCAAAAATGTATTTTCGTCCCTCTGACGGGAAATCAGGCTGGTTTTCCCAGGCCAGCTAGAATTTATCCTCCATAGGTCAATGTTTCGATCTTAAGTGTATGCACCCAAGTCGAAACGATTTGGATTCTTAGGTGTTTGTTTTCAGTTTTGGCAAAAACTTTGGTTTTGAGTCGGAAGTACATTTGTTTTACTTCTAAACATAACTCACAAGACAGACCTGCCTAATCATCGAATACCAAATTCCATTAACTAAAACATGTGCACAAAAGCATTAAATTTCCAATTTTGAATGTGAATCCGAAGCCAATAGAGTATCAACTCAGCGGTACATTTGTGGCAGATGGAATCAAAGCTTCAAGGTTTGATTTGAGCCCTGCGGTGGCTTTTGAGGTAGGAGGAGTTAAGGGATTAAAAACAAAGAGTGAATCCGAAGCATTTTAGCAAACCCTAGCAATGCCCATCGTCGACAATCTTTGAGCAAAACTTTTTCCAAAAGAATGTGTAATGAATAATGATGTAATATCAGCGTGGTCACCACAAAAATCATTAATTAGAAAGGCAAAAGAGTGAACTCTAATCTAAGCCTTAAACCTACGCAATATCTCTTTATATGCATTTTAAATAAATGGTTGTCAACATGCACAATTGGAGGGTCCTTTTTCTTGACCAAATCAATTCAAGTGGTTGGTGACAGCCCTATCCACGTTTTACACGTAAGGGCCCTCTTTCTCCTTTGTTTTGATTACACGCCATTTGATCATCCTCCATGATTTCTTCACTAAACACATTAAAAATCTGAAAAAAAATTAAATAAGCTAATAGTTCTTGCACCTAAAAAACGTGATTCATGCAACATTTCCTGCATCAATTTTCTTTCTCCAATGAGATTACGCCACGGTGGAAAAAATGTGTCATAGGATTATTCATATATTTTAAATTTCTTAATCACGGATAGAGTGTTCCAACTTCCACGGACGATAATTATTTGATTAGCATTGATATGGTTTGATTCTTAAAACTTATACAGCTCCGTCGCACGACTTTCGATTTTCATATATATATATATGTATGTATATATTCAAGCTGATTTTTTTTTTGTGTGAAATCAGTACAATCAAGTTGGGTTCGAAAATTCTAGGGATTGAGGAAGGGAGCGATTTCCACCCATTCGCCTCGAGATGAGTGTTATCACTCATCTCAAATTTGATGCACTCGAGGTGGACCCTCGCTCCCTCCCTCAACCCCTAGCAAAGCTTATTTGGGTTATGTTTCTTTTATTTTTGTACAATGATCATTCCTCTCATACTATTGCTCAAAGTTTATATAAGTGAATTATTACGACAAATTTGTTTATCGTAAAATCAATTTTCATTCCATATGTCAATAAAATTATTAACATTTTACGATTATTTATCCAACTTCCTTTTAAATGCTAAAAATTATGTAAAAAAATAAAAATAAAATGAAAAAAAGGGTGTCAATTGAGGGTAGTGGCATGAGTTACTGAATTCGCTGCAAGTGGTCCTCCATCCCTCGTGAATCAGAACAGAGCAGCAATGCACGTGCTTTACAGGTGCACCTTTGTTCCTGTTTTGCAGACCACTTGGGTCCATTGATTCTCTCTCAAGGTTTTGACAAATTATCACTTGCTTAAGTTATAGTTCCAAAGGCAAGACAAGTGCGCTAATGGAGTATCAGTTCAGTGGTATGTTTTTTACCTATAATGGATGAAATCACAAGTCTCGGGTTTGAATTTTGCTAACTTAAGTTATAGTTCCAAAGGCAAGACAAGTGCGCTAATGGAGTATCAGTTCAGTGGTATGTTTTTTACCTATAATGGATGAAATCACAAGTCTCGGGTTTGAATTCTGTTATCAATTAACTATTTTTTCGAACTCATCTTTGAATTTTCACCCGCTGCTTAAACTCGCATTCCTCCAAGGTAAAATATTTGAACAAATGATTTTTCTAGATTTTGGTATTTAATATTTTTTCCCCAGTTCTTTTTCAATATCAACATTCCATATAAGACACAGACCACACAGCTTCAATATTTTTTCAGAAGCAAATCCTTAGAATCGAGCCAAATATATATTTTTTTGAAAGGCAAAAAAAAAAAAAATATCGTACATCCTCAATTTTCGAACTAAATTTGTTAATTGAGTCAATACATTTTACATGAAATAAAACATTCATATTTTTCATATTTTCTTTAGAACCAAACATGGGCAAAAGAATATTCCATCACACTTCCCAAAAGACCCGTTGTTTACATTGTTATAAAATATATCAAAATTATGTGATTAAGATAATGTTCTAATCTAGGTGGTGAATAAACCAAGGTTTAAATAATTGGAATTGAAGTCGATTATTAATTCATGGTTCATGCCTCCCACTTTGTGAATCATGCAACTTGTCTCTTATTATATTCGAACATTTCATCATTTATCAAAGTTGGAACCGGGACTATCAAAGTTTTCTTAAATAATTCATGTGAAAGTATCAAGATTAGATTATTTATTCATTTAACTTTATTTTTGTTTACTCGTAGTAATTGACAGTTTAAAGAAGTAGTAATATTCACCCGCATGCAGTATGACTTTGCATTTGGTCATTGATGACCTAAGATTGAAAAATCGATGCCAACCATTGCATAGTCAAGGTAAAAAATTTTATTTGAGACATCGGTAGCTAAACCATGAGATTATTCTATTGATAATTAAACAAAATAACTTAATTGTAAAGCACATGAGCTGTGATCAACCCTAAATACAGCCTTTGGCAATTACAAGTGCATATGACTATGTCAGAGTTGTTTGTGATGCAAGATTGCTTTCAAATTTCTGAAAATCTCATTAAAATTTAGCTCATTTATCATAGTAGAAAGTTATTTTTTTTCATCATTGAGGCATGATTGATTGATCAGTCAATTGAGTACCAGCTCATCGATAAGCTTGTGGCGAATGAAATTACAAGTTCAGAATTTGAACTCTGCTGGTAGCATCTAAGAAGGGAAGGGTTAAAGTGGAAAAAAAATCTTGATATCATTCTCGGGTGAGTTTTGAATGGAGCTGCCCCAAGTATAAATGACGAACTCCAACCTAAGCTTAGATTACGTTAAATATTTCCTCGTAAAAAAAACTCTAAAAAGTAATTGCAAAATGAAAAAATAATCAATATAAACTCTTTATATTCATCATTTATTTAAGAGCAATTCTAGGTGTCGAGGAAACCAGCAAGGAAATGAGCGAGGGGACCCGTCACCTCCCTTGAGATGTGCACACCAAAAAGAATGGCATGCATCTCAAGGGAGATGAACGGTCACCACCCCACCACCTCACTCCCCTCGCTCATTGCCTCGCTGGTTTCCTCGACACCTAGAATTTCTCTTTATTTAAACAGTTCATTGGTCAAACATGTACCACTAACATTTAACTCTCTTAAACCAAGGTGATTAATTAACAAAAAAATGATTTAAAAAGTTAGTTGATAAACGGAGAAGAGTAACCCCGTTACCGGTTACCGTTGCCGTTACAAAGTAGAAGTCAGAACACGAAACTGTCGTGAACCGGCTATTACCTGTAACTCTTCTAACACATGGGGATGGTTGTGATGTGATTTACCAAGCATAAAGAGAGAGAGACCTTCAACTTTGTCTATATAACCCCATCTCAACACGACATGCTCTTTTTTCTCTCTTCCTTCTTCTCTTCTTCCTCTATAACTCCCCTCGTCCTCCTCCTCCTCCTTCTCTCTTCGATCTCCGCCTTCGCGCCAAGATCCGACCGTTCATTAAGCTTCTCTTCCCTTTGTTCTTAGCTCTCCAAGCTGAAATCTGGTGAAATTTCCTCATTTTTGCTTCATTATACTGTAGATCTGGTGTTCCATGTGTTGTTTGAGTCGATTTGATAGAGAAAATGTTCAAATCGTTAGTTTTTTCGTAAATTTTTAAGGTTAAAATGGGTTTAATCTGAGCTAAACTGATGATGCTTTGATAATGCAGTTTAGTTTTTTCTTTCGATTTGATTTGGTGAATAAGGCAGTTTAGTTTTCACGAACGCTTGTGATTTGTGGGGTTTCCTAATTTTTTTCGGATTTTTCAGAAAGTAGAAACATTTTTCTTCTTGAAAAAGTTCATTTTTTTGGATAGTTTTGTTGTTTTGACCCACAAGTAACTCGTGGGTTTTTAGTCGCTTTAGTTTTGTCCCATTGTGGGTCTCTTCTGAAATTGGATATTTTTTTTTTCATGCCATGTTCTATTTTTTAAATCCAAAATCTGATTTATATATTTGTTACTGATTTGGGTTTTGTTCTGGATGTAATTTTGTTTCTGAGGAGCAGTATAGTTTTGGACAATTATGATCTATGAAGTTTCTTTTTCCATTTCCAAGTATTGGTATTATACTGTTTGATTTTCAGGATTAAATTTGGATAAATAAGATTTTGTTGTATATTTATCTATATTTTGGAAATAGAATTTAATCTCTCAGAAGCTCTAACTTATACTGGTTGGGGTTTGTTTGTTTGTTCAGATCATAAATTTATTGTCATATTTATAGATAGATAGAGAGGCAAAGTTATGGATGGGAGTAAGGAGATGGGTGGTATGGGGATGGGCATGGGCATGCGTAAGGTAGCTTCATATTGCTCGATCCCTGATATTGATGATTCTGACTTGACCAAGCTTCTTGAGAAGCCAAGGCCGCTGAACATTGAACGGCAAAGGTCCTTCGATGAGAGGTCTCTTAGTGAATTATCTATTGGCCTTTCAAGGGCTGTGGACAATTTTGATGCCATGTCCTCTGGAGCAAGGTCTGGCCTAAACACTCCCGCGTCGTCTTGTCGTAACTCGTTTGAGCCCCATCCCATGGTTGCTGAAGCTTGGGATTCTATCAGGCGATCTTTGGTTTTCTTTCGTGGGCAGCCCGTTGGTACAATTGCTGCCATTGATAATGCTGAGGAAGCTCTGAACTATGATCAGGTACCATTATTGATGCATGCTGACAAAGTTTGGACTAAATCTGAAACATCGAGTTGTTTTTGGAAAAAATAAAGTTAATGACTTTTTCTTGATGGTCTAGTTTGCAACACAGGCATACAACAACTTTAACATAAAGCATATAGCCGAATGACTTGTGTGTGACGGCATACCGAAGGGCTACAGCTCAGTGTTGATGAATTGGAATGTGGTAATTGATTTCTCATTTTCTTTTCTTGTAGGTCTTTGTACGAGATTTCGTGCCTAGTGCACTGGCTTTTTTGATGAATGGTGAACATGAGATAGTAAAGAATTTTCTAACGAAGACTCTCCATCTGCAAGGATGGGAGAAAAGAATAGACCGTTTCAAACTCGGAGAAGGCGTAATGCCAGCTAGTTTCAAAGTTCTTCATGATCCTACTCGGAAATCTGATACTATCATTGCAGATTTTGGTGAGAGTGCTATTGGGAGGGTTGCTCCTGTGGACTCTGGTTTTTGGTGGATCATTTTGCTCCGTGCATATACAAAGTCAACTGGGGATTTATCTTTGGTGGAAACACCTGATATTCAAAAGGGCATGAGGCTTATACTCAGTCTCTGCCTGTCGGAAGGATTTGATACTTTTCCAACGTTGCTCTGTGCTGATGGATGCAGTATGATTGATCGAAGAATGGTATGTTATCCTCAAATTCATGTTGAAATTTTCTTTTATGAGTTTTGCTTCAACTGTCTTGACTGCAAAAATTTGATTGTTCATCATTTATGGTTTTTCGTTATACAATTACAAATTTTATGGCTCACCGTATAATCTCTTCAAGATGTGATAGGTTGCGCTCTATATTTTTGCATCTTATGATAATACCCTTTTTTCAATCTAGCTTAAACCTAATGGATTAGAGTAAGTTGAGCATGCTCATATCACTTTGAGTTGGGGAGTTTAGTTCCAAACGAGTTTGAGCTCACCCCAACCAACCATACTGGATTGTGGACATCATTGCAATCATGAGACTGGGGCACAAATGGTATGAATCTTAAGGGGATCAAGTTTCAAGAAGATCCTTCTCAATCTAGAGTCAAATGTAACGAAGTAATAACTTCTTGTTGGTTTCCCTTTTTTGGTTTTGTGACATTGGTAGGTGTATCGACCCTTTAATAAGTTTGTTTTGAAGGCTCTCCAAAAGAAGAAAGAAAAGTAATAATTTAATTATGAAGTTGTATCCACCCATGATGCTCATGCGAAGCAATAGAGTTTGATTATTAAGTAATAATAGCTAGCTGCATCGATTACGATTCCCCATTTGGTATAAATTTAATAAATTTGAAGTAATGACTCTCACTTGCGTCATTGATTGAAAGATTTCTTGATTGGTCACAAACTCAGAATCATAATTGATTTAGTTATAAGTAAGAGGGGTCAAATTGTAATAGAGAAAGGAGGTGAGTTAGTGTCTCACGTCTTGTAGTATGTTTGTTCATGGTTCGGTTTCAACTTGAAACCGCAAACCGAATCATATCAATGGCTTGAAGGAATTCAAACTAAACTGAACCGAATGTGTAATGAAACCCAAACCAAACCGAATAAAATTCAATGAAATCGAAAACTGAACTGACAAAAACTATGCTAAACCGAATAGAATCGACATAATTATGTACTTCTATTATTTTTTAAATGATACATCCAATGAATTCTCAGTGTCAGTAGGACTACACCAAAGGTCGACCTTAAGTCCATACCTTTTTGCTTTAGTATTGGATGAGTTGACGAGACATCTGCAAGAAGATGTATCTTTGTGCATGTTATTTACAGATGATAGCCTTTTTTTATGAGACTAGTGAAGGTTTAGGTCAGAAATTAGATAGGTGGCGGGAGGCTTTAGAGAGTAAGGGTTTTAGAATTAGTCGTTCAAAGACAAAATATTTAGCATGCAACTTTGATTGTGAATCACGAGGGAGGGAACGACCGTTAAAACTTGGATGAAGGTGGTGAAGGAAAACATTCTTGAGATTGGATTAGGCGAGGATATCTGGAAAGATTGCATTGCTTGGAGAACCAAGATTTGTGTAGTCGACCCCAAAATATCGGGAATGAACTTTGATGACGATGATGATACATTTAAAAAATAAATATATGTATTGGTTCTGTTCAATTTCTTTGGTTTTTTTTATCAATCGTAAACCGTACCAGTCACTCCGGTTTCAAAATATTACAAACCAAATCGAAATCAAAACAAAATCAAACCAAATTGGTTGGGTTCGGTCGGTTTGAGTAGTTCATTTGGTTTTTTGTTTGGCCCTATTTTGTAGTACTGTGTGATAAAAAAAAAAAACTTTCGAAGTTTGTGCATGAGGCATATGAGATCTCCATTTGTTTAGCAAGATTTTAATTCTCAGTACTGTTTAATACCCCTAGAGTGCAACCAGGAGAATCTTAGTGTGTTGTTAAGGTAATCCAAAAAATGGGTTACAAAGCTTGATTACTAAACAAAGAGGCTAATATCATTCAAGAAAATTTCTAAGAACCTCTGCCGCTGTCAAAGCATTCAGGTAGATAACTGTATATAGGAATATTGTCTTTTGAAAGCTCTGATCCAAATTTGATCTTCTCTATAAGAAGTGAATATGCAGAAAATAAATGCCCAATCTCGTATTAGATTCCTTTGGAAGCACCCAATCCTTAGAAATGATGGATTCAACCAATTTGTTTGGGCATTTCCATTTGAATATCGAATCAATATCAGTTCCTATGCCCTTTCCACCACAGCTAAACAACTTGAGCCTTTATTTATGTATTTTATGGAAACACAGATGTCCAGCAAAAAACACTCGATACAGCTCTTGTATTGCATGTCTGCCAGTTTGAGTGCATGGAGATGGACTCATGCGTGGTTTGGAAAAAAGAAGAAAAATCTTATTAAAACATACATTCATGCATGTTTTTCAAATTATAACGTGACGTGAGGCATTCTAATGACCAGTGACGTAAGGCATAAGCCTCTTGTTCATTTATATTTTAACCATAATAAACTGTACCAAATGGATAGCATTACGAATGTAGTAGGATCCACCACAACTCATAATTTCATATCGTTTTCCAAAGCCAATCACATATTTACATTTACAGTTTAGAAATTCACATCAATACTAAAGTAAAGTTTGGGTGTAATGGAGGCACTTAAGTAGGAACGTTAAGAATAAAAAAGCTTATTACAAAGCTAAAACCTAGTGATCGAGACAAGAGCAGGGCAACAAAATTGCATATTATCTCATAACTGAAAAGTTAACAACATTAAAATATTTACAAGATTCAAAACTAAGTTGCACACAAGGTGTTGAATCGCATAAAAGCTTAATGAACGAGGCACAAGCCTCCAATCATGAAGTGTAAGCCTATGTTGTAACTTAACCTTCATGGAAGGCTTTGACGCATTGCAGCTAAAGAGCCGAGTCTTGTGTCTTGGTTTCACAAGGACAAGATCCGTATCTTTTGTATGAATCTAAGAACCAAAGTATAATTCATACGGTCATTGGGAGTGAAGTGAATAAAACAGTTTTGATTTTTCTAAATCTTAATCACTTCCAAATGAAGGCAAGAGGTATCTATGAATGGCTGAACATCATTTAAGATAGATACCAAGAGATTCATGGCAGTGTGCCACACCCAGCTTGAAGTGTCCGTATCGAAAAACCTCAATTTGATTATTATAACAGTGTCATTGCAATCTTTGCTTGAGATCATGCTTTTACATGTATGAAATGTCTTGCATGGAAATATATTGTTGATGTTGTGAATTATGTGTTTTGTTTCCTTGATAATAGATTCTCCTACTGTGCTCCTCGTACTTGTCAATGTATTTGAAATTCCCATCATCACAATTTTGCTTGAGATCATGCTTGCATGTTTGAAATGTACTGTATGGAAATATATTGTTGACGTTATGGAATTGAGTATATTGTTGACGTTATGGAATTATTCCTTGTATTTCTTTCAGGATCGCATTTGAAAATTCCCTTTTGTAGATTTTGGATACCCAGTGGTTATAGTACATGGTTTCTGTTTGATATATAGTTAAGAAAACTGTATGAATTCTCTACTTAAATGAGTTGTATTTTATTTTGAGACACTAAAATTTGGATTTCTTTTTCTCCTTTGGGAAACTTAACAGGGTGTTTATGGTTATCCTATTGAAATCCAAGCTCTGTTCTTCATGGCATTGAGGTGTGCCTTGACTTTGCTTAAGCATGATTCAGAAGGGAAGGAGTGTGTTGAGAGAATTGTTAAACGTTTACATGCCTTGAGTTATCACATGCGAAGTTACTTTTGGCTTGACTTTCAGCAGCTTAATGACATATATAGATATAAACAGAGGAGTATTCTCATACAGCAGTTAACAAGTTCAATGTCATTCCTGATTCAATCCCGGAATGGGTATTTGATTTTATGCCAAACCGTGGCGGCTACTTCGTTGGAAATGTAAGTCCTGCCAGGATGGACTTCAGATGGTTTGCTTTGGGTAATTGTGTTGCTATTCTATCTTCCCTTGCAACTCCCGAACAATCTGTGGCCATAATGGATCTTATTGAATCACGCTGGGAAGAACTAGTTGGGGAAATGCCCTTAAAAATATGTTATCCTGCAATAGAAAGTCATGAATGGCGGATTGTAACAGGTTGCGATCCCAAGAATACCAGATGGAGTTACCATAATGGAGGATCTTGGCCAGGTTAGGTCATCATATCTCTCGGTGCTTTTATCATGATTCTGTTTATTTTTCTTGCAAAAGCTTCTATGCTCTATGCTCGTCTTTTCCTAAGTTACCGTACTCAGTACAATGACCTATTTGTTTTTCTTGTTGTTGCAAGATCTGGATTTCCTTAGTCATAGACACATAGATTAGCTCGTCTCCTCGCGAGTCTGCAAGCATGGCACACATTCCACTTGGCTAAACACACACTAGATGTTTCCAGAATTTTTATTAATGGATTTATAGCTTGTTATGAATTTTATTATAAGCAAGGTTTATACTTTATACAGATGAACAAGATTTGATAAAGATTCTGGACTTGCATATTCATGTATAGTTCGTGGTTTGAAAGGATGTCTACTCTAACCATTTAATAAAAACCTTATATCTATTAATATGAGTCAGGTTGGTGGGACAAAAAGCTATTAACTTGTTGAAATTGACATTTCAAGTCTAAGAGATTTTTAAGGCACATTAAGCCTAGCTACATGAGCCATACTCTTCCCGTTTGAGTATTTAAAACTTCGACTTACCTCCCTCTCTTGTCTTGCAACTTTATGCTACTAGTTAGTGGCCTCATCCTCATCAGCGAAAATCAATGTGCTTTTTTATCAGATCCCAAGTCTTCACTCTTCAACATGCTTTAATTGGCCATCTTTAAGAATGGGAAAAAACTTTGCACCCTCCTGAAACGTTTTATCCACCATTGATGATAGAATCAGATTTTTTTGAAGGAAAAAGTAGATAAAGAGAGAATAGGAATACCCTATTACCCTGTTTGCAATTAATCACGTCTCTTTGAAGCTTTTTTGCGAAATCACTCAAAAAACCTAATTCAAGAACCCATAGTTCTCTGAGAACTTCTTAGCTGTCATCTGCAAACCCTTAAAAGCACTGATTAATGCAATTTATCAAGTACAGTATAGCTGTTTTCAGTGGTCCCAATATAATTCGTGAAAATCTAAGTCTTCAATTGTTGAATCCACTGGTTGCGAGAGTGTTCATCCCATTAACATAAAGGTGTAGAAGCGAGAGAGAGAGAGAGACGAGGGAGGCAAGGCAAAAGCATTGAATAATCCAATGAAGGAAGATTATGTCTCAAGTGGCTAGGCTCTGTTCGTAATAATGTTTATTAAATATGTTAGGTCCACAAGATCCGAACTGTCAGCTTCTCATAAAATCATTGGTGCTTATAAGTCTTTAGCTTTTTGTCAAAATTTTGGTCCCGGGATCCTGACCCTTATGGATAAGGCTTGCAATGTCAACTGCTGAAGTTGGCTTCCGTGTTGGATAAACCCTGCATTCCTGTAGATTTATAGAGGATTGAAGGTTGGGGTAACTTTTTAGTAGCCTATTGAATGCCATTCTCACAATCTGGAAGCTATCTTTAATCATGCATATCTGACAATCCCACTTATCATAAACTGAGGAAAACTTATACTATGTTGTTAGCCACTCTTACTAGGGAGAAAATTGGAAGTTGTGAGTTCGTTTTTGCACCATTTATGGGAATACATCTATGCGGCAGGAGAGGAATAAACTTTTACTTATTACTACAATGACAGTGAAAAAAAGTAGCCGCTCCTCACATCTTGCCCTATTGGTATAGTGCATGCAAATTCAAATGATATACACTTTTAACATGGGAATTTCTCCCCCTACCCTCTTCGACCATGATGTTTACATCAGGTTCTGCCTGGATTGTAGACTTTAAGGTTTTGTTGATGGCCAAAGGCAGGGACCTTTTAGTGACACGTGGGGTGACTTTTAGTCTCTGTTTAGATTATAGGAGTAACCACATCAGAAAATTCACGTGTTGCTCATTGAGGTTGTGTCATGCAACTTCTTTTATTTTCCTGACGAGCTTAATCATTATTGCCAAGAAAGTGGCTTCCAATCTCAGCAGCTATTCTTAAAAGAGTTCACGTTTTCATTTTGTTTCATCCTTTATCATCTGTTTCTCCAATGTTGTTTTGCTTTTGATTAAAAGATACACAGGTCACTAATTGTGCATATTGCAACATTTGTTACTTCATGACAGTTCTCTTATGGTTATTAACTGCGGCCTGCATCAAGACTGGAAGACCGCAAATTGCGAGACGGGCAATTGATCTTATTGAAAGCAGGCTCGCAAAGGACAGCTGGCCAGAATATTACGATGGAAAGCTCGGGAGATTCGTTGGGAAACAAGCGAGGAAGTACCAAACATGGTCAATTGCAGGATATCTGGTGGCAAAAATGATGCTTGAAGATCCATCACACTTGGGGATGGTCTCCCTCGAAGAGGACAAGCAGATGAAGCCATTGATCAAGAGATCGACTTCCTGGACTTGCTGACAGTGGGAAAAACAAAGATAACCCAAAAAAAGGGGGAAAAATGCAAAGATTAAAAAAGAGTGAGAGATCTTGTCATTTAATACAAAGTATTCTTTGGAATTTTCATCTTTACAGGTTTGTTTTCGGGTCCTTTTTCTTTCTTTTTTTCTTTTGGTGTACAATAGCATTTTCTCTGTGGCAGGCGTCTCGCTTTTTTTTTTTTGAATAAAAGATACATTCCCATATTTAATACTTCATTTCTTATGTATTATGTTTATTCACCATTAGTTTATATTACATTTATGTTGGTTTTTAATATGTTTATCACCATTAGTTTATCACCTGTAATATAGATGCCAGAAGATAATTATCATAGTTATATATAAATTATTTATGCACATTATATAAATAAATTTCATGATTTCTGATTTTAGATGCAGACATACGGATTTTGGTATTATGATCACTATTTTATAGATAGTCATTTTTATTTCCGATTTGCGACTCTGTTTCAGTAATTTTAAGGTTATTAAGTTGATTAGCATACACAAACAAGTACATTCTCTATACAGAAAAGATGTTCAGTCAAACAATAGCTACCCAACTTTAGGCAAACAGGAAGGTATGTAGCTATAAGAAGGCACACAATAGCTACCCAACTTTGGGTATCCAGCAGTGTAAGATTAAGAACACAATTCATCATTGACTACCATTAGAGGTTCGTTCCTCACTGGAGTGCCTCTTATAGTTATCCTCTTAATCAAACAAACACCCCTAATAATATAGTTAGCTTATGTTAATCGTCGAAAAAAATACGCTTCTCGAATAAATTATTACTCTGCAGCAAGGATTGTGATTTTGTTTTTTGGAGTTTTATTTGTTCTAATTTTAAGAAATATTTCAGTGTGCAAGTAAAAAATGTGATTTCGTTTTTTGAGTTTTATTTGTTCTCCTAATTTTAAGAAATATTTCAATGTGTAAGTAAAAAACATAAAAATTTCGAAGATACATGAAATATATATAATAAATTTCAAGGGTATATAAAATATGTGAAAAAAATAAGATGCAAGTAAATAAATCTATTAAACATATTAAATGAAACTTAAATATCAAGAAATGAAACAAACATGAAATCAATATATAATTAGAAAATTAAATAGTGACTTCAAAAATCAATATATGGGAAGAAATGATAATTAGAAAAAATTTCAAATTTTTTTGAAATAATCCTAAGCAAAATTGTAATTTTTGGTAGTTGGTTTTTGTATTTTTGAGAAAAAAAATGTCATTTTTCTCGCAATTTCAAAAAATGAAAATTTCGTGAAAACAGTCATTGCCTTAGAGATGCAACCAGTACCGTGTATAACATGAGCAAGTCTAGAGACCCAAGTTTGGGCTATTTTTTTGTTTTTGTTTATGGTTTTTTTACATTTTAAAAATATAATCACAAACACTATCTATAGAAGGTATAAAAGTGTAAAAAATCAAAACAACTTGGTCCAAAACTGACTCCCGAACGAACGTTAAATCCATGAAACGTTCCATGGACAGGCTCCCTAAAATCGTTGGTATAACATAGCATTTTCAAAATCACGAGTCCTTTGTACAATCACGGGCTAATACAAAATACTTGTGATGTGTGATTGATGTGTATTTCGATGATATTCAAGTTTGCTGGAGAGGACAAAGAAATTGGGCAGAAGAAACGAAGGAACCTTAGGACCTACATTCACATGCAAAAAAGCCCATCAAGTTTCCTTCACGTGAGTCCTCATTCATTTTCAGTTTAAATTATCAAACCATTAACATATAGATAATCTTTTGTCATAATCTCTGAAGGTCAATTTTGTCATTTCAACACCGAGACTAACTCGGTACTCTTCAGGTTTGGCATGCAGGTTTAGTAGGGATGACAATGAGACGAATATGATTTTGACATTAAACCTAAATCTGATAACCAATGTAAGTGAAAACCAAACCCGATCAGTTGCCATCCTTGAACTTTAGATGAATGCGACGACATACTCTAAATTTTAATCCTTCTTCTTAGTCTTCTTAGTATCTTTAGTGAGAAAATATGAATGCAAATACTCTAATTTATAGGCATGGTTTGTTTATCC
Source organism: Berberis thunbergii (assembly GCA_003290165.1). Taxonomy (NCBI): domain Eukaryota; kingdom Viridiplantae; phylum Streptophyta; class Magnoliopsida; order Ranunculales; family Berberidaceae; genus Berberis; species Berberis thunbergii. Next base: position 206,515 of record QNQO01001200.1, on the reverse strand, counting down.
CTAACTCATGTTGTGAGTTGTCGATCGCTTGTTTTTTCTAAAAAGACCTCTCACTTACCAACATAAAGAAAAATTAATGGTGAAAAATGGGGCTAAATTAGAAAGGTTATCCATTTCAAGAACTTATTCTAAAGAAGCCACCACATTGATGTTACCCAAAGACTCACAGTTGAAAATGTGGTAGTATGCCAAAATTTGTATGTAGACATTTCATCAAACATTTAATTAACCCAAAGTCGATTGAATAAAGAATGTCAACTATAAGATATCCATAGACCAATTATTAATTTTATTTATATCATTCACATAAAATTAAAAGGAAAACTGCACAAACATAGAAAAATCAAATAGAATCCTCATGAGTTTTTTTTTTTTTTTTTTTTTTTGTGATACTACTATATTCATCTGTTGCTTATCGTAATGGATGGATCGTGAGTGAGGCTAGGGAATCGAGTTTTGCAATTAGGTTATGCAATCAGAATGATGTGAAATTATTAGATGAGATTTTTTACAACTTCGAGATACACATAAATAACTTTAGAGATTTTATCATTTTTTTAAAATCACGCTACATCACTCTGATTGAAACACCCTAAATGATAGCTTTTGAAAATTGCAATAAATCCCTTTCGGACTTTTCTTTTTAAAGACTCTATTGTTAAAAATTGTCAGATCATTTAAGAAATGTGATGTATTATGTATGATACCATTAATTGAAAAAAGCCATTTTTCAATATGTTATTATTGAAATAAAAAAAAAAAACCATCTAATTCCATTATCCTTAAAGTCTTCCTACTTATAATAAGGAGATTGTAGCCAAAAAGAGTGGTGGCACATAGTACACACATAAACATGACATAGAATATGATAGCACCCCTTTCCTTACAAAATATATTATTATCCCATTTCACCATCATCTTGTCTTCTCCTAGTTTCCTTTAGGGTCCCTTTGTAATCATAACATTTATATATCAGAAATTCTAAATGTCGAGGAATTGAGCGAGGGGAGGGAGGTGGCGGGATGGGGACTGTTCATTTTTCTCGAGATGTATGTCATCTTTTTTTACACGCGCATTTTGAGAGAGGTGAACGGTCCCCATCCCGCCACCTCCCTCCCCTCGCTCATTTCCTCGCCATGTAGAACTTCTCTATATATATATATATATACACCCACACCATATTAAGAAGGCCTATAGTTCTTCTTCAGTCACAACCACATTTAAGCATTTCTCATCACACACCCATAAGGGATATAGGTCCCCAAAACTTCTCAAGCTTCCTCAGTAGTCATGGAGTCTCCTCCTCCTCCTCCTACGATTGTTCATGAAAATGGTGAACATCTTCGCGAAGACGCCATCGATGAATTAGTCCCCTTTGTTGGTAAGCGTTTACATACTCGACGAACTCAATCATTGTCATCTTCATCGTTTTCATTATCTTCATGTTCATCATCTTTTCGTTCGACTTCTTTTGATTCAAATCTCGAGGATTCACCTATTAGTTCACCTCAATTTTCTAGAGTTCCATTCTCATGGGAACAACATCCCGGAATTCCCAAGAAGGCCAATACTTATCATTCGCCTTTTCTTTCTACTAGTAAAAATAATTCCTCCTCTATAATCCTCCCATTGCCACCGGCTGTGAGTTCCATTCCATCAAAAAAGATCAACTTTGAAAATATGTTTCGGAAAAAAATGTCCAATCAACATCAAACAATAGATCCATTTACAACTGCATTGGTAGAGTGTTCCAAAGATCTTGATCATGATGAATTCGATCATTATTGGAAGAAAGGGAAGATTACAAGAGGAATAACTGATAGATTTGGACTAATCGATCGTTATATTTCATGTAAGAGTTCATGCGCCGTGGTACAATCAATGGTTTTACTTCCAAGATCGCGTCAACTATGAATAAAATGTCATTGTAATTCATAGTAACGTCGTAGTATTATTGGTCATCGATGTCGGTGATATAATTAAACTCCGTGGATCGAACGATGATCAAGTTTATTAATTATGCTTATGTGATCTTGTAATTTTAATTTTTTTCTGGGTATGTATAAGGAGATATGTATGGTTGTTCCCTCTATTATTAGAGGAGACTTTTCTTTGTTTTTAGTTTCACTTGTATAAATATTTAAGTGCAATGACAATAATAATATATTGAGGTTTCGTGTGGTTGGTGAAATAACATGTTTGAAATAATGTTATTTTCTACTCCTACTTTGACTTAAAAACTTTTATAATGAGATGTTGCTGTCCTTGAACTTGAGTAGACAAAGGAATCCACATGCCCATACTTATTTTAATGGTTAGTGTTGGTTGTCTATGTGTTTGTTTGGGTGAATACACTGTTCTTAAGTAAAGATTTTAATGGAGTCAATGTTTGTTGAAAAGATTCTAAAGATCTTGTGTTTATTGGATTGTAATTATGAGTTGATTTAAGAAGAACAAATAATGTACTTACAACAATGTTTGTTGTTAGAACCTTTTTATATAGTCTAGCTAGAGAGCACTAATTAGTGTCGGGAGAGGGTCTCAGCACTTGAGTGCCAATTCTATTTTCTCTCTTAATCTTTTCCAAAGTCATGTTTAGACGTTGTTGCCATGTTTTAGTAATACGTGAGTTTAGGGTTTGTTCGTGTCATTCTTGTTTAGCTTCATTTGGCCTTTATTGGATCTTTGAAATTGTTTTTCTCTTACAAAACTAAACATACAAAAGATGTTAATTTATTAAGTTACACATTGAAATCTTATTGTTTCAAAAGGATTTGTCACGACTTTTTACAACCGTCCAATGGTCTAGGGTTAGAGTGGACTCTAAAATTAGATACAAGTATATAAAATTGAAAATTACTAGGAAACCATGTTTTGCAATATGTGACGTGGCGTGATTTTCAAAATGCTTATGTGTATCTTGAACTTATAATTTTTTTTTTTCAATAATGTCACATCATCTTAATTACAAAACTGATTGCAAAACCTGATTCCATAGCCTTAAGAATTAGCGTACCAAACTCTATCAAAATGGAAATATGACTTAAACATGAATAACCCAAAAGGATAATATCAGTGATGTAGAAAAACTTTCCTCTATGATTTAACATGTTTTATGGCAAATTTAGGGAGGGTTATATCGAGGGACCATTAATACATACACATGGTTTGTCACTTGGTGATAGCTCCTCGTAACTAATTATTCAACTCTACAGTCTACACAATTAATAGAGTTTTTTTTTTTTTTTTGCCTTAGTTTCTTCTATTTGTGTCCTTTTACTTTTTGCCAAAGGGAATTGAATCTAGATCAAAATTGTCCAATTTCAAATTCATCAATGAGAAAGTCTTGTGTAGCAATGTGTCCTTTGTGAAAAACATTGAATTTTAATAGTATTTTGTGTTGTAATAGTCGATTGATAAGGATTGCCATTTTAATGCGCCCACGGAGTACTAACATGGGTGATTTAATCGTAGTACTATTAAAGATATGTTTGGTTGTAGACAATTAAGTTCTTGTGAAAGCGGGGATGGAAAAGAAGGGGAGAGAAAATCGAGAATAGAAGAACCAATTTATGCGACAATAGATTCTATAACTTTATTTTTTTCCCAAATGATAAAATTCCATACGCGAGCAGGGTTTTTATGGATCCTGGAACTTATTAAATGCAAACATTTGAATGTTGAATTTGTGATATTATCTGTTACAAGACTTATTAGTTGAGCTAGCACCCATTGATTAATTTATTTATTTTTATTACAAATAAATAAATAAATATTTATAGCACGTTTTAGTTTATTTTATTAAAAACGTGAAGAAAACAAATAAACTAATAATGACGATAAATAATCATAAGATTAGTTACATAGTAATTATATTGTAACTATTGTACTAAAAACTTGAAGTTGTCCACAAAAGCCCTAAACAACAAGGGTTCTTCATCCTCTCATGTCTTTGCAATCAAACAAACATTTGAGAAAGGAGATTTTTTTGTTAATAGAAAAAAGAAACTAGTGAACAACAAGACTTTTCAGCTATCTAACTCAAGTTAAAGGTGTGATGATTGAGTGAGTGAGCAGTAGTGAATGGTATTACTAGGTCACGGAGTCGCTCTCAATCGGCCACATCTGAAGTGGGACTGCGGGATAGGTAAATTTTTTTATATTTTAAATGCAACTTGTGCCATACGTTTGGTGCATGTCAGGGACTTTGATGTATATGAGCCATCATACATTTGAGGACCACATGATGGTGCTATATGATATATTTGTCCCAACCTATAACATGTGTGTGTGTATAAACAATAAGAACTCAAATCTTTTTTATTTTCTTTCTTTTCTTTGATAGCATTTTGTATTCATAGACCCTGTTTTGGTTAAAATGAATGAATTACCTTTAATTTGATCGAATAGGCTTACATCAAATTGTTTGTTAGACATCAAATTTAATTTGAATGATTAATTTAATTAAAAATAAAAAGGCTATAGATAAAAAAGTGAAATTGAATCAAATTTAGTTCTAAAAATAAGAATAAGAATAAAAATAAAAATCTTTCTATAGAGACTTTTGTCCTTGTAGAAGCTTAGCAATGAAGGTTGTGTCCGGGGAAGCCATCTCATAAGGTTGTGAATTTGTGATGATTCTTATTTGTTTTTATGGATTTTCTCTTCAAGCAAAATCATGGTTGTTTTTGAAAACACATCTTCACTTTCTTGCACTCAAAAACTTTGTATAGAAGTCATTGTGTCTTATCTTTGAAGGGTTTTGAGTCGAGAGGAGAGAGTCGTCGGTGAGTAAAAAGATCGAATAAGGAAATTTTTTTCGAGAAGGAGCCTAAACAAAGTTTTTCCTCTTCAAAATGAAAAACATTTCACAGGCGGAAAAAATTATTTTTCCTAGAAAAATTAAACACTAAAAAAACTCAATTTTGAGAGAAAAGTTTTTTTTTCCAGGATTTTTTTATTATTATTATTTTTAAATTCTTATTTGAGTTTGAAGTATATTTAATTAACTGGACTACTAAATTCAAAGTTGAATTGGTTGATTGAAACTGAACCTTAAGTATTTCAAAACTTTCTTTCATTCAAGACTAAAGACTAAAACCAAACAAAGATGACCTACTATGATGGTACCACTCAAAGCAAGTACTATAGATTATGTTAATCTCAGACAAAACCTTATCCAAATGCAGAAATCCACAAAATTTAATGTGGATTAAGTAAGACTTCAAATCTCAGCATCATTGTAGATAGATAGGCTTCCTATCAACCAAGGATTCTCAATTAGGTATTTGGTATATGATTACATAGGTAGTACTAGTACCCAACTAAGTGAACAAACTCCAAAACAAGGCTTTTATCATGGAGCCTTGGGCCCACCCCAACAAGGCCCAACACTTATTAATAATAATAATAATAATAATAATAAATATAGGTTTCGTAAACTTGTCAGAATTTGATCCAAATTAGATGTTTCAAGGTTCCTTTTTGAATTGGCTAAATTGGTGGTTCCAAACTATTTCATCCCGACGCGTGAAATAGTTATGGGGTAAGGTTCATCACGTGCTCATGTGGTGTGTGTGAAAAGAGAAATATGAGGATTTTTGAATGACTAAACAGATCGGAGTAATCTATTTGATCAAGATTAAGAAAATGTTGTAGAGGATGAATTCGACTTGTAATCTTTTCAGAGACTTGTTTTTTGACACCTTTATGGTGTCTTGACATTCCTTAATCTACGAATGGTCCCCCATTGTATCTTGTTTTCGTTCTTATCTTCAATAAAAATCTTCGCATTTAGCAAAAAAAAATCTCAAGTTAAAAATCAAAACTTTTTAGCTTAAAACTTTAACAGTTTTAGTTTTTTTTTTTTTTTTTTTTGAACATAACAGTTTGATAATTGCATATGAATATGCTACAAATTAACTCCCTTCAGTTTAAGTGCTTGAAAATCATATTGTTATTATTTAAAATGTTATGGGAAATTGGTACTTTTGAAGACCATTCTCACTTAAACAAAAGTATACCATCATGCATTATATGCTTGAAGTCCATATAATATATGATGAACATACCAGTGCTCCAAAACTATTTTTAATTTGACTTCTTTTAGTGTTTGATTCATGATGGTTATTCACACATGTTAATGTTAATGATTGATGTCAAGATAATGGACAACAAAAAAGATAAAAAAAAAGAGAGAGGAAAAGATGGCACATTTACATCATCATAGTTTCTTTGCTTTTGCATTAGGGTTCTCCATAAATCACTCAAAGTCATATTCTCTTTTGTGGGTTTTAGTGAGAGATGTATGAACTTTTGTTTTTTTTAACAATCTAAATATCTAGTAGTGTTCACTTTATTAAATTGATAATTAAAATTATTAAATTGTTTGGGTGTGGTAAAGACAAAAATACACTTATTATAGGAAAGAAATTCAGGGAGGTGGTCATTTAATAGTTTAAACATACTAGGCGTCAACGCGTTCTACGTGCACGGATATTCAGTAATTTTTAAAAACATGTAATAATATTTCTCATTTGTAAGAGCTTATTTATAATTTAAAGATAATTGAAGTGTTTCAAATAAATTATGTTAGAGACTTAGGTGTAATTAATGAATATTGAGAGACCGAGTTTGATTATAAATAATCTAAATTTGAAAGGATAATATTGTAAAAAAATGAAATAATATTTTTTAATTAAAAGACACAAATACCCTGAAACTATTCATTGGTCTTTGGTTTTTACATGTAATTATTAAAAACAGAAGAGGATAAAATTGAAAAGTAAAGTTATAGTAGAAAACATACAATTTTCACTATTTAATTTGAGAAGAGGAGTTATAGTAGTACAGATTGAGTGAACCTTTCAGTTGTTTGTATCATTGCGCATAAATACCCTCGCTTTCCTTGAGTATTATGTATATATTAGATTCAATTATTATGATTTTGGGATCAACTAAAACCCTCACTTTCCTTGAGTATTATGTATATATTAGATTCAATTATTGATGAATAAAGAATCATTTTTGTTTCTTATCAATGTTGGTTCGAAAATGCTAGGAAATCATGTTTTTGCAATCATGTTTTGTAATCAGGATGATGTGGCGTGATCTTAAAAGAATGATGAAATCTCCAAAGTATTTATATATATCTCGAGGTTGTAAAACACCTCCACTAATGATGTCACATCAACCTGGTTGCAGAACCTGATTGCAAAATCTGGTTCCCTAACCTTATTCATGTTGATTATTATGGAACTAGAGTTAGTTTTAGTTCAAACTTAAAAGATGAATAATGTTAGGTTTAAAAGATAAATCAATCAAATGAAATTTGTCAATAAATTTATACGCACACAATATAAGTTTTGTGTCAAAGGTATTGAGACTAGCTTTGAAAAACTGTAATAATTTTCTGGAAAGCTACGGTATTTTGGAAAATAAATATCTTCAATATAACTATCAAAATGACATCAAATCACTAAAAGCAACAAAATGACAAGTTCAATCACACATTTTTCTCAAAGAAAAGGAAAAAAAAACCTAACCCTAACAAATTACTTGTGATCGTAAACTTCATAAAACTAATTAAAAGCAAGAACTTTTTTTTTTTTTGTCAAACACGAAGATGTTTATTAATGAAAGAAAAAGAAACAAATTACAAAGAAAAACATTAAAAACAAAAAAAACAAAAAATCTTTTTGGTTTTTTTTTGTTGACACTGAATATGATATTTCAAATGGATCTTTAACTCTACTTAATTCTTAAATAATCAAAATTCCTATTTATTTGTGATCGTAAACTTCATAAAACTAATTAAAAGCAAATTTTTTTTTTTTTTTTTGTCAAACACAAAGATGTTTATTAATGAAAGAAAATGAAACAAATTATAAAGAAAAACATTAAAAGCAAAAACTGACAACAACAACAAAAAAAAAAAAAAAAAAATCTTTTTGGTTTTTTTTGTTGACACTGAATATAATATTTCAAATGGATCTTTAACTCTACTTAATTCTTAAATAATCAAAATTCCTATTTATTTCATCAGATAAACAGAAAGATCTCATATCATCAAATTAATGTTTAATTGCATAAAAGTCTATTAAGGTTAAAAAAAGTGTCTTAATCCCAAATCAAAAACATTTTAAGCTAAAAGAAAGTTGGAATATTTTTGTGAACATGAACATATTTGAACTTCATCGTATAAGCCATAGACTAAAAGACTCCGATCCTTAATTTGGTTGATTTTTCCGCCAGTAGACCACAACTCTTATAAAATGTTCGATAAATAATCAGATTTTAGCAATTTCATTTGGCTAATGATATAGCCCAAAGTAATATGCAAGAATGTATTATTTTGAGTTAGCATGTTTTCTTATAAGTAGAATAATCTACCTACTATGTGTGTTGAGTTGATTAGCTTCAAGGCTTCAACTATATCTTAAACCTTCCCAAAGTTAGACAAAAGAAGTGTTTTGATCCCAAATTTAAACCCTTTTAAAGCATAAGAAAAGTGAAAACTTTTTGTAAACATACGGAAGTATAAATGTATAATCTTCTACGTCAGTTTAACACATAGGGATAATGTAATACTAAATTGTATGTTTTAAATTTTGCTTTATAAATGACATTGAGACATCTATAATCATTAAGGAAAATCGGGTATGTTATAATTGTGCTTCCAAAGGTTAAATCCGACCCCATTTTCCGAGTCTTAAACTACACGCCGTGCCTAAAAGACATTTGATTTCTCAACCATTGAAAAATACAAGAAAAGACGCACCACAATGATGTTATACTTTTCATGAAATAATAGGATTTTTCAATGAAAAATTTCCTTGATAAATGTAGGTATTTTGTTTGAATAGACATTTACCAACAAAAAATTTCCTTACTAGATTTGTTGGTTTATCCCTGTGGAGAAAAGTTTTTACTTTTTTACCAACGAATTAGTTACTTACTTGGTAAAAGCACATCTTTTTTCAAGGAATTTTGTTGTTGATGATGATAATGACAACTAGCAACGAAATTTGTTTAAAAAACCAAAACCTTTACTAGACTTGTCAATCGATTGGATTTTAATTCGAATCCGATGTATTTAATAGGAGATGGATTTAAGGATTCAATCTAATTATTGGATCCGATCATATATAATAAGTTAAAAAGTTAAAAAAAGAAGTTAAAAAGTAATATTTCCGGATCAAATTATCGGATTGGATTTGAGCTTTTTCCTTTCGGCTCGGATCGGAACTAGGCTAATCCCCTCCGTATCCAATTCATTTACCGATCTAACCCTTACTAATGGATTATATTTACCTACGAAACTAAGTGAATTATTTTCAAGGAAATATTTTTGTTTGTAAAGTAAAACATATGTATCTGATTTTTATTTTTATTTTTTATTGATGTCGTATTTGACTCTTGATCTGTTATTTATGAATTGTTGTTTTGGGTGAAGTAGGTTATGAGATCGAACATTTCCAAACATTTTCTACAGATTTTTACACCATTTACCCCCATATCATGTGTATTGCCATGTTATCCTTTTATAAGGAATATTTCTTTCATTGGTAAAACAAAGTTGTTTCTTTATCAACCAAAAGAGTGTTATTAACAGTATTATAAGAGAAATTCTAGGTGTCGAGGAAACCAGTGAGGGGAGGGAGGTGGCGGGGTGGTGACCGTTCACCACCCTTGGGATGCGCACAAAAAAGGATAGCACACATCCTGAGGGAGGTGAACAGTCACCACCCCGCCACCTCCCTCCCCTCGCTCATTTCCTCGACACCTAGAATTTCTCATATTATAATGAGGGTCGGGATCCTAAGACTCAGGTTTTTTACTCAAACACCAACCTAAACAATAGATCTTCATGTCAAAATTAATCCAACGGACGCCAACTATATGTAATGACTAAAATGGTTAATGGCTCTAGCCGAGCTGACAAAAAGATATGTTTCCTAAAAAAAAAATCTGAAAAATCCCACGATCGACTATTATATTTTTCTTGCTTCCTCTTCTTCTCCACGGTTTTCTTCTTCTCTACATTTTTATTTCTTTCGTCTCTAAAACTAATTTTCTTCATTGTCAACATCCCAACCAAAACAACAATTTATTTAGAAAATGAGAACATTCTCCAAATGGTGATCCGATTGGATTCATATATGGGATTGATACGAAAAATAGTTACTTTCAACTCCAAGATACCATAAATTAGTGAGAACACCCATTCACATAACATATGAAAGAAGACCCTACAACTTGGTGGTTCTTCAGTTTCCACAAACTTCAAAAGTTCTGATTTTGGTGAGATGGATGAAATATCAAAGTTTAACTTTGACCCTTTCCTTAAGGATGAGGACTGTGAAAGACACATACAAGAATGATGAAGAAAATAAGAAATAATGTTACCATGGATCGGAGGACTTGCAATGCATAGCATATATCTAGGTACTTCCCTAGTAGTCAAAGAGTTATTGATTCTTGTAATAGTTAGTTTGTTTTCATTGTTAGCAAATGGGTGAACTATGTTGGTAAATTAGTAGGATGTGTACAACCATGAAAATTAACTTCAGAGAAAAAAAAATGTTGAGAAGAAAATAACCGTAGAGAAGAAGAGGGGAAGAAAAAAAAAAGTATTGAGATTCTCGAGTTTTTTTTTTAAACATCTTTTCGGCTTGGCTCGACTAGAGCCATTAGCCTTTTTAGATTCGATTAGGCCAGCTAATTACATATTGTTAATATCCGTTGGATTAATTTTGATATAAAGGTCTCTTGTTTGGGTTGATGTCTGAGTAAAAAACTTGAGTCTTAGTATCCCGACCCTTATAACCATCTAAATAATACTCATTACTATAAATTGGTAATGTTGCAATCTATATCTATATTACAGAGCATGGTGGTGTTTGAAGTTGGAGATGAAAGACACTCAGATTCATTTAAATATAAGAATCTAACGGATCACATAGAACATAAAGCACTAAGAGTGCATGAATTCGATTCTTATACCCAACATTTTAATATTTAAAGTAAAATAAATTCTATTTATAATGTTAAACTTTTATTGTGCCAACGACATGGAGAATACACTAGTCTATATTACAAATCAAGATGGTGTTTGAGGTTGAAGATAAAATACAACTGAGATTTACCCAAATATAAGAATCTAACAGATCAAATAAAACTTAAAGCACCAAGAGTACAAATGTTCGATTTTCATACCCAATATTTTTATATTTTTTTCTTCAATTGTTGATAGTGGTAATTAGACATGTAAGTATGAAAGATGAAAACTTAAGGATAATCATGTTTTGACAAATTTTAAACTTTTATCGTACCAACGATACGAAAAATACCATAGTATGTAACAAGGAAAAAAAATCGTACCTAAATGTAACGTTTTTAGCAAGAAAAGTAGTAATTGTGAATCATTATTGCAATTACCAAAGAAATACTGTTTCGTTACGATAAATAAGTTTTGTTGCTAAATCATGTTGGTTTGAAAATTATTTTTGGAGGAAATGTTTCCCGCCACCTTTTTAGCAAAGCATAGTTATCAATGAAATATATGTGTTAGAAAAAGTAAAGCGTTTATAGCTGTATCAAGAAAACTTTAATTTCGTTGGGAAAAGTGCAGTATTATCGACCATACTAATTTCATTAACTAAGATTTCATAGATAAATAACATATTTCTTGTAGTGAATTTTACAGTTTAGGTCAACATATACATACAAATGTCTACATACAAAACGTAGAGAGTAATTAATTAGATGTGTGGTATGATTAGAATGAAATACTTACAAAAGTATGTTAATAATTAAGATAAGGATAAGGTGTAGTTATGCAATAAAAAAAAAGTGTTCTAAAAATCGGTATAGGTGGTCATTTGGGCGAGTTTTTGAATTTTTAAAATTTTTTAATTTTCAGTTCGATAAAAATAAACAATTACGACAATGTTTGTTTTATACATTTTGCATATTTATCCTGACATTGAGTTGAAAGTAATTTATATGTTATTATGCTCAAATTTTATAAACTATAATAAATAAAATAAAAACCACCAAGGACCCTACTTAGTTTTCTGATCGCTAATCCCCTGTTCACCGCCTAGTGATTTTTAAAACACAAAAAAAAATGATTTGCATATTAATATTGAGACTAAAGTCAACTCTCGTAAAGCCCTTACCACTTGATATATGCCTATCTATATGCATTGTGAATTTGTAACAGATATGGTTTTTGAAATTGGTGGCCTTTGGGCTGCACTTATAATAGCCCATATCATTACCTCTTCCCTCAAAACCCACATTATAACCTCACTTGAAAGCTGCAAGTTACATCTCTGCTTTTCTGACTTGTTGCAATTGTCAAGTAAGATATGGCACTGAGGGTTTCCTGTTCTGAAAATTCAGGGAAACCAGCACTTGGCAAGAAAATAAGGGTATTCTAATTTAGTAATGTAGGGCATATTGAGTTGTTATTGCAACTGCATCTGCATGTGAAAGGTTCACTCATGCAAGTTGGGAGAAATAATTCGTGCATGATCTGTCAAAACTGTATTTACCGATGCGATTCTATTATTAATGAACATACACTTGACATAAATAACATGGTGAGCAGATGAACTAATGACCCTGTGATCCTAGACCGTCAACAAGGAGACGCTTTGGAAAATTTCTCTTGGCATGGCAGATTGAATTACAAAGACATGAAGATAAACATGTATGGGATTTCAGTGGCAACAAGTTCATGGTTGTGCACAGAAGAAAAATCATTTAACAAATGAAGAAGGAAGTATTTGAACGTAAAATGTACCAGTCAGACACCCACCTTAAATACAGAAATCAAATAGCAGAACTCACATCGAAATTGTCACTCATTATTGCAAATTTGATAGTAATGTTGCTTTAAAATGGTCAGTAGTTTATAGATTTCACTGCAGTCATGAATGAAGATATCTTATACTGATCTTTGTTGATGCCACCAGTGTCGCAAATGCCACTGCTCACATCAACTCCAGTGGGCTTAAGAGTGACCAGCGCATCATGAACATTTTCAGGATTGATTCCTCCTGCTAAGAGCCACCCATGCTTGCTTCTAATAGGTGGTAGCCTAAACCTCGTCCAGTCGAATCCTTTACCACTGCAAGCATACAAAAATATTAATGTTCAAGTGGTTTTAATTTTATGCAAATGTCTATATGTAACTGTTGGAAAAAAAACAGCTCGAAAATGAAAGTAAAATCTAAAAGAATTATGTACCTGCCACCTGTTGCACTATCCACAAGGATCCAGTCAACAAGAGAACATTCTTCCTCCGGAATCAGGTTCAGGAGAGCTCCTTCTTCATTGGCATTGAGAACATACACGACTCGCCTTTCTTGAACCAAAACCGGAAAACCAGTCCTAGAATGATTTCCATGAAGCTGCACGACCCAAATAGTCACAATCGCAAGTTATTTGTTTTGCTGTGTGATTACTGAAGTTAGACTTACCTGCACGAGCTCAAGGTTTGCAGCATCAGAAACCCTTGATATTGTGTTCACGTCGTCATCCACAAATACACCTACAGGTTCTGCTCCATATTCCCTTGCAACTTTTGAAATTTCTTTTGCAACAGAGGTTGAGATGGAACGTTTTGAGTTTGGCCAGAGAATCATCCCAATAAGGTTAGCACCAGCTTCTGCAGCCATGGCCGCATCTCTTGCTGATGTAATTCCACACATCTTTACTAAAGGGTGACTCCTTTTGCCGTCCTCCTGGGCAGTTGAAATTTCAGCGGACTGAGATAACACGCTGTCTCGTGTGGCACCCGAGCATAACCTGCTTTTTGACAAGTGTAATTGTCTCACATGATAGCCTGGAAAATAGCTGAGCCAGTGAGGGTAATCATATATTATCGAAGAAAAAGACAGGGTAATCATATATAAGAGCCAAGATCATCAACACCAAAATGCTTAGCATCGAATCACCTAAACTGTAGGGACATTCGTGGACTTAGCTTGTCCTGGATGGGCAGAGTAAATTCATTAAAGTTAATCAATTCAGGTGGTTACACCCATCCCTCGCTTCTTTCCCTCGACCCCTAGAATTTTCGTACAAATAAAGAATGCAGCAGGTATTATTTAGGATCCTCTTCTCCTTGTCTTTTAAGTTATATGCTCCTAAAACAAGATAAGAAATATAACGATTGGAGTATCTGATACATTTAGTTGAATACTTCGATATGGTTATAGTTTTATCTGCATATATGTGCCAATCTTGGGTCCTCTTCGGATTGATTAACATCAAACTCTAGCTAATCAGTACTTAGTAGAGGTTCCAAGACAATTACTTGAATAGTTTACTTTCACTTGATGAAATTCAGCACTTGGCAATATCCCCTCAATGCTCGCGGTGTACATGACATGAGCTAATTGAAGAAAGAAAAACAAAACCCTAGTAATCATCGCTAGATTAACACAATCATGTACATTTCAAAATCAGCATCAGCACAACATAAACTGGTCCTTTTGTTCTTATAGTATAGGATTAAACTATAGTTATCTGATCATATATGGTCCTTATACATTTGGGAAATCCTTAAAGAGTTAACATTGATTACAATGGGGGAGGCCGTTGTAATTTTAAACATTGGGGTCGGGCACTAACAGAAAGTGTTGTTGATTTTCAAGATGGTATAACCATTTCTCCTCCCTCCCCACCTTCCATGCAGCCATAAGAATTGAATACATAAGAAAACAAGATACCCATCGAATCATTTCAACAAATTACAGTGACTTAACATATAGATTTAATCAATGTGAGACACTGAAGCAACATTGTCAAAGTAAGAAAACCGATTAACGATCCGTACCAGGGTGCTCTGTTTTATAGACCTTCAACACGTTGGGCTGAAGATGACTTCCCGCAACCAACCCTGCAAAAAATTTAACTAACATGAACTTATTCCAACAAAGATTCTATGAGATGATAAAAGGATGGGAAACTCCATATACTATATATCTCAGGTATTTCTTCAAACATGTAAAGTGCACACACTTGAGATATACCTGTTAGCATCTTTTTCTTTGAACACTTGCACAAATTTCCTCCTCTTAGACTCAAACCTAGCAAGAGTAAGGAAAGATTTGAGTGATTCCACAATCAAAACCCCACCTTTTGATTGAATCAACAATTGCTAAGTCACTCACTCTAATTATAATGAAATGACAACCAACTATATATAGATTGGCAAATCACTTCACACAAAAATTCAACTAATTTTCCAGATTTATAGTGTGGTCAATAAATATATGTTACACAAGTTGAGAATAGTCAAAAGTACTTAGAAATTAGAAGAGCTAAACCAGAGTAAAACTTGGCTTAAATGGCACAATGGATAACTCAAAAACAACATAAAATCATAAATCACTCCCACAATTTTTTTTTTGCATTAATTTTGAGATTTAAATTAAGGTTAAACATGTTAGGCTAAGGAAAAGAATTGCAAATAATTTACAATTTTACATCATCCCCCTAGACTCTTACTTAGAGCATCTCCTGTCGTGGCGTCAAAATGGAATTGAAAAAACCAATTTTTTACCTTCTAATTTACATTCCCATCGAACAAATTATAGCAGGTAGGTAGTGAAAATTTGGAAGAAATGGCAAAACTATAGCGGCCAATCCTACTTGTTTTTATTAAACTGAAATAATTTTCAAAATGAACCCAAAACTCATTTACAATTAATCCAACCAACTCAAAGTCAAAATCACCCCTTTTTTTTTATTCAAAATCAAAATTTCTATCCAACTTTAACAAAAATTTATTGACCTTCCAATAAAAAATTATTAAGCAGTTTCCAAAGACCAACCTGAGATCCCAAGTCTTCTAATCAGAACATCCCAAGTCTCCAACAACTACAAAACATTGCTTATGGCATTGCCCAAACTTCACTGAAACATTCATTATCTTCAAACAAACGTTTCCTTCTCCAAGGAAAAACCACCCCTCTTCTTCATCTGATCTTCCATCTCTCTCTTATGGGAAGAAGAGAGAGACCCCAATTGCAAAAGATCCAACCTTTACACCAAAGCCATGATCTTGAGGCCCCTAAACAACTACGTCCTTATAGGAATCATGTTGGGTTTTGCACTTCTGATCTTCATCATCTCTGGGTTCCTTGAATTCCCCTCTGTCACCCCTTCAACCCCATCTCCTCAAAATGATCTCAAAACTACATTTCACAGCACCCCAGAGCCTTTCAAGGACTTATTAGGTGCTTTCAAGAAATGGGATTCTCAAGTTGGGTGTGAGAAGTTTAGGGAGAGTCAAAAGGTGGCGCCTTTAGTGAATGTGTCTTCTTTTCAAGATGTTGATAGGTGTGGAGATTGTGGGAAGATGAAGATGAGCCATGTGAGTGTTCTGGTGAAGGGGTGGACTTGGATTCCTGATAATTTGGATAATTTGTATTCATGTAGGTGTGGGTTGAGTTGCCTTTGGACTAAGTCTGCGGTTCTCGCCGATAAGCCCGATGTGTTGTTGTTCGAGACCTCTACTCCTCCTTCTCAGGTATTCTGAGACAATCCTTTTTTTTTTTTACATTTTTTGATTAATTATAGAGACCACTAATTTTGATGGTTCTTATTGAAATGTTAGATTTTGAGGCACCCCCATTGTATTTATGTGTTTTAATTTGAGTTAGTAGGAATTGGAATGATGCAAATTATAGAATTTAGATTTGATGTTTATGGAGCTACAGACGACATTCTGTTAGAAGGTCACTGGTTTAGTTTTGTCAGTGAAAATTAGGTTTAACACTCCCATAGTGTTATGTATTCCCACAATTCTGGTTCATAGTGTCAATCGGTAAGTGTGATGATTCTGTGTTTATTTTGGTTCAAGATAATGTAGTCTGGCGGGTGAAAGGAGGTGGGGTTGGGGTTGGAGGGGAGAACTAAAATACAGTACAAACATGAGAGTTATCTTTGGGGTAACGATCATGCTTGGCATTTATTATATCTGATTTGCTTTGAGGTACCCTCAACATCAAGATGTATTTATGCAATAAATTAGTAATTTGAGAGGTTTAAGACTTCAAGCTAACAATGAAGAAGCTATGATCCTTGGATGTGGTGAGATTCCTCCCTTCCTGTTTTAAATTGCAATTATTCACATAACCAAGACGTTTATCTTCAGAAATTTCGCCAAGAGAGTTGAATTGCCGGAGTTCCGAGAAAGTCTATTAACAAACATGCTTTGTTAGTATCTATGCAATTAAACGAATAACAGACCCATAACGGTCCAAGAGCGTTATAGGTTATAAAGGAATAGTTTTTTAAATATGTTTTTAATACTCCCACAAAGTATTAATGTATTATAGAGTCAAAAAAGTAAATCATGTTCAAAACATTAATAAAAATACTTTCCATTCGTATGAGAGTGAGATCGCAACAGAGAGTGCGATCAACTCTTCGTCTTCTTCCCTTCTTTTACTTTGATTTTCTGTCAAACGGTGAGGTCTGATTCTCTGTCAATTGGTGATGGCTAGCCCAAGTCCTTCTTTCTTATGAGTCTAGGGTTCTCGTTCGATCAAGAATGAAATGAGTGATTTTTTTAATGTATTAAAACAAAACGTTAAAACGGGGTTATTGAAAAAAAACGTTATCTCAATAACGGGGTTAAGAGTTATATCGGCGTTATAACGTTGTTTTAACTGCACAGGTTAGTATAAAACATAAATTAAAAGAGTGGTTGACTTCAACTCACGGTGTGAAGGAGGGCCAACTCTCACTAATTTGCCTGGGAAACAACTTCATCAACATCCTGTCCTACAGTCTATATATTGATAGCTTATTACTAACACAGTAATGAAAAGAAAAAGGCGAAGCAAAGGGATTTTTTTAATCAATAAAACAAGAAATTTTCATTGATAAGAAAGGCTTGCAATCTGTGAAAATGCCATAGAAAGCTAGACCATAGAAAGCTAGACCAAAAGCATACATTAGAGTTTAAGTATTTCTACTTTGAACTATATCTCCCCAATCAAACATACAAGAGGAGAAGTTTGTGTCTTTGAAAATACCACATGTGTGACCCCAAACCCAAAGGTGAACCTTGATATCCACAAATTATGTACATCTTTGGAAATTCCTAAAATTCTTTTGTTTTTTCTCTCCATACAACCCAAGCAAAGACATGAATTCTACCCCACCCCCATTTCCCAATCATAGAAAAGTTGAGACTTCCCACATTAGCTTAAGCCCAAAACTCCGCCAATTGGAGAATGGAAGAAGTGTCAAGGGCATTCTGTGCAGTTATAATGCCGATATAATGCTTAACAGGGGTAAGCTGTTATGTTATGAGATTATCACGTTTTTATATCACGGCTCTGAAATAACGTCGTTATTTAGATAACGTTTATTTATTTATTTATTTCAATAACGTCGTTTTAACTTTTTATTCTAATATATAAAATAATCACCAATTTCATTCTAGATCGAAGAAGAAAGACCAGAGCTTGTCGTCGTCGATCGACAGAGAACCAGACCTTGCCAGTTGACAAAGAACGAGAGAAAAAAACGAAGAGTCGATCACACTCTCTATTGCGATCTCACTATCCTACGAAGGGAAGATATATTTTTTTATTATTGTTTTGATATTTTTGAATTTAATGTTATGAACATGCTTTACGTTTTTTGTCTTTAATACATCAATACTTTATGGGGGTATTAAAAACATATTTAACAAAATATTCTGTTACATCCCATTATAACCTATACTGCTCCTGGACCGTTATGTGTCCGTTATCTGTTTTAACTGTATAGGGGGCATTAACTCTTAACTCATTGAGACACTTTCTCCAAATGTCATGTGCAAGAGCACAATTGAGTAGAAGGTGATCAATGCTCACATTGATTTTGGAGATAAGACCTTTCTTGTTGATGTCAACTGTGAGCAATCTGGACAAACTCTCGGGGGAGCATCTTTCAGCCAAATAAGTTTATGGAGCCTATGGGATCTCAGTTCTTGCTCATTGAAACTGGATCTGGGGACTGATAAGATTGTAGCATTCTCTCATAGAAAAAGAACTTCCTTTTCCTTCCCACGGACAATTATCAGCATCAACATGGATATTTTCTGTCATGTGGAGCAAATAAGTCATTTGGGGACCCTCCCAATCATTTAGGAGGAAAGTCCATGAAACTTGCAAGCTCCTCAGTCCTCAGAGTCATCAAGGGTGAAGTCCTCCAATTGGTTGCTCATAGTGTGATGATTTACTTCACGGGCGAGGTTTTTGGTTCAAGTCCAGGATGGCCCAGCTGTGCCAAACTCCTTCATGCTTGCCCCACTTGGCTTGGGGATATAGCTCAGTTGGTAGAGCTCCACTCTTGCAATTGGGTCGTTGCGATTATGGGTTGGATGACTAATTGTCCAGGCGGTAGGGCAAAGTTCCATTGAGTTCTTACTCGGGGGAGGTTCCTCCTAAGTCAAACAAGGGATTATCATTGCAAAGGAGACGTTGATGGCGATTTTTGTAGAGATTCCATCCTTCAAAGATTTACTGGATTAGATATTTGAATTAGACATTTATTTAAGCATGTGGATATTTGATGTACATAGAAAGTCCAAAGACTTCATAGAAGATATTAGAGAGGGGAAAGAAATCAAAATCTACCAAAGAAGGACAAAACTGATGGAAGAGAAGGGTAAGGACTGAAACAAAGAGGAACAAGGATGTAAAGCAACATATCAATTTGGAATGCAAAAGAGGCTGAGTTGTTATGGAATGCAAAACTATCTCTAAGCTACTGGACTCTGGTCCACTTATTTTGACTTTTTTCCTTTTCTATGTTTGGTACAATAGGAAGGAATATATCTACTCACCTAGATACAACCCAAATGAAGCCTCAAACATTAAGTTTTACAAGAGTAGAAGAAACTAGCTAAAACTATTTTATCTCTATTTTATTCAATAATCGACAACCAAGTTTTAAAAGAGTGAAACATGTCTTTTATAGATTCTAAGCATAAAAAAGAAAAGTCCTTGCACCATTACACCTATTAGAATAAGCTCAAGTGCTAAATTAAAAAAAAAAAGGTCGAAACAAGTTAACCAGGGTCATACACCGCTTAAAAAGAGTTCATAGTATCCAAGATGGTTTGGAGTCATTCCCTCAAGTGAAATGAAGCTAATCTTCTAACAAAAGATAAGATCACCTTACATGACATCACCAAATGAACCCTAATTTAACAGCGAAAGCAAAAAAGAAAGACCACATCTTAAAAGTGAAAGGACAATGAATAAGGTGATCTGTGGACTACCAATGAGCCAGACATAAAGAATGTGCATTAGCAACACTTCTCCTAATGCACACATTCTTTATTTTTTTCAAACGTATTATGGGTCAGAATAGTATTGAGAACCGTAGTCTAAGGAAAGCGACTATGATAGGAGCGTGAACTCCTCGTCTAAGGAAAGCCACTTTGATGGGAGCGTGAACTCCTCAAACAATTTTATATTAAAAAAAACAATAATAATGTCGGTAGGCCTTAACCAATAATTTATGTGCTCAAGTGGAATGTAAAGAGAAAACCTATTGAAACAAGGATGCATAGACTCTTCGCAAAACTTTCGTATTGCGAGTCGAATATGTGTCGGACACGGACACGCGCTCGACACATATTCCACCCGTGGTCAACCTGTACGACTCGTTGACCTAACCGGACATGCGCCCGACACGGCCCGGATGCAGTCCGAACAAGTCAGTATTTTCCCCCTTATTTTGGGTACAAATATCGACCTAATTGCTCTCCCTCAATGTAGTGTCGCACATATACAAAAAGAGGGAGATCGAGAACTCAAACGCACAGAAAAAGGAGATCGAGGGAGTGAAAAGAGAGACAAGCAGAGAGAAGACGTTGTTGGTTTGATAATAATAATAATATCGAGGGAGTGGTAGCTATTTATTATTTATAATAATAATAACTATCACTCCCTCGATATTATTTTTATTTTGGTAAGAAAACATCACTGTAACATAGAGAGAAGACATCAATGAAGATATAAATATGAAGAGAGCCATTTTTGTTGCCTTTCAATGAGATGTTTAGAAGAGCTGAAGATCCCTAAACTTTGTCGAGGACTCAATGACCTCCCTGACACAAAAGAACATAAAAAAAAAATTCCTCTGTCAAGGACCCCAGACACCATATGATTTGTAGCAATCCCGCACTAGAGGATTTTTTTCCTAATGTTTGTCATTGTTATATTTTAATTTTGACCAGAAAGCAAAATGCATTTTAGGGGCACCATTGAACGAAACAATAGTATACTGTTGAAAAATGAAGTGTTTATACTTATTTTGCCAACCATGATTTCAATGCTCTGCAGTCTGCACAATGTAGCAGTTCCTTTGACGTGGTTCACATCCTAGAAGGTTATATCTGAATAATACAGTTTATCAGCTATGTCATTACTAGTCATGTGCCAGAAGAGTTTACTTAGTCAGGTGATAATGTGGATTGAAGTGGTAAACGAATACATGTATTTCTTGTTCTACGGGATTTCATTTCAGTTTTTCTATTCAACTAATGGTTATGGTTCACCATTCTTGTAATATACTCCAGGTAATGGCTAAAGAAACTGAAATATATTGCTAGAGTTTATTTTACTTTTTTTCACACGGCTTTCTTACTCTTACAAGTCTACCTCTAGTATTCTATCTTATTCTTGGGTTTCTTCCTATGTGTTAGAGAAGCAAAAGGGATCCACTTCGTGCGTACATGGATCTTGAAGCCGGCAGGAAAAGGTCAGGTTTTGAGGATATTTTTATTGGTTATCATGCCAAAGATGATGTCCAAACAACTTACGCTGGGACCCTTTTCCATAACAATCGCAATTATTACGTGTCACCCTACAAAAACAATGTAAGTTTCTCACCTTTATACATTCTGGCTAATTTAATATCAATTTGTCGAGTTCATGTGTGTTTAACAATGCAACAAACTGTTTAATAATCTCTTAAACCAGTATTCTTTTATAATATACCACAAACTTTTTCATTGGTTATACCAACTTAATGGTGTTAGATTTTGGTGGGTGCCTCTGGTCATCGTTAGCATATTTTTTGACACGAATGTGACCATAAAATGGAGTCTCATTGTTGCGTAGGTATAATGACCGTGATTTAACTTTAGTTTTCTTGTTCTAGGACACACTCGTTTATTGGTCGTCTTCAAGATGCCTTGCTCATAGAAACCGACTAGCTGAGAAACTCCTTGGCTTAATACCTCACCACTCATTTGGCAAATGTTTGAACAATGTTGGGGGACCAGATATGGCACTTGATATGTACCCTAGATGTGCTAACGATGCGAATGCCTCCCCAAAATGGTGGGATCACCTGCATTGTGCCATGTCGCACTACAAGTTCGTCCTTGCAATTGAGAACACCATGACTGAGAGCTATGTGACAGAGAAGCTATTTTACGCACTAGACGCTGGAGCAGTCCCCATCTATTTTGGTGCTCCAAATGTATGGGACTTTGTCCCCCCACATTCCATAATCGATGGAACTATGTTC
The DNA here is from genome assembly GCA_003290165.1 of Berberis thunbergii. Classification (NCBI taxonomy): domain Eukaryota; kingdom Viridiplantae; phylum Streptophyta; class Magnoliopsida; order Ranunculales; family Berberidaceae; genus Berberis; species Berberis thunbergii. The sequence goes on along the minus strand of QNQO01001200.1, from coordinate 183,952 downwards.
AAATCAATGGATGAATTAGCTTCCTATGTGAAGGCTCTGGCAAATGATCCTATCGCTTATGCAGAGTACCATGCATGGAGGAGGTGTGGGATATTGGGCAACTACGGAAAGGCTCGTGCTTCGAGCCTGGACACGCTGCCATGCCGATTATGTGAGATTGTAAGTCGTAAAGGTGGGAGGAATGCGAGAACACTCTGAAATTTTGTTGTTAACTATTTTTTTCTAGTCTTAGTGGTCATATTTGCTCTAAAAGGGGGATCAGCATTTTTATTGTTTTGAGGTTGTTGTAACATCAGTACAAGATAGACTGAGTTCTTTGTTAATAACAATTACATACAAGTCAAAAAGCTGGTTGCCATTTAAGTCTTTCCTAATTGTAATGATTGTCAGTAGAAAATTTATTAAAATCTGACAAATAATAATGCTTGCAGAACTAATATAGTCCTTTGGCATCTGTTCTACCAATGATGCTGTTTAAATAAGGGATTTCCATGCTACCCCCAAGTAGCTTGGTTCTGAGTAGAGATGTAACAATTTTTTTTAGTAGTTCAATAAAAAATTACTATGATGTATCGAAATCCATTCGCGTTGATTTTTGACCTGTGAAAATGAACAACGGTGAATCGAAGACCACCATTGTGGCAGCTAAAGACACTCTGATGTTAAAGTCAGGTGTTTGAACAATGATGAAGATAGACTGATAACATTAGGATTGCATGTGTGTATCTTCTCTCATCCGTTTTGTTTACCTTATATAATGAGCGTTTCACCACTCTCATTGACTCTATACTCCCTCATTGACTCTATCGTTAAGAACATGATTGAGGGAGGAAATCTCGCTTAGAATCTTACATGTCTATGATCGATTCTCCTTTGGCATTTGAGTCTCTTTAGGACCCAATACTTGATTGGACCAAGATGTGTGCAATTTGACATTGGGCCTGCTATATTCCAGAGGTTTGTATTTGGGTCTTATTGTCCTGAGCCAAACTCCAAAATTTTCGCCACATTAAACTCACATAATCTGGGATTGAACGCCTGACTTACAAGCTGAATAGTAATTAACCCAAGCCTAGGTTGGACTTGGTACGTTCTAGCCTTTATGATTAGGATTAATCTGTGCCACGTCTTCGGTTGTGATCAAATGACTTTATAAATAGGGAAAGAGTGTTATTTGCTCATTTAATACCATTTTCCTTTATAGTTTTGATTACGAAAGAGTATAACAATGGAAGGACACAACATAGAAAATGATAATATCAAAACTAAATAGAATATTTCAAAGATCCCAATGCCCTCCCGTAAGGTCAATAAAAAATTTCTAAATTGTAATGATGGTCAAATAATTATGAGCTGAGGTATTTTATCTAAACATTAATGATGGTCAAATAATTACTTATAATAATTTATGGTTTTGCTATTGCTAATAAAGACTAATAAAACATTGAAACTAACTCTTCCACTATTTGCAAATTTAAATATAATAAATAATTAAATACTGCAAATTTTATGTCACCTTCGTTTTTATCTAAATCAATTGCCTATGTTTTACATAGTGTCGATTAAGGATAATATCCTCAGAACCAAATTCATAAATTAATTAGTCTTACAGTCAAGGATTGTAACTTCGATTTTCGTGTTAATTTCGGTGTTCTGATTTTTAGAAATATTTTGATGTATAAAGAAATAATGTAAAATTTTTTAGAATACATGAAATATATATATAATGAATTTCGAGGGTATATGAAATATATTAATAAAATAATATACAATTAAATAAATCTATTAAACACATTAATTGAAGTCTAAATACCAAAAAATGAAACAATTCAAACATGAAATCAATTCATAAGAAAATCCGAGAGTGGTTTTAAAAATCAATATATAAGTAGAAGAAATGAAGTTAGAAAATTAGGGAGTGATTCCAAAAATCAATAAATCATCATCATCAAAGTCCATTCCCGAGATTTTTGGGGTCGGCTACATGGATTTTGGTTCTCCAAGCAATGCGATCTTCCCACATTTCCTCGTCTAATCCAAGCTCAATGATATCTTCATTCACCGTCTTCATCCAAGTTTTCAACGGTCGTCCCTTCCGTCTACAACCTCCATTAACTTGCCAATCTAAACATTTTCCAAAAATCAATAAATAATTAAAATAAATGATAATTATAAAAATGACCTAGAAATTTATGAAAAAAAATCCAATTTTTTTTGGAAAAAATGTAACTTTTGGTAGTTGATTTTTGTATTTTTACGAAATTTTCGAAAAAACCTCGAAATTTTTTTAAAAAACCCTCAAAAAAATGTAATTATTTTTTTCGCCCTTTTTCGTTTCGTAATTTCAAAAAAATGAAATTATCGTAAACAAGTAAAAATTTCCTTGATTTTTATCGTTTTGTATTATGACTGTCAAACTATATAAAAATTTCTTTTTATTTGTAGATAATATATCATTACATAAATGAGTTCAACATATGAACAAGAAGAAATCAAATTAGATATTATGGATTAATATTACATTCCTTGAACCAAACTTATAATTTACTTCTTCGATTCACCAACTGATAACTCCTTGGCAGGTTGAACAGAAGATTCTGTGCCATCATCTTTGTGGAATTTCCAAATCGTCGCCATTATACTATTTGAAGAAGAATGCTCAGATTTCCTACTCCGCCGGACCTAGAACATAATTTTTAAAATATTCATGCAAAAAAAAATCATAAAATTAATTACCTTAATAAAAAGAAACTAATTCTTACTCTTTTTTCTGGTGCTGCCTTTGGAAGTTTTGCACTGTGCATGTTTTCTGGTCGATTTGTCACATATTCTTTTAATTGTTGATCATCCATGGATCCAATCAAACTTGTCTGTCATTTGAGAAAAGCACAAATGCAGAAAAGCACAAATGCATTCAAAATTACAAGTGAGATTCCATAATAAGTAATAAAAATATCCTTTTAAACATAAAATAACAAAATTAAATTAAAAATTAGAGGGAAAAAAAAAAGATCGGAGAAAGAGCTAGTGATAAACAATATTTGCTTATGAGATTATATCTAATTTTTACGCAGGATTGAAAATTGCACAATATCATATTTTAAAACGCGCATGGTTGTAATTTTATACCCATGTTGAGAGTTCTTGAACATCCTTAACAAGCTCTTCTTCTTCTTTGTCTGCGAGGGCTTTCTTATCCATCCATGAGAGCACCTCTTGTGAAGTTGATCCTTTCTTTTTCTTGGCTTGTCTTTCATTTGACATTCTAATGGTACTGGTGTGGGAATGAAAAGATTTAGTTATAATTTGTAAAAGAAAGAAGGAAGGGGAAACAAATGAATTTGTGAGAATATTAGATTGGGTGATCTGAATATATATAGCGAACATCAATGTAACGGTTGAATATATATATATATATTTTTTTTATAAAAGAAGATCTGTGATGTCACGTTACGTTACGTAGTAGATAGAAATTAAACATTTCTTGCAATGGAGACGTTACAAAACGCTTTGGGGTTGCCCGTAACATGTGAAGCTAAAATATTTTTATTTTATTTTTAACGCGAAGAAAACTTAATGCATAGTACACTTCAAAGAATGTAATAACACAATGTGATTTTGAAAAGTAGATCATAAAAATTTATTAAACGCACTACAAGGAAAATGGTGGGTTTTTTTTTTTTTTTTTTTTTTTCACAAAAGGTTTCCTCAGCAACGTAGAGAAAAGCTGCGGTCTACATCACATAAATCAAAATTTTTATGGTGTTCTTTTGTCTTGAGAAAAATTTAGTAAGACATAATTTGTGATGCAAGAAAGCTTCAAACTAACTAAAATTGTTAGATTCCAATTTTATTTTTCCAATTATATGAGAAATGATCATTGTAGTTTTTATTAAATTTATTTAATATTTTATGCAAACTTGAAGGGTTTTTTTGGAAGGGCGGACATAGTTTTTATTGGCTTGTAAAACCATTTAACGCTTTAGACAAAGTTTAAACCCTGAACTTATGATGTCATCAGACACAAATTTATTAGCTGAGCTAGTAACCAGTTGATCAAACTAGAGGTACAATCGAAAATTTGAAAACCAATTCTATTTCATAGGAATCTTCTAGGTTATCTTTATCTAAAGGCATGTTTATCCTTCCATAATATCAATGAAAGTGAAATGACATAAGATTAGATGGACATTAAATAGGCCTATCTTATAAAATTCCATTTTCTTTAATAAAAGCCTTTATAAATGAATCTTTTTGGTTACAAAAGGCGAACATTATTATGACTCTCTAGGAGTAAATTACAAAAACTCCAACAACTTTGTTCATCCTTTGAGATTTTTCATGGTCGACCAAGCTGATAATCCAACGGCTCTATTTTAAAAGTTATTTTGATTGTTGATATCTTTGTTTACTGTAAAATGATCACTTCAAAAATATTTGAATGCAATGTGCTAGGAATTTGGGTATGCCTAATTTCGATAGGAATTTGACTTCTAAAACCAGACTATGAATTATAATGCCTCAACTATGAGGACATTTTTCATACACATCACAAAGTTGAAACTTGTGAAGAAGAAGATAAAGAATTGTGGAAGTTAAATTGCAAAAAAGTAAATTGCAAAATTGTAAATGAATGAAAATGCAAACCTTGAAGATAAACTACTGGAAAGTAAATTGCAGGAATTTAAAGAATTGAAAATAACATAAAAAGATAAATTTGTTCCGCTTTGTTTGAATTGAATCTTTTGTTAAGAATTGTCTGTTGAATCAAGCTCGAGGGTTAGAATCAAAGTCTTTGTCAACTCGCAGATGGGACAATGGATTGAGTTCCAGCTTCTGAAAGCTGTGGAATCAGGCACTACTGCTTTCTCAGCCTATAGAAAATTCAACAATAGATGGGTTACGATGGTTAAAGAAGCCAATATAGGAGGAATCTTCCTTTCTATTTTGGTGGGTTGGGGATCAGGGGCCAAAACTATCAGGGTCCCAGCTGGCGTAGAAGGGACAGGCTGGAAACAACTTGCCCAAGCGATGAATGCGATGATTTTTAATAAGGTGTCTCAGTCGTTTCCTAAGCAGCAATTTCGAAGAGATGAGGTTTCAATTCTGCCTGGTTCTAGTGTTGTCCCACACCCGCGCAAAAGAACCTTTGTGGAGGTAGTGGCCACTAATCACTCCAGTATGAACCCTACCCCGATTGCTAGACAGGGCAACATTGCAGCAACCCATATTCATCGGGATTCTCCCATTGATTTTTTGTCGCAAGTATGGGCCAAGCATCTTCCTTCGGATCCCGTTGCAAGAAAATTTCTTGCAAGGTCGATGATAGAGTTGCCTCAGTCAGTGATTCAGTGGACTCCGGTTACTCTTCCGTTTGGACAGACTGCTTTTTTGGTTTTCACCAACTCTCCACACGTGTCCCCATGCGAAGCAATCGACCCACCTCCTAGGTTGCCGACAATGAAGGATCAGTCTCCCCCGCACTATTCAATGCTTCCCAATTCCCCGGCCTCTCGTGCCGCTTCAGAGGGTAAAGCTGGAAACTCTCTGTCTGAGTCAGTTCGCCCATCTGAGCAGAATAAAGGCAAAGGTATTGTTGGGCCCTCACCCAGCAAAGGACCTAAGTCTTTTTCGGCACAAACCTTGGCTAAGTCTAATGCTCAACAGTCAGCTGGCAATTATTGGAAGGTGTTAGAAGCGGTGGAAGAAGATGTCTTCAACCTGGATCCTCTTTTAACCAAGATGTCTAAGCATGCCCACAGGGATCGAAAGCTGGCAAGAAAAGCACAGCGTGACAGAACCGCTGAATGGGCCAACTTCTCAGTCTTTCCTACCAGATCAAGGTTTATGCTTAAAAAGCGATCCAACAAATCAAGCTCAACCAACCAGGCAGAGCAGGGAGAACTTAAAGGTGGTAGTGCCCTTGCTGGACTAACAATGGGAGAGCCTTCCAACCAGACCCAGGATGTTTCAGTTTCTTTACCTTACCCCCCGGGGTTCGAGCCACTAGCAGCTCTTTGTGTTGAAGCACATGATTTGTCTACAAATATATGTGTTCCTCATGCGGAGAGTTCCTCATCTACCCCAGACCACGTTGGTGCTACTCCAGGTTTTGAGGTCCCACAGGATTCTGGCAAGTCTCCAATTTTTGTTTCTAGGGTCCATGACACTGCGGAGCCTTCTGTCTCTAACTGTCATGCGACTCAGGAAGCAGCATCAGATCGTTCGGCTTTCAAAGACATTGGCTTGTTAGTGGGAGTGGACCTCAATCATGATGAAAACAGGGCTTTAGATATGGTTCAAGCTGCAGCGCAGGGTAGAATATCTGACACAGCACTGGACAAATGCAACATACTCGGGTCTGAAGGTTTTACATGAACCTTAAAATCCTTTCGTGGAACTGTAGGGGGCTCGGAAATACTGAGCGGCAAAGGGGTTGTCGTAGATTAATTACAGAGAATCGTCCAGATCTTGTTTTCATTCAGGAAACGAAATTGGAGCGATGCTCTAGAGAATTTATCAGAAAATTGTGGGGTGATAGTTCTTTTGACTGGGCTATGGTGGAATCCATTGGCAGCTCGGGCGGCATTTTAGCTATTTGGGACGCCGATCTTTTGCAGATGAGGGAAATGTTGAAAGGGGTTTTTTCCCTTTCTATTCAATTCCAAATGATCTCGGATAACTCAATTTGGTCAGGGACTAACATTTATGGTCCATGTGATCCTTCACTTAGAGACCACTTCTGGGAAGAACTTTATGACATTGCTGGTTGGGTGCAATCTCCATGGGTGTTAGCCGGTGACTTCAATGTTGTCCGTCATATGAATGAAAAAAAGGATGCAGGAGGAGGTCCACGAGCATGCAGAAATTCAATCAATTCATTAATGAGGTGGAACTCGCTGATTTCAGTCTAAAAGGGGGGAAATTCACATGGTCAAATCATAGAGATCTCCCTATCCTTTGTCGACTTGATCGATTTCTAGCCTCGGTGGATTGGATTGACAAATTTGGTGATAAAGTCGAATGGCTCAAAGGTGCAGCAGGTTCTGACCATCACGCGATTTTGCTTGCGAACTCGTCTGTTGCTGGTGGTACTCGCCTGTTTTCCTTTGATAACAGTTGGTTTGATCACCCTACCCTGGCAGAGGAGATGAAAGTTTGGTGGAACAACTCAGTAGTCTCTGGCCACCCAGGATACTGCTTATGGTGGAAGCTTAAGGCTCTCAGATGCAATCTCAAAAGCTGGCGGACTAAAGTTTGGGGTAAGACAAATTTATGTATTCAAAATATCTCTGCTTTAATTGCTATCATTGATGCGGATGAAGAGATTAGAGATTTGACTGTTGAAGAGAGGTCTTGTAGAGTGCAACTACAACAAGAGTGGGCAACATTAACCAAGAGAGATGATGAGTTTTGGAGAATCAGATCAGGAGTCAACTGGGTTCGCCATATGGATCAGGGGACTAAATTCTTTCATACATTGGCTAACAGACGTAGACTGTTTAACTCCATTGAAGCTCTCAGCACGGGTCAGGAATTGGTAGTGGATGAAGTCAGTATTAGAGCACTCTTGATTTCTCACTTCAAGAAGTTGTTCCATGAAAAGGAGGAGTGGCGACCTTTCTTCTCGGGGATTACCTTCAAGTCTATCTCTCAGTCTACAGCTACTGCCTTGGTAGAAAACTTTTCGGAGATGGAAATTAGAGCGGCAATGGAAGATCTAAAATCTGAAGTTTCTCCAGGTCTTGATGGTTTCTCAATGGTGTTCTATTTGAAGATGTGGGAGGTAATCAAAAATGATTTTCTGAAAGTTGTTGCAGATTTTAACTCGAGAAACTTTCTCGATTGGCGGTTGAACACCACTATCATCTCACTCATTCCTAAATGTGCGGGAATGCGGACGGTAAATGATTTTAGACCTATCAGTATTTTGAATGGGGCCTATAAGATCATTGCCAAGGTGTTGGCTAACAGATTGAAAATAGTTCTTCATTCAGTCATTTCTCCTTTTCAAAGTGCAGCAGTCAGTGGAAGACAGGTGGTTGATAGCCCCTTGATTGCCAATGAAATTATTGATTCCAGAAAAAAACAAGGTGTTCCAGGGCTTGTTATCAAATTAGATTTCTCCAAAGCTTTTGACAATGTTTCTTGGAGATACTTGGATTTGGTAATGGCTCGCATGGGGTTTGACTTCAAATGGATTCATTGGCTTCACACTTGCAGATCTACAGCAAATTTCTCTCTGAAAATTAATGGTCAACTGCACGGGTTTTTCAATAGCTCGAAAGGCCTTCGACAAGGCGATCCTCTGTCTCCTCTTCTTTTTACTATAGCAGCAGAAGGTTTAACCCAAATGATTCTTAAAGCGGTTGATGCTGGCCTAGTAAGAGGTTTTTCTGTCGCGGAGGGTAGTCCACCCGTCTCTATTCTCCAGTATGCGGATGATACTATCCTCTTTTGTGATGCGTCCGCTTCTCAGGTTCTTGTTCTCAAGAGAATTATGCTTTGGTTCGAAGTTATTTCAGGACTGAAAATCAACTTCCACAAATCAAGGGTGTTGCCCATTGGAGATGTCCCTCATTTGCACCAGTTGGCGGGTTTATTGGGTTGTTCAGCAGGTCACCTTCCAGTTAAGTACCTGGGCATGCCATTGGGGGCTAGTTTCAAAAGTAAAGCTGTGTGGGATGAGACGATCGAAAGGATGGAATCGAAACTAGCGTCTTGGAAACGCAAATTTCTCTCCAAAGCAGGCAGACTAGCTCTTGTCAAATCCACATTAGCATCTATCCCGGTCTTCATTCTGTCTCTTATCAAGGTTCCCTGTTCCATAGCTGCCAAGATGGAACGGATCATGCGCGATTTCCTTTGGGGTTCTTCTCATAACTCTAGAAAGATGCATTTAGTGGGCTGGGAGAAAATTTGTTGCCCTAAATCCCGAGGTGGTTTAGGCATTCGTCAGGTGCTCACTTTCAATGTTGCATTACTTTCTAAGTGGCTTTGGCGATTTGCAGAAGAGAATGATAACTTATGGAGATCTCTCATCATGGACAAATATGGGCGCAATAGATGGGTTTGGGAAAAGAGAACTAAGTACACTTCCTTCGGCTGCTCTTTGTGGAAGTCTATCTCCCGGTGCGCAACTGGCTTCTACCCTCACACCTCTCTCCAATGTGGAAATGGTGATCTCATCTCTTTCTGGCATGATGTTTGGTGTAGTAACCAACCTTTGAAGGATCTGTTTCCAAGGTTGTTTTTCATTAACAACAATCAATATGGGAGTGTGAGCAGTTTTTGGTCTAACGACAACTCTTGGGACCTTTCCTTTCGCAGACACCTTAATACTGAGGAACTAGACGAGTTCGCTAATCTCATGCATTTGTTGGGTAGACAAATACTCTCAGAGGGACCAGATAGTTTGGTGTGGAAGGGTAAAGGTGTGGGCTTCTCGGTGAAAGAATTTTCGGATATGTTGGCTGCATCTCATTATGAGACCCACTCTAACCCCTTCATTTCCTCCCACAACAATCTGGTATGGGTGAAAAACCTTTTTCCTCGGATTAATTTCTTTAGTTGGTCAGTTTTGCACGAGAAGATATTGACTAAAGATAGGTTAAGGAAAATAGGAATCATCAATGGGAGTCTTTGTGTGCTTTGCAATGAATTTGAAGAAACACTGGACCATTTGATGCTTCATTGCAGTTTCTCAAAATCCATTTGGAGCAGTTTTCTGGTGGAATTCGGTTTGAGTTTGATGTTTGAAGGCTCCATTTTAGATTGGCTAAGTTGGTGGTCTAAAGCTAATCCTTCCCGACGGGGGGAGTGGTTATGGCGTAGGGTCCCTCACGTTCTCATGTGGTGTGTGTGGAAAGAAAGAAATAAAAGGGTTTTTGAAGGACTACACAGATCGGAACACTCTATCTTTATCGAGATTAGAGAATTGTTGTGGAGGATGGGTTCGGCATGTAATTTGTTTAGGGATTTGGGTTTTGACACTTTTATAGTGTCTTGGCATTCCTTGATATAGGGATGTTTCTCGTTGTAATTTTTTCTCTTTCTTTCATTAATAAACATCTTCATGTTTGACCGTAAAAAAAAAAAAAAAAAAAGTTTGTCCGAATGAACCATGAGTCCTATTTAGAAGCTTCTTTCTTATCTAAAATTCAAACACAATAACTCGAAAATATTTTGTTAAGAATTATCTATGTGGTTTGAGCCTTCTAGGTAGGTTTTTTTTTTTTTTTAATAACTTGAATGACTACTATCCTAAGTCACTCATCCCATACACTTATAATTAATTAAGGTTTTGTAAAATCAACCATTATACTTATACATCCACTTATGCTCATTATACTAATTTATAACTCCATCAGTATTTCTACAAGTCATTTACATTTTTATTCATAATTTACAAAAACATAATCAATAAAATCTTGTCTAGTTGACCATTCTTTTACTTAGCTTATCTATTTCACCAAACATTCTAATATGAGGATGTGGTATGTTGTAATTAAAGAATTTAAACAATTAATGATGAAAGTCAAGTCATTAAATTTTGATCATTTCAACCAAGACCAAAAACACATTAAAAAAAAAAACTATGTAACTAATTAACTCGTAAAGATTTGTAAATAAATGATAAGACTTTTATTTCATAATTAATTATTTTTCATTACATGAAACAAGTTCGATTCATATAAGAACAAGAAGAAACTAAATTTCATATTACGACTAAAACTGAGATTCTTGGGATACTCTGACTGGCAATTGGATAGAATCTCTATACCATCAACTTTGTCAAATAGATTGTTGACATTAATCATTTGAAGAAGAATTCTTCGATTTCCTACTCATGGACCTGCATCATTTGCTCTATATATCAAGAAAAAAAAATTGTTAACATAACTATGTTATTAATAAATCTTTTATAACAATTAAAAACCCTATTATATTTTCACAAGAATTAAAAAAAGAAAAGAAAAGATAGACAACATATAATACAAAAGCAATCTTTACTCTTTTTTCTGGTGTAGCCTTCGGGGGTTTCAGTTTCACACTTTGCATGTGTTCTGGATGGTTTGCAAGATAATCCTTCAATTGTTGATCATTCATGGATGCAATCATATCTGTCTGTCATTTGAGAAAAATAATTTATGACATAAAATTTATACATAAAATTTGAATACTAATTTTCTCAATATATATGTACTTTTTTATTTTAGAATTTATGACATGTAATCGACTTCAAAAGAATAAGATGAAGCCAAGGCTTTGACATATATATGTAGTAATCAGTAAGGCATCCCTTCAATTAGAATTTATATATATATATATATATATATATATATATATATATATATATATAACAAAAAATAAAAAAATATGAATGAGGTTTACTCTATCAAAGGGTTGATATATTGCGCTAGAATAATAATGCAATATCATACCCATGCTTGAAGTTCTTGAACATCCTTGACAAGCCCTTCTTCTTCCTTGTCTACAAGGGCTTTCTTATCCTTCCATGAGACCACTTCTTGTGAAGATGATGCCTTCATTTTCTTAGCATCTCTTTCAGTAGACATTGGTGTCGAATGAAAAGGATTAATTATAAACTTTAAAAAAAAAAAAAAAAAGAAGGAGAATTATGAGAGACTGAATGATTGAGTGATGAGACCAATTAGGGTTGGCCAAACCAATATATATAGAGAAAGTTAATGTAACGGTTAAATAGTTTATTGTAAATGTCAATGTAACGTTTGAGTAGTATGTTACTGAGTAATTTTTATAAATGAAACCCTAGGACATATATGTTACATAGGGGATAAAACATCATATATTTCATGTTGGGAAACGCATAAACGTTTTGGGGCATGTAACAGAACGTCAAATATTTCATGTTAGGGGACGTTACGAGCGTTTTGGGTATGTCTGTTACATGCGAAGGTAAATAACTTTTTATGTTTTAATATTTATTTTTATACAACATGGACAAAAAAATTAAATATATAGCACATTTGAAATCAACATGTACAGCCACAATTAAGTATATTGCATTTCTTTTTAATTATTTACGTTTTTTGACTGGTTGTAATATAATAGAACCTCTAGTGATACTCTATGTAAGAGTAACCTCCATTTAATTATAAAAAATTATGGTCCCAATTTTTACCAATTATAAATAGGAGTAAATTCCACATAGTAATAAACTATAATATTTGTAGGTCTCTTTGTACAAAAATTGCTTTCACATAGTAATAATTGTCAATAAGATCAAAAAATTTAAGATTGAATAAAAGTATTTATCTAAGTTTAGAGTCAATGTCATGTCTTCGAGCCGGCAAAAATGTAATAATTAGTCAAAATAGATACCTTGTTGTTGAAGCCAAAATGCTTCTAGTTTCTCAAACATATTTACAACTTTTTGACATGAAACTTTTGGTTTTCATACTGCTTTCTTCGAGATTATCTCCTTCTCCTTATTCCCTAATTGCAACAAATTTCTTTAGTTAAAGTGTCTTGTTGAAGTTGTTGAAATGTGAGCATTCAATTCTTTAACGACTCTTCTATTCTCTTGATCTAATTCAACTTACAGTTCATGACAGTTGAGGTCCTAATTTTGTAGCGCTTGAAATAATTTGGCTTTTTTTTAAGTTTTGTTCCCATTAGTTTATGCTTATTTGACTATGGTACTCATTTTGAAAACTAAATGAGCTTAACCCTCCTTTATTTTTTGTTTTTTTGAGCTTAACCCTCAAACATCATTGACCATCTCAGTTAATAATATGGGTGGACAAGAAACCCGGTCCCGACCCGGACTGACCTGAACTGGTATGGTCTTGACCGGTTTAAACTAGGATCAATCGGTTCATGTTTTTTTTTATACTGATCTCGGCCTCGAACCGGTTTTCACATATTTTGTCCCGAACCATTCGTTTCATCCTAGTTACTGTAACAAGCCCAAGCCCATGGTTCTATTTCTTTCATCAACAATTCTTAAGAGTCAGGCCCCTAGCGTCAGGGGAGCCTCAAGACCCTCCATCATCTTATTTTCTTCACCTCTTCTTCTTCATCTGTTATTCTTCTTTTTCTGTTCTTCATTTGTTCTTATGTTCTTCATTTCTTCTACTTCTTCTTCTTCTTCTGTTCTTCATCTTCATCTATTTTCTTCATCTTCATCATGTTTTTTAGGCTCCCCTGGCTCTTAAGAATTGTTCTTCTTTCATATCTCACTTCTCACTTTTCCTTCTTCACTGATCTTATCCCTGACTGGATTTTTATGCTCTCTTATCTCTCACTAATCAATGGGTTGGTCGTCCCCAAGGTTCTAATTCTTAACTAGTTTTTTTTTAGTAAAACAAAACCCAAATCTATCTGTGTATTTTACTGATTCAAGGAAAGAAGAAGACTTACAAACTGGTTTTGTATCATCCATAGTTGGCCAAAATCTGTGTATTTTTCCGCTCTTCACTACTTTTCAGATCTCATCTCTGTATCTTTACTTGTTGAAGCTCCTCTCATTATCTACTTTCTCAACTTCCGAAGAAATGGAGCAATCATCTATTTATGTGTTCCTCATTAAAGTTCTACTCAAGATTGGGTTATTTGGGATGTTGACGTTTTGGAGATTCAAGTTCAGATTAACCATAAGAGTTTCACCACACCATCATCTCCCCCAGAAGTCGCGAAAATGGAATCAGAACATCCTTCCCCTAGTCATCTATTTTGTCATGATAGTGATTTAAATATCTACCATTAACTTTCTGTGAGAAATCTTTTCTCACTTATGTAATTTATACGTTAAGAACAGTTTGTCACGATAGTGATTTCATTCATTAAAATTATCTACTTTTGATGAATTTTTCCTCACATTTTCATTATATTTGTGACAATTCATTTTTCACTCATTTATTGTAGCTACTAGCACATATTTTTAAATAGCACAACCTAAATTTTTTATATAATGCACAATCTAAAATTAAAATAGTAGAATTTCCGTTCATAAAAAAAATATTGCATTCTTTCATTGCATATGCAAAGTCACATAATCGAATACAATATATATATATATATATATATATCCTCAAATAAGTGTACTAAAGTTTAATAATGATATAAAGTTACACCATATTGATGTTCAAAAAATAACTAAGTCTACTCTAGTAACACCAAGATTCTTAACTCATCAACATCTATTCATATCCACAACCTCCTTGAATCATTCTTCGTCGCCATCATGGTCCCTAAGCTCATCAAAATAAGGATCATTTGGATGCACCACTACCATTAGAATTGTTTGGATCATGGCCGAAGGAAACACTGTTGGTGTTGAAATATTAAACTCACTCCAATTATCCATGGGCCTAAAAAATTCCATGTACTTATACACGGTAATACCGTGTGAATTTACGGTGTAGTTGTACGATTGGTATCCACCGATATAGTTGTAGTCTCACGACCCCGCTCTTACTTCCGCTTGATATATGATTAAGTTCGCCTTCTCTACAAGTTCAAGCTTTTAGAGAGTTGGCAATTTATTAATTGGTACGACCTTGCATTATAGTTGCCAAAAAAATCTGCATTCAATATTAACAAGTACAAGTCTAAGTAAAATTTATTGGCAAAGAGTTCACTTCTAAAGTTGCAAAAAGTTGCAACCGGAACTTATTGAAAACTAATATAAAAATGTTGGTTCAAACAAAGGTATTAATAAAATAATATGACTCAAACAAAGGTATTAAGCAAAATAGTACTTAGCTATGTTGAGAAAGTAAACGGAAATTCAAAGGTTCATGAACATATTGAAATCAAACATATCTAATCATGATTTCTGACTCATCTTAATAATCCATTAATTAGTAACATATAGTTGTTAAACTTTGAATATGAATAAATTACCCAATCAAGAAGATAAACAAACTTCCTCCTTTGGCCTGTAACTTGTATGGCTTTTCCCACTGACAATCTCTAATGCAACAATTCTGAAGCTGTAAAATTCCGCTTTATCCTTTAAGTAACCCCTCATTTCATACTCTGGAGCCATATATCCTCTACAAAATTGAGAAACATGTAACATAAGTTCACTAGGATTTTTTATTCAAAACCAAATTTGTATGCATCATGTCTTAGGAAAACTTGTAATAGTTTCGAAGCTTCGATTTTTCAGTAAGGAAACAAATAGACAACATAAATCAACTCGCATACACTACACCAAATTGACATTTTTGTAACAATTCCAAAAACAGTATCACTTTTGAAGTGTAACAATTCACCTAACAATTTTACTTTTTTTAACAAATAAAATGATACAATAATTGTATTACCATGAAGAGTATGATTATAAAAGTGATACTATTCATGGTGATCCAACTTATTGTATCATTTTTTTTGTGTTACTGTTTTTCATTTTTAGACTAAATTTAGTTTTGACTTAAAATTGTTTGGTGGATTGTAACATCTCAAAAGTGATACAATTTTTAGAGTTGTTACAAAAGTGTCAATTTGGTGTAGTGATAGCTCCAGCTATTCGGGTACTAATGTGGGTATTCTCAATGTCAGAAATCTTAGCATTGAGACCCTTATCAAGCAACACACTGGTGGCCTTTATGTCTCTGTGAACTATCTTTAGTCTCGATTATTTGTGAACTATTGAATGTTTTGAGAGTTATAACCACAATTGGATTTATAGTATAAGTAGTCGATAAGCAGTCAAAAACATCTTTGGGTTCTCACTCTCATTATTGCATGTTGTTTTGATTCTCTTATTGGGTTTCCCACTGTTTGCATTTAGTCAAACTAAGGTGACATCTCTTCCAGGCTTCAATGGTACTCTTCCATTCGATCTTGAAACTGGGTGAGTGGAGTAGTAATGTTGTCTAATTAGCAGTATTGTTTGTTTGTTTGTTAATCAAGTTTTTTTTTCTTCTTCTTAACAATGGGTGTTGTTTCATTGATTCAGCTACGTTGGGTTGGGTGAATCAGAAGATGTGCAGCTCTTCTACTACTTTATTAAGTCAGAGAGGAACCCCAAAGATGATCCTCTCTTGTTTTGGCTTACAGGTGGCCCTGGTTGCTCTGGTTTCAGTACTCTTGTTTATGAAACAGGTAATTCTCATCGCTGTCAACAAATTATCTAAGTCTCAATGTTGAAACTGAAGTTGAAATCACCAAGTTTTGAAAGTGTTTAGGGATCGATTCGACCCCTTTGAAGCACGGTTTGGAAGGATGCATGTTGTCATGAGATTTCATCTATTACGATTGTTTAACTGCTAAGCTACTAGCTGAACACTTCTGACAAATGGAGATTGTGCACTATCTAGTCTCTGATACCAAAAAAAGGAAATGAACCATAAATTTTGTCGACAACTCTTGGATGGTTTACAACAATAAGAGATGATGGATTCATATAAGCTAAAAGATACATCCTTAAAAGCTTGCAATCATAACAAATCGTATCATTAAGCTAACATTATGGATTGTGCAGGGCCATTGAAATTCAATGTTCTCGAATATGATAGGGGCTTTCCAGCTTTGGTTCTGAATCCATATTCATGGACAAAGGTATGTAGATCTTTGTACTTTCCAATGACTTTTTGGACTGCAATGTAGTGGACCATCTATTGGAACATATGGGTTTTTAAAATAAAAATCAATTGTGTCTTAACCAGGATTTGAACCCTGGACCTCTCCCCTAGTTTGATCTTTGTATCAAATGGATAGTCCCATATCAACTATATATCTCTATGAGGTATGAGGTAGAGTATATAAGAAGATAGTTAGGATTTGGGATTGGACCCCTTGGGGGTATCATTCTTTTATAAGGGGAAAAGATAGACTCTCGCGCCCGCCGTCCGTCCGGTCGGAGTGGACTGAAACGGTTCCGTGTTTTCTGGCGTAAAAACAGGTTGTGCAACACGTTGTGCTTTCCTTTCTGCTCCATGTTTTCATAATGGCTCCGCCATTACTGCTCCTAGTGGTTGTGTTTCTATTCGTTATATACCATCTGGTATTAGCTCTTAATAAAAAATAAAAAAAAAGATGGAGAGAAACTTCTTGAGAGCTTCTCCAGTTTTATACCTGCAACAGAGTCTTGCTTCCCTGTTTTATATCTGCAAAACAGAAACAGTAAGAGAAAGAGATTGTGAGCTTCTTCTAAACCTGAAGCAGATTTGCTTCTTCCAGTTATTCAAAACGAAAAAAAGAAGTTTAACAGAGACAAAGTAGAGCAGAAAAACAGAGTCTCATCCAGTTCTTGAAACGAAAAACAGTTCATTTGTGAGCATCTGAAACAGTTCTTCTGAATCTGATTTAGCATCCAGTCTTCATCGAAATCAGAGTGTTCTAATTCTTCCAGTTCTTGCATCTTCTGAAACTGAGTGATTTAGTCCTGCTTCTTCCAGATCTTTCCAAAACAGAGTTTGTGAAAACAGTTCTTTGAAAAATTCTGGAGCAAAGCTTAACAAAACGTCCAGCATCAATTTTTCAAAACAGAGTGAATTGTATTTCTATCTTCTATCAGAAACAGAGTGATTTGTATAGCTGCAAATCAGAGTCTCCCATCAGTATAGCTGCAAAAACAGAAACAGTCTTTGGTTTTTTGTATCTGTGTTTTAGCAGATTTATTTCAACGAAATTATGATTCCGAGCAAATAAGGAGAGGGTGAATAGTATACCGTTCATTTATTGTGCATTTTTTAACGAGACAGAGAAGATTCTGGGTTGTTTTATCCTGGGGACGGCGGGGCTATGAAACTGCCAGCACAATCTTGGGCAGAGCCGCGAAACGTCTTAAAGAGAGCGACCTAGTCCGCGACTCAACCCAAGAAATACTGGTACTAACTATTTATTGGATTTCTTTACAGCGTTGAATCTTATACAGGAGTTACGACAAACAGGTATGTTAAGTATTAATTTACTTCATAGATTACATTTGTTTGTCAAAGAATATTTGATTACATGAGTATGCTTATTTGCTTTTGCTATTGATCGTATGCTTAATGTTTGGATGAAAATTTTGTTTTATATTAGCATCTTGGAATTTACATGAATAGAACATCCTATACATTATTCTAGCAACATACTTAGCAATGTCGTAGTGTGACATTATAGGTGCTGATCCATATAAATTGTCCCAACAATTTTAACACCATCTAATACTGTATCTTATTCTTCTAATTGTACAATTCAAATGGGTTTTCAGTTTGCTAGCATTATCTATATAGACTCTCCCGTTGGATCTGGGTTCTCATATGCAAGAAGCTTGGCAGGTTCATTTGCAAGTGACTCCATAGCATGTCAGCAACTATATCAATTTCTGAGAAGGTATCTCTAGCTCGATCCAATGAATGTGGTATACACTACACTGGATTAAATTTGGAAAACCCCATGCGACAGCATAGTGGGATTACCTTCAGCAAAGAATTGTTGAGCAAAAAAAAATACAGTAGTGGGTTGGTTTGTGAAAGGTGCCGATTTCTTTGTTTGGCTGTGTTTGCAGTGGTTGCTGCTGTATCACCCAGAGTTCCTCTCAAATCCACTCTATGTGGGTGCTGAATCGTATGCTGGGATGATACTTTCGCCTGTGGTGCAAGATATATTAGATGGTAATTTTCCCATCAGCTTCCTCTGAAAAAAATGATAACACCTTTCCTGCTTGAACTTTTCTTCCGACAGAATTTTGCACCGAACGAGTTCATTTGTAGTAAATTAATTGAAAATAAATGCTCTGCAGGTAATGAAGCAGGGAATGCCCCATTCATCGATCTCAAAGTATGTTATAATGACATTTAGATGTGCACATTTTTTACCATGTTACGGCTACTATTGTGCACTTAAAGCCACTTATTTTTACAATTTATTCCATACAAAGCAAAATCGTCAATCAAGTAATACCAAAATATATTCTATTCAGTGGTTTCCTCGATCCTAGCAACACTGATTGTGTAAAGAATCTGAATAAATATTATCAGGTGGAATTACTTGTTTCCTTGATACCGATTTCGTTTCTATATATCTTTCCTGAGAATCAGATACTGAAATTCGATCTTTTGTGCATATAGTGTATTAGCAGAATTAATGATCAACACATTCTGGAGCCAAAATGCGATATCACATCTCTAAAGGCAAAAGAGATGGACAAATATAGAAAGATCTCTTGAGGAGAATTTTCAAGAGTCTGTTGATCTAAAATCATCACTTCCACTCAACCACAATCTTCATATCCCGGTTGCAGGGTGAGTCACCACCTTATGGATCTGCATTCATATTCCTAGACCTACTTGACAAATTCTCCACCCAATTTTCTTGCTTTTCTCATTCACAATAATGAAGTATATATAGTACAAAACATTGCCAAGAATCTTGCTCTCCAAGATTTCCCAAAAATCCTCCTAATCACAAATATATGATCTCCCAAAAAATCCTCCTAATCACAAAGATATGATCTCCTAAAAATTCTCCTAATCACAAAGATATATTTACCTAAAATACAAATACTATCTTAAGGGAAAATATTTCTCAAAAGATATGCACAATAAACTCTCCTATTTTAGTCACTATAATATCGTAATACCCCCCCCCCCCATTTGGAGCGTGTAGATCTCGAACACCCAACTTGCGAAGTAGAAACTCAAAGTTCGCTTTCCCCAACGCCTTTGTAAATATGTCTTCCAATTGAACACTAGTGGAAACATAAGATGGACAAATCATCCCTTCAGTCACTGCATCTCGAACAAAATGACAGTCTGCCTCTATATGCTTTGTTCTTTCGTGAAAAATTGGATTTTGAGCAATGTACAACGCCGACTGACTATCACAATACAACTTCATACCTGGCGGATGTCGCACACCCAAGTCACCCAAAAGTTGTTTAAGCCACTTTAGCTCACACACTGTTGCCGCCATTGATCTATACTCAGCCTCCGCAGACGATCTAGACACTGTTTGTTGTTTCTTGGTCTTCCACGACACAGGAGAAAAACCAAGTAACATGAACCATCCTGTCAAGGAACGCCGCGTAAGTGGACAACTAGCCCAATCTGAGTCACACCACCCTTCTAGACTTAGGTCACTGTCAGCACGAAGCAAAATCCCTTGCCCCAGACTCTTCTTCAAATATCTCACGACCATGAGAACCGCCTCCCAATGATCCTCACGAGGTTGTTGCATAAATTGTGACAAAATATGAACCGAATATGCAAGATCAGGTCTTGTCACAGACAAGTAAATCAATCTTCCTACAAGTCACCGATATGGCGTCGGATCCGCAAGAAATTCACCTTTTGCAAGGGCCAAATTGTGATTTTGTTACATAGGGAATGCCGCAGGCTGCGCTCCCAATAAACCCGTTTCAAAAATTATCTCGAGTGTGTATTTTCTTTGGCAAAGAAAAATTCCTTTTGGATTACAGGCTACTTCTAGCCCTCAAAAATATTTCAAAACTCCCAAATCCTTCATACGAAAGCACCTACTAAGGTAATCTTTAAAAGTTGTCAATGCAACCTTATCATTCCCTGCAATAATCAAGTCATCAACATAAACTAACACGTTGATCTGAGTTCTCCCCTGCACAACCCAAATAATGAATAATCGGAATAGGATTGCACAAATCCATAATTCTTCAACGCTGTTGACAGTTTTGCAAACCAACATCGGGAAGCTTGTTTCAGACCATTCAACGATTTTTTCAACCTGCAAACCATGTTAGGATTTGTATTCTTGAAACCTGGAGGAACCTTCATATAAACCTCCTCACTTAAGTCACCGTGAAGGAAAGCATTAGGCACATCCATTTGATGTACCTCTCAATTTTTAATAGCAGCAATTGCAAGAAAAATAAGAACCGTCATCATTTTTGCCACAGGAGCAAATGTCTCATTATAGTAAATTCCTTCCACTTGATGATTGCCATAGATCACAAGTCTTGCTTTGAGTCGCTCTATGCTGCCATCAGACTTATACTTAATTTTATATATCCACTGGCTCCCTAATGCTTTCTTTCCGGGTGGAAGAGTCTCCATTACCCAAGTCTCATTGGCTTTAAAGGCTCGCATCTCCTTACCCATCGCATCTCGCCATCCCGGGTCTTTCATGGATTCTTTAAAATGCTTTGGCTCATGTCCCACTATCACTGCTGCAAGAAAATTCCTATGTCTCACAGAAAAAGTTCACAATTCACAAAATATGTTATAGGATAGGGCGCACCTGAGGAAGATGAAGGAGCATATGAATTCTCAGATGGACTTATTTTTCGTATAATATGAGTAACAAAATCATGATACCGTGTTGAAGGAGTTTTGGCTCATTTTCCTCGCCCTAGCTCACTGTCAACTTGCACACCTTGCTCGCCCACCGTATTCTCCAGCCCCTCATCACGCACGTCCTCCTGTGCAGGCTACTGCACAGGCTGCACCGCAGCACCCGACTCCCCTTAGAGGGTGGACGCGACCTCCAACCCCCCCTCAACACACACATCACACTCATCAGCATTCTCATCCTCACTCCATGCCCCATCCTCATTGTTCGCCAGCATAAGAGTCACCACAGTCCGTGGTTGGTTTGTCGTAAAAGGAAATTCGTTCTCAAAGAACTTCACATCCCTCGATACACAGTTCTCATGTGTTTCTAAATCATACAATTTCCAACCTTTCTTCCCAAATGGATAACCAACAAAGATACATTTACGGCTCCTACTTGCAAATTTATCACCGTTGTGTCGTTGATTATGAGCATAGCAAAAGCACCCAAATACACGAATAGCATCATAAGAAGGCACTTTCCCAAACAACGGTTCATATGACGATTTAGTCTTAAGTAAAGTAGAGGGTGTTCTATTAATCAAGTGACATGCTGCCAACACACATTCTCCCCAAAATTTGATTGGTAAGTTTCCTTGAAATCTTAATGCTCTAGCCACATTTAAAATATGTTGGTGTTTTCTCTCGACCCTCCCATTTTGTTGTGGAGTCCCAACACAAGAAGTCTAAAAAATAATTCCATTATTTTGAAAATAATCATGCAAACAATTAAACTCGATCCCATTGTCACTTCTCACACGTTTTATTACTTGTTCAAATTTTCGTTCAACCATGGCAACAAAATTAAGAAACATAGATTCAACTTCCATTTTATTGCATAATAAATATACCCAAACTCCTCTTGAAAAATCATCTACGATTGTCAAAAACTAGGTAGCCCCACAAGAAGAACGAGCCATGTAAGGCCCCCACAAATCCAAATGAACAAGTTCAAAAATCTTACCAGCTTTATTCGTACTAATGGGAAAACTAGACCGAGGTTGCTTTGCACGCGGACATACCTCACAAGCTTTATTATGTTTCCTACAAGAATGGCTCACAGCCGGTATCATCTTCAATATTTTCTCCGACGGATGCCCCATTCGTTGATGCCACAACTCGAACGACGAATCACCATCCACTGTCAAGACCTTCACTTGAGGAACACCACGGAAAAATGAAGTCCATCCAATCTTTCACCCGCTCCAATCACCTGCCTCGTTGATTGGTCCTGTATAACACAAATATTATTAGTGAATTGGACAACGCAATTTGATTCATTGATTAATTGAGTTACAGAAATTAAATTGCATGTTAATTGTGGGACATAAAGCACATTATCAAGCTTCAATCCTCCTGGCAACACGACACTCCCCTCGTGGTTTGCTTCTGTCGTGTTTCCATCTGGCAATCCCACTGGGCAGTGTTTCACCTTTCTCACATTTCTCAAAATAGATAAGTCACATGTCACATGGTTCGACGCTCCTGTGTCGATAATCCAACTAAAATTATTGTTCTTACCATACAGTCGATCTTTTGTTTTGGCCAAGTTCAAAAAATCAAGAAGTTGCTGCAGTTGCATTGCTGAAACACCCGTAAGACTCGCTGCTTCGGTCGCACCCGCTAGCCCCTGCGAGTTTCCTGCCTGCATATTCACCTTCTTGTCACCATCTCCTTTCTTTTCTCCCTCTCCGCTAGCCATGATCTCTCGTGGAGGCTATAGTACTGAGAGAAAAAAATTGTGTTTGCCCTAAGATCTCCCTACACTCTTGATACCATGACAAATTCTCCACCCAATTTTCTTGCTTTTCTCATTCACAATAATGAAGTATATATAGTACAAAACATTGCCAAGAACCTTGCTCTCCAAGATCTCCCAAAAATCCTCCTAATACGATCTCCCAAAAAATCCTCCTAATCACAAAGATATGATCTCCTAAAAATCCTCCTAATCACAAAGATATATTTACCTAAAATACAAATACTATCTTAAGGAAAAGTATTTCTCAAAAGATATGCACAATAAACTCTCCTATTTTAGTCACTATAATATAGTAATATGACTGAATTGTTCATTATATATAAAATAAGTATAATTATTGGAAAGAATATTAACGTCTCTTGCAGTCTGTATATGGTTTTTTATAACAATGCGTCCAATCACAGGTATATGATTATTTACCCTCCATTTATTGGGCAAACGATGATAGAGTTCAAATGGCTTTCAACGTCACTAAGGTATGAGAATGACTACAAAAGTATTAATTTTATAACAAAAAATCTTTTCCTTTTCCAACACATTGTTTTCTTGTATATATTCTTCCTTCAAGAACTTAGACTAATTTGTATAATGTGACATGATCTAACGCATATAAACCCTGACATGGAAAATAAATTAGAAAAAAAAGGACAGTAATGGAAGCAAAAAAATTATGTGGCAATTAGCAGGGAACAATATTGAACTGGGTGAGATGCAACAAACAGAAGCCATATCAATTTGAAATAGAAAGCACCTTCCCATATCTTGTGCATCTTAGCAAGAGAGGTTATCGTTCTCTAGTTTATAGGTAATCTCAGTATCTTTTGTACGCCTATTTCCTTCTAACTGTTGAAAGAAACATTTGGTTACTAAGGCTGGTATTTTTAAACAGTGGTGATCATGACATGGGAGTACCCTTCTCGTCCACTGAAGCATGGATACGAGATCTCAACTACCCCATCGTTGATGATTGGCGGCCTTGGTTTATTGATGTACAAGTTGGAGGGTAAGTCTCTTACATTAGACTCTATATATACTTCAATTTCAGAATAAATCCTACCAAAGTTATTAGTTTAAGGAAGCTTATTGTAAAAGTCAATGTAACATTTGAGGAATATGTTATTGAGTAATTTTTTATAAATGAAACCCTAGGACATATATGTTATATAGGGGACAAAACATCAAATATTTCATGTTCTAGGATGTTATAAACAATTTGGGACATGTAACAAAACGTCAAATATTTCATGTTAGGGAAAGTTACAAACGTTTTGGATATGTCTGTTACATATAAAGGTAGAGAACTTTTTATGTTTTAATATTTGATTTTCTACAACATGAACAAAAAATTAAAAATCAATATGTTTTAATATTTGATTTTAAATTTTAGATCAATGAATAAAGTAGGGGTGGGCATGGGACGGGATGGGACGAGTTAGACTCATCCCTATCCCATCCCGTTTATACGGGATCGGGACGGGATGAGATAAACCCCATCCCGACCTCGTCCCATCCCAAATGGGTTCGGGACGGGACGAGATCGACGTATTTCAAATTGACCATGCAATTTCAATAACTAAAATAGATCTTCAGCAAATTGCATGTTCTCACATAACCATGCTGAAAATGAAATAATAACCCAAAATGCAATCAACTAAACATAATGTAACCTATGCCATAATAAGCACATGAAACTGTCATTGAAATCTCTCACAGAGTTTAATTTTCATGCATATCTATCCTTGCAAATGAGATGATACTAGGAACCCATTAAATTGTATTATAGGTTGAATATCCAAAGTTTTCAATGAAATCGAATGTACCCTAATTAAATACAATTAAACAAATTGGTCTTCAAATATGAGTTGATTGCCTAACGACATTGAGAATTTTAGATGCTAAAATGTTATATGCATGAGGGAATTTGTATGGGCATCCAAATATTGCAATCCTAAAATAAATAAATAAATAAATAATAAATATTAATAATAAATATTGAAAAATTAGTTCGGGACGGGATGGGATTGGCGGGATTGAAAATTTTCATCCCATCCCATCTCATTCTAGATCGAGACGGGACGGGATCAAGATGGAATTATTCAATCCCATTAAGACCCAAAAAAATCGGGATGGGACGAGACGAGAATGGGATCGCGGGATGGGATGCCCACCCCTAGAATAAAGTAATTTTCAATTATCATATAGAAAGTGATTTAATCGTCGTGCCTCTTTTTCTAACTTTTGTCAAAAGGAGATGGAGTGACACATTGTTAGCAATTTATAATACATTAATGTTTTAAACTAACTTCGTGAGGATTTTTTATTTTTCTATTAGACAAAAGTTAACTAGTGTATTTGCATTTCTTTTTAATTATTATGTTTTATGACTGGTTGTAATATAGTAGAACCTTTATATATTGATACTCTATATAAGAATAACCTTTAATTATTACGTTTTAAGAACCTTTAAGAGTAAGCCAATTAGACAAATGACATCAAAAGTTTGGAGAGAAACAGGGAAGAAAGTAGATGAGAATCAAAATGAGGAAGATAAAGATGGTTGGACCATTGTTTCAGGAAAACATGCATTCAGGCCCAATTATAAGGCAATGCAACGCGTAGATGTCAGAAGACATACCAACACCAATGCAAGTGTGAGCATAAGCAACGTGAATGAGGTAGATATTATAGATCAGTATGATGATGAGATGGATACTGCGAACCAGTCAAACAAAGAAGTTATCCCTACACTTCCAGTTGAGGAACAAGAAGTAAGCCAATAAGAAGTTGATACTCCTATGCAAATTCAACGTGAAATAAAAGTTGCTCCAAATCAGGAAAGATGCAGTGAAGATGTTGATGCAATCTTAAAATCAACTTCTACATTTCCTGAAGTAGGACGAGAGATGATTGATATGGAAGACAGGGGGAAGATCGCACGAACTCTCCAAAAGTGCCCATGGATTGGCTAACACCCCAAGCCATCAATGCTTTGAATACAACAATTGCAAGAATAGGCAAGGATGCATTGATCACCGAAATTAAAGCCTTACTTGAAGAAGAAGCAGCCAAGGAGGGGCAAAACACTATTGAAGAAGAACATGAGGTTACCACAATACAGCCTCCCACGAAACATGTTCCTTGAAGGTCTTCTCGAAACAAGAAGACAAATCCTAAATTCAGGTAACTGATGATGATAATACATGTAGAATGTAAATGTTTATTAGAACCTTGTATGGATGCTAGATTAGTGCTAGCATTCAATGGTTTCTTTATCATGGTTCATTGTGTTTCGATTCTTTACGACGACTTCTCATACATTCTGAGGCCCACATTAGGTATAAATCAAGTCATGAGAGTAATTAAATGATTGATTGATAATTATGAAGAAGAAAAGTTATGGCAAGTCTATCATGCAACCACTTTAGTAGCAAAACACTTTGCAAGGTTACTCCCCAACCTGAAAACGGTGAATCTAGAACTAATTAAGTTTTTTGTTCAAGCTTTGAAGCAAGTTTTTTTGTTTTGTGGATGATGTAACGAGCTGAACGTATGAGCGATTGTAAACTTTATCATCATCTTTTTTATTAATATAAGGTTCAGGGATCCTAAAAACCTCAACTCACTTTACAAAAAAAAAAAAAAAAAAAAAACCTCCATCTAGTCATAAAAAATTGTGGTCCTCATTTGTTCCAATTATAAATAGGAATAAATTCCACATAGTAATAAAATATAATATTTTTAAGTCCCTTCGTAATAAATTCACCTCCACATAGTATTAATTATCAATAAGATAAAAAATATATATAAATTTTAATTATTAAAATTTAAGATTGAATAAAGTAATTCTCAAAGTTAGAGTCAATGTCATGTCACTGAGCTGGCGAATACATAATAATCCGTCAACATAGATACCTTGTTGTTGAAGCCAAAATGTGTCTAATTTCGCTAACATGTTTATAACTTTTTGACATGAAACTTGTGGTATTTTCATATTGTTTTCTTCGAGATTATCTCCTATTTTTCCCTAATTGCAACAAATTTCTTTCGTTAAAGTGTCTTGTTGCGCATTTGGATGATTGAGGAATACATCAATATCCATTGGATTGTAGTGAAGTTGCTGAATGTGAGCATTCCCATTCAATTCTTTAATGACTCTTCCATTCTTTGATCTAATTCAACTTATTACAATTCATGACATTTGAGGTCCTAATTTTTTAGTGCTTGAAATAAGTTTTGCTCCAATTAGTTTATGCTTATTTGAGTGTAGTACTCATTTTGAAAACTAATTGACTTAACCCGCAAACTAAGGTTGACCATCCCAATTAATAATAGTCAAATACGTTGAATTTCTCTTGACTGTTTCAATTTTCTTAAAATCCACAAATACCCTTCATTTAGATGGCACATGCTAGGTCTAAAATAACAACAATATTCATTTTTTTTTTTAAAGGTAGAGATAGCTTCACTGATCAAACGCCAGCCAACAATGTACCCTCAAACAGACACATTCTCCCTCTCTAACCCAACCTTCCCTTCTTCAAAAAAGGGTGAGCTACAATCTTTTCATTTATCCATTTTTTTTTCTCCATTATCCTATTTGGCATTCCATTTCTAGATGGAATTGAAAAACTCTTCAAGAACTCCAACACTCCATACTTAACAACCAAGTTCAAAACACCCTAAATTCTTAACATGCATCAACCATTATATTCTCGTTGGTGATATTTGTCCCCGAGAGGAAAGAGGGTGATAATTTCATAGCAAGAGACCCTTGCAAAAGAGTGTGTATGTAGGAATGATTTTGGAGAAGCGCCAAATCGCATTACTCCCACTATTCTATGGACACCAAATTGCAACAACCACTGAAAGACCACCAAAGTGAGAAAAGAAAACCTTTAAAGAAGATATCAGAGTGAGTGAGATTACCGTACCTTTTGGATGAGAAGACCAAAATGCGATGGGGAGCAACAGTTCAAAGGAATCACGATTTGAGGAGGATCGTGTCATGAACCAACCAACCTTCCCAAAAGCCCGAGCTGTCCAGGAAGGGAAGGTCCATGACTAGGATCGTAACATTGCCCCACGCTTCCAAAGTCGATGTCCTCGTCGACCCTCTCTATCGACACTGGCCCAATGAGCTTATCTCACCTACCAGTATTCAACAATTTAGCACTATGCCCATACATAATTCTAAATTATTTTAATCCAGCCTATAGGTCGCCCCTGTCGGGAATCGAACCTTGGATGTGGGGTTTGGCTCTGATACCAATTGTCAGGTTCAAACAAATTCCTCAAGAACAAAAAAGATAGGAAGCAAATATGGATTGAATGGAATGAAAGATTACAACAACTCTCAACCCCAACAGGTGTTAAGCCTCAACTCACTCTATTCTACATTTCTCTTCTCTTTCTCTCCTATTTAAATATAATGCTTGAAACGGATTCGATGGAAGGCTGGAGTGGAACGCGGTATTGAACCAATATTCCGCCAAGTATGACCATCGTGACCATTGAGTAGGTGCATCTCCTGTCATACACCGTAGATATGTTTCTAGACATGCGTTGGTGCGCTCTGTTTGTCCGTCTGTTTGGGGATGGTAGGAGGAGCTTAAAGTCAGCTTAGTACCCAATGTAGATAAGAGGCTTAACACCTATTGGGGTCGAGAGTTGTTGTAATATTTCATTCCATTCAATCCATTTTGCTTCCTATCTTTTTTGTTATTGAGGAACTTGTCTGAACTTGACAGACCAAAACGCTTCGATGGAGAGCATGAAGAGGACAACTCAATTTGGGGGGCTGGAATTGGTTGGAAGAAGAAGAAGAAGACAGTGAAACCTCCATCGCCTTAGGTGGCTATATAGGGACGTTTCCCCTCCTCTTCAGAATCATCTTCTTCCTTGAGAGTTCTGTGAGTTGAGTGAGATTAGGGTTCAACCCCATTTTCTCATTCTCTGTGTGTTTGTGAAGGAGATGAGAGAGAAAAATAAAAGAGTTTATCTTTTCTTTGTGAAGGATATACGCACCCGATGTTATCCGTGGTGTCACTTAGACACGTGTGTATTGAACATCGTTGACGTTGTGTAGCTTTCTTCATTTGTACTCTTCGATCTCATTAATAAAGTTATTCTGTTTGCCCATGGACGTAGGCAAACTTGTCAAACCACGTTCAATTGAATTGTGCGGTACGTGTTTTATTTATTTCCATTTACTTTACATTGCCTTGTATATAATTTAGATTTATTACTTTCTATTGCAACTACAATTGTGTTCGCAATCTGCCATGGATTTCAATCTCAATCTCAATGAATGAGATTAAATGAGGTAAAATGGTGTCTCTCAAGTTACACTCTTTCGGGTGAACTACACCTCTTTGTTAACCAGGGCTTTTTCTATATATATATATATATATATATCATTTTCTAACCTAATCCAAAATAGTTGAACTTTATTTTTAAATTTTATATATTTAATTTAAATTTGTATTTATATTATTAAAGATTATATTTAAGTTTAAATTGTATTTAAAAATTACACAAGAAACGCATATATATATACTTACCCTTCATATGTAGCGTATGCATGTATGCGGTTTGATGACTAGTAAATCAAAACAAGAACACATAAAATATACCCATGTGCAGGCCGAGTACGTTGACATTAGTAATAATAAAAACCCCAATGAGAAACACATTTCATTAGTATAACATAAGTCAGTAGACAGCTATTGTCGAGCTAGTACAGTGTCCTTTCATGCATGTAGTGTGTCCACATTATTTTATAGCCATAATGCAAGCACATACTTATGCTATAATATGATATGGCCAACAAAATCTTGTTATAATTTTATTGCTTTATAATAAAGATTTGGTTCACATAAGTTATTAGCACAAGAGTTCGGGCATCCCCAACCTCCGCCGCCAAGAACTTTCACGACCCCACCACGCACAGGTCGCGTGTCCCGAAGGCGTTGACGCACGCGAGACAGTGACATGTTGTAGCTGCCAGCCGCCATCCACCAGCCCTCCCGTCCTTCCATTTCAGCGGTTGTTCGGGCATCCCCAACCTCTGCCGCCAAGAACTTTCACGACCCCACCACGCACAGGTCGCGTGTCCCGACGGTGTTGACTCACGGGAGACAGCGACAGGTTGTAGCCACCAGGCCATTTGTTAGGATACCAATCCTATTTAGTATTTACTTGAGATTAGAATGTCTTAGTTATAACAATATTCTATATAGGGAATATTAGCTTGTTTTGAATTAGGAGTTATTGTTTGATTAGAATTAGGATTGAATTCAATTAGGAAGTATTATTCTTTGCTTTCAGTTATAAATACATATGATGTAATAGAGTTTAGGTAAGCAATACAAGTTTTATTTAGTTTATTTGGTGGTTGATCCCCAATCAAAGGATCTAGGTGGTTTGATCTCCAATCAAAAGGTCAAGGTCTCTATTATCTGGTATCAGAGCATCATCGATTCTGAGCCAAATTTTTTCTTGTTATTTCGTTCTTCACCCTCCGCAACAACCTCCGATCTCCCATATCTTTATCCCAAAAAAAAAAAAAAAAAAAATTTACCTCGCATCAGCACCGCCGTCGCCATCATCAGCATCAACTTCGCAGCAACCGCCGTCGCCATCATCATCAGCATCGACTTCGCAGCAACCGTCGTCGCTACAGCACCGCCTTCGCCACAGCACCTCCCTTCGCAACATCACCGCCCTTCGCAACCGCACCAACCTTCGCAACAGCACCGCCCTCGTAATAGCACAACCTTCGCAGCAACCGCCGTCGCCGTCACTCCTTCTTCATCTTCGATTCAGCGCATCATCAGCATCATCTTCGATTCCGCGCATCATCTTCCTCTTCGATTCAGCACATCATCAGCATCATCTTCGTTTCCGAGCATCTTCATCTTCAACCGCAGTCTGTTTCTTCCTCGCAGTCTGTCCCTTAATCGGAACCTCGACACCATCTTCAATCGCAGTCTGTCCCTTAATCGCAGTCCTCTTCCATCGAAACCTTCTTCATCGCCTTCATCACATAGAAATATTCAGTGAAGCAGAAATCGCCTTCATCACAAGTAGCAGCAGAAATCGAAAAAAAAAAAAAAAAAAAAACTATTGCTGAATTTCAGTGAAGCAACAGTAGCAAAACCGCGATTTGCACCCATAAAGATATTCACACCGGGATTTTGGACCATCGAGATTCGCACCAACAACCCTTTTTATAATGACGATTGCTAAATTACAAGAGCAGGTCAATGCGCTTACTACTCAAGTTACCGGGATCTCTTCCCGCCTATATACACTTGAGACCACTAATGCCACTATTCTAGAGACATTAAGGAATCTCCAGCCATATCGCCTGACACCATACGTTCACCCGGAACAACAACGACCAATTATTCCAATTTCTGGCAAAGCCCTTGATGACGCTAGACCCAAAAATTCTGATATTGTTGTTTCCAAGGCACCACCAACATTGGCCACCACTCCAAGGCGCAATCCTGTGCAGAGACCATTCGTGCCACAAAAAATAGATGAGTTTGGTAGCCATAATCCTTACCATAAACACCCACCTCCCCATCATCCAAAAGCGGGTATTATTAAGTGTAACCATCCAACAATTGGCGTGCCGCCCTTTCCTGTAACCATACCTTATCCCCTACCACCAATGCTGCCTGTTTTTCAACCAGTTGTACCTACTCCACACATTCCAGTACATGAACATGTTTACCAACATTATCCTGGCAACTTCGATCCTCATATGTTAAGATCTCCATATGGAACCCCCGCGCATAATTTTGGTGCACCACTTGGTCATGTTGGTGCTATGGATTACAATAGAAGCTTTCAACCTCCACCGAGAGAAACCAATGCATATGCTGACAATTTTGCTAATCGGAGACAAGTTGTACACGAACATGCTGGTCGTTTAAATAAATTACGGCGCCATCATCGAGCATTCAATCCGAGAGAAAATATTAGCATGCATCGAAGTGGACCATGGCCTTTTGTGTGGCCCCCTCCCTATCTTGGTCCTAGTCCAGGGCTTATGGAGGGCCCTTGTTTTTCTAGCCCTATGTATCATCATCCAAGTGCATTAGGAGGTCCTCCTCTTCGCGTTATTCCACATCCTTGGATTCCTGCAACTGCCTCAGAGACGTTGATTTTGAGGGCTAATATTGTTAAACAAATTGAGTATTATTTCAGTAATGAGAATTTGAAAAAGGACAACCACTTGATTTCTTTGATGGATGACCAAGGATGGGTTCCGATAACCAACATTGCTGACTTTAATAGAGTGAAGAGAATGACTACAGACATTTCTTTAATTTTGGATGCAATGCATAGTTCTTGTAAGGTAGAAGTTCAGGATGACAGAGTTCGAAAGCGTGATGGCTGGTCGAAGTGGGTCTTGGCTTCTAGACAAAATGCATCTTCAAATGATCAGCAAATGCAAGTCGATGTACGAGCTACTATGACAAGGCTTAGTGAGTGCAATGATAATAGTGACAACAATGATAGCAATGCATTAGACACAGATTCAACTATTTTAATTGCTCGGGAACATGCTGGAAAGTTCGATACCAACTTTCGTATCATATCTGATGTTGAAACGGCTAATTTTATTGTACCTAAAACTGAGAGTCTCTCTTGTTTGACAAAGCAAAAGTCACACAATTCCCAATCAAATAAGCCCCGGAGAGACTACTTGATTGAGGATTCTTTGAAAGCCATAATAAGCCATTACACGCTGGCTTAACAAGGGGACCAACCGTCCTGTGGAGGAAGCTACTTGGGAAGACTATGAGCAGTTTCTTGTTCTTTTCCAGATTTTCAAGCTTGAGGACAAGCCTTGTTTCAGGCAGGGTGGGATGTTAGGATACCAATCATATTTAGTATTTACTTGAGATTAGAATGTCTTAGTTATAACAATATTCTATATAGGGAATATTAGCTTGTTTTGAATTAGGAGTTATTGTTTGATTAGAATTAGGATTGAATTCAATTAGGAAGTATTATTCTTTGCTTTCAGTTATAAATACATATGATGTAATAGAGTTTAGGTAAGCAATACAAGTTTTATTTAGTTTATTTGGTGGTTGATCCCCAATCAAAGGATCTAGGTGGTTTGATCTCCAATCAAAAGGTCAAGGTCTCTATTACCATTACGCTGCGACCTAGCCGCCAGCCGCCGCCGCTACGATTCAGCGTTTCGCCCAGCCGTTTTTGACGCTGGATCCAGGACTAACATCTGGATGTGATGGCCATGGCCCTAGCCACCACCCCTCCTCCCACGGGACCTGGTCATGGGGAATCTGTGCCGCCCTCTAAGGCCTCTTTCGCCCAGATTTTGGGAAAAATTTTGGTTGATGATACTGCGGAGACTACGGTCGAAGGAATCCGTTTTCGCAAAGAGGGGGCACCAACAATCGGAATCACGGCCACGGATGAAGTACGTGGAGAAGCTTTCATGGAAAAACACGTGATTGTACTAAAATTCTCCAGTTACCGACCAACTTTGGCAGATATTCAAGATTCGATTCACAGAACTTGGGGCATTTTTGGAGATTTTTCGCTCGGTTTACTCAATCAACGACACGTGTTAGTCCGACTTCAATCTGAGGTGGAAGCAAAGAAAGTTTTGTCGAGAGACTCCTTTTTTATTCGTGGAGTTCGGTTCAAAGCCTTTCGATGGCATGATGGTTTCAGTTTGAAGGAGGACCCAATCTCGGTGCCGTTATGGGTAGAGTTGCCTAACTTACCTCTGCATTTATTTCATCCCCCTATTTTAAAAGCAATTGTGAATTTTTTTTGGTGGTTTTTTGCGGATGGATGATTATACTCGTTGCCTGTCACGCCCCAGCTTTGCCCGTGTTTGCGTGGAGATGACTTTGGCGGAGAAATTACCAAATAGAGTTTGGATTGACAGAGCCAACAACAGGGGTTTCTGGCAGCAGATAGAATATCCAGGTTTCAAATATTGCGACCATTGTTCTTTGATAGGTCATCAAGAGGAGTTTTGTAGGAAAAAGTTTGGCCTTAAGGGCGGTGGGGGAGGTCCTGATTCTGGTAAAGTGGAGAAGGCGGTCAAGCCGCAGGTTGAAACCAAAACTATAAAGCAACAATATGTACCCGTTCTCAACAAAGCTAAAATTCAAAATTCAATGGTTGGCCAGAGTGGAGCAAAGAACAGCCAGGGGGAAGAGATGGATGAGGACTTTGGGGAGAAGAGGTCGATGGCCAGGGATCCGGTAAAGGTGGTGTTGTCAAACAAATTTGAGTCGCTCACTGCAACCATTGATGCAGATGAGAGTGAGAACATGGTTCATGTTAGTGCTGAGCAGGTTACAGAAACTACGGAAGAATGCCTCCTAGAGGCGGGCTATACAACTTCGGAGATCGCAAATGCTATTGAAACTCAAGAACAGCCGACACAGCCAACAGATGCCATAAGCTCAGGGGCCAAGAGTGGTCTTTCCGACGACATGCCAAATGACAATATTCGCCCGGAACATCACATTGTGGCAAGGTCGCACGATGACATTGGGGGCGCTCAATTGGGGCATCCTGGATTAGAGACACAGGTTGCATTAGTAGGGGAATTAGGATTGGCTTCGCCCCAAACAGACTGCACTCACCACCAGTCCAAGCCCTGCGTCAGATCACGGTCTCAGCCAGACCACGGCGCTGGGCACTCCTTGGGTCCAGCCTGATCACGACACCAGCCCGTCCATGACTCGAGCAGGACAGCAGTCAGACATATGCCCACGTCTGAATGGGGCCTGCCCACGGCCCCCCAGTCCACGGCCAGTCCACAGCCCCAGTCTCTTCACGGCCCCAACCCAGGGGACGTGCTACCTCAGGCAGCGCATGACTTGCTCGTCGTTGGTGATTCTTTAGTAACGCAAACAAAATCGAGTAGAATGATACAGGAAGTAGAGGATGCCACGGTGAAGTCGGCAGTGATGGAACGTTTGGCAGAGGTTATGGCCAAGCGCGCTCAATCCGCGGTAACTGGTAATTTTTCAGTGCCCGCGGCAGCAAGGAACGACGAGGACGGGATGTATGAGGTCGTCATCCAGCTGTTTGAGGAGAACCGTGTTTTGCGACTAAAGAAACAATCTATGACCACTAATACACTTGATAGCGCCACAGATGATAGTGACGAGGTTGCGTCGGAATCGGAGTTGGGGCCGGAATCACATGCTATTAATGATATAAACTTGGGGGCGCACTCCGATAAGGATCTACAGAACAAAGTCAAACCGGTGGTCCTTCCGGGCAAACGTCGTAAGACAAAGAGGGGTAAATCTTCCTCCCGCGCTTAAGATGATGAAAATTTTTATGTTTTGGAATGCTTGTGGAGTTGGTAATAAGGCCACGAGGAAGAGGTTAAAAAATATGGTTGTGGATCATAGAGTCAGAATTCTTATGATTGCGGAGCCTATGATTGATAATAGCAGATCTGTGGAGATTGGCAACAAGCTACAACTTGGTGGCTTTGCCTCGAACAACCCGTTTGGGGGCAAGTTTTGGGTTTTTTGGGATACTTCCCTGGCCCTCTCGGTGGTGGATATGTCGGACCAGATCATTGCTTTTATGTTTTTTGGTTTTCAGCTGCGACTCAATTTGTTTTGGTTATATCACGGGTAAAGTCGTCATGTACCCCCGTATTGATTGTAAATCTTTTTTTTTTACAAGTAATAACGGTCTGGCATTCCAACGGTGCCCCTCCACTCTTGAGGTTTGACTTAAAAAAAAAAAAAAAAAAGTTATTAGCACAAGAGGAAAGTTTAATGAGAGTGAGTCTAAAATGGAAGGAGAGCTCAAAAACATCTTTGGGATCTCACTCTCGTTACATGTTGTTTTGATTTTGTTACTGGGTTTCCCACTGCTTGCATTTAGTCAAACTAAGGTGACATCTCTACCAGGCTTCAATGGCACTCTCCCATTTGATCTTGAAACTGGGTGAGTGGTGTAGCAATGTTGTCGAATTAGCAGTATTGTTTGTTTGTTTGTTTGTTTAATCAAGTTTTTTTTTTCTTCTTAACAATGGGTGTTGTTTCATTGATTCAGGTATGTTGGGTTGGGTGAATCAGAGGATGTGCAGCTCTTCTACTACTTTATTAAGTCAGAGAGGAACCCCAAAGATGATCCTCTCTTGCTTTGGCTTACGGGTGGCCCTAGTTGCTCTGGTTTCAGTGCTCTTGTTTATGAAATAGGTAACTCTCTTATGCCCCTTAA
Source organism: Berberis thunbergii (assembly GCA_003290165.1). Lineage (NCBI taxonomy): Eukaryota > Viridiplantae > Streptophyta > Magnoliopsida > Ranunculales > Berberidaceae > Berberis > Berberis thunbergii. Next base: position 147,649 of record QNQO01001200.1, on the reverse strand, counting down.
CTTGAAAAAACACCAACTAAATTAATTCATTTCTGTATTTTTCAATTCTCATTGCTATCAACAAACTATTTACTTAGTCTCAAAATTGAAATTGAAGTTGAAATGATCTAGTTTGAAGTGTTTGGAGTTCGATTCGACCCCTTTGAAGCACAGTTTGGAAGGACGCATGCTGTCATTAGATTTCGTCTATTGTGATTGTTTAACTGCTAAGTTACTAGCTGTACACTTCTGACAAATGGAGATTGTGCACTATATAGTTTTGTCGACAACTCTTGGATGGTTTTTACAACAATAAGAGATGGATTCATATAAAACTCACTAACATATACATCCTCAAAAGCAAGTAATCATAACAAATTAATCTTATCATTAGGCTAACATTATCGATTGTGCAGGGCCATTGAGATTCAATGTTCTCGAATATGATAGGGGCTTACCAACTTTGGTTCTGAACCCGTATTCATGGACAAAGGTATGTAGATCTTTGTACTTTCCAACGACTTTTTGAACTGTATTGTAGTGGAACATCTAATACTGTATCTTATTCTTCTAATTTTACAATTCAAATATGGGTTTTCAGTTTGCTAGCATTATCTATATAGACTCTCCAGTTGGAACTGGGTTCTCATATGCAAGAAGCTCGGCAGGTTCATTTGCAAGTGACTCAATAACACGCCTGCAACTCTATCAATTTCTGAGAAAGGTATCTCCAGACTCATCAATCCAATGGATGTGGTATACACTACACTGCAGGATTAAATTTGGAAAACCCCATGGCGACACATCAAATTATGGTTAATGGAATAAATAATGGAGCAACAGCATAGTGGAGAAACATCAAATTATTTTTCCATACGACCCCTAAGCTAGTTTACCTACAGCAAAGAATTGTTGAGAAAAAAAATTTACACTAATGGCTTGATTTGTGAAAGGTGCCAATTTCTTGAATAGTACCATCAGAATTCATAACACCTGTCATATTTCTTTGTTTGGCTGTGTTTGCAGTGGTTGCTTCTGTATCACCCAGAGTTCCTCTCAAATCCACTCTATATTGGTGCTGAATCATATACTGGGATGATAATTTCGCCTGTGGTGCTAGATATATTAGATGGTAATTTTCCAATCAGCTTCCTCTAAAAAAAAATGATAACACCTTGAACTTTTCTTCCAACAGAATTTTACAACGAATGAGATCATTTGTAGTGAATTAACTGAAAATAAATGCTCTGCAGGTAATGAAGCGGGGAATGTCCCATTCATCAATTTCAAAGTATGTTACAATCACATTTAGATGCGCACATTTTTCACCGTGTTACCTGCTGCTGTGCACTTAAAGCCACTTATTTTTACTATATATCCTGTACAAAGCAAAATCATCAATCAAGTAATACCAAAATATATTCTATTAGTGGTTCTAATACTGGATCTAGGAGCAAAGGGTACAATTTGTATCCTCGAAAATTTTACTAAAATAATAGAAGAGAAGAGGAAATTACCAATTTCTGATGGTCGGAACACATTGCTTGAAATTCTTTTGTGTTTGTAACAGGGCTATGTGCTTGGAAACGCATTCACAAATCTCAGCCGCGACAACAATGAACGAGTCCCATATGCTCATCGAATGGGACTCATATCTGATGAACTTTATGAGGTGACAATTCTATTAATGTTCATCTCACTTAAGTTTTTCTCCTTAGTCTGAATTTGCTTCAAAAGAGCATTTTTCTAAGGGATAACCACAAAAGAAGATGTGTGTGATACCTTGTGTGGGAGGACCTGAGGGGAGGGTACGGGAGAAGCCCAAGAAGAGCTTATGGATCCCAAGAGGGTTGACAAGTTACAAAGAAGAGATTATGGTCCCACATCGCCTGGATGAAGGATAGGGATGTGCTATATATATGTGCGAGTTTAGATCAACTAAGTAATACACATTTAAAGATGCGTTGGCCTTGAACCAAAAGTGGAAAGTAAATTTACATGGGATTTTTTAATTTTTATTTTTTCATTGTGAAACACAGACAACCTTAGCATTGTTGCCTGTGATTCCATGAACAATAATCTTTTGATTTATGATTTCCCAGTCAATGAAGATAAGCTGCGGCGGGCAGTATGTAAATGTTGATCCTAGCAATACTGATTGTGTAAAGAATCTGAAAACTTATTCTCAGGTGCATTACTTGTTTCCTTGACACCGGTGTCGTTTCTATATATCTTTCCTGAGAATTAGATACTGAAAGTTGATCTTTTGTGCATATAGTGTATTAGCAGAATTAATGTTCTTCACATTCTAGAGCGAGAATGCGATATCACATCTCTAAAGGCAAAAAGGATGGAAAAATATAGAAGATCTCTTGGTGAGAATTTTCAAGAATCTGTTGATTTAAAATCATCACTTCCACTCGAACCACAATCCTCATATCCTGGTTGCAGGGTGAGTCACCTTATGGATCTGCATTTATATTCCTAGACCTACTGAGTTGTTCATTATTTTAAAAAATACGTATACTTATTGGAAAGAATATTAAGTTCTCTTGCAGTCTCTATACGGTTTTTTATAACAATGCGTCCAATCACAGCAATATGATCATTTACTCTCGATTTATTGGGCAAACGATGACAGAGTTCAAATGGCTCTCAATATCACTAAGGTATGAGAATGACTACACGAGTACTAATTAATTCTATAACAAATTTTTTTTTTCCTTTTCCAACACATTGTTTTCTTGTATGTATTCTTCCGTCTTTCAAGAACTTAGACTAATGTGTATAATATGACATGCTCTGAAGCATACAAACCTTGAGATGGAAAACAAATTTAGAAAAAAAGGACACTAATGGAAGAAAATTTTTGTGGCAATTAGCAGGGAACAGTATCGAAGTGGGTGCAGTGCAACTATCAGAAGCCATATCAATTTGAAATAGAAAGCACCTTCCCATATCTTGTGCGTCTTAGCAAAAGAGAATACCGGTCTCTGGTTTATAGGTGACATCAGTATCTTTTGTACGCCTACTTCCTTCTAATTGTTCAAAGCAAAACATTTGGTTGCTAAGGCTGGTATCGTTAAACAGTGGTGATCATGACATGGGAGTACCCTTCTCGTCCACTGAAGCATGGATACGAGATCTCAACTATGCCATCATTGATGATTGGCGACCTTGGTTTGTTGATGGACAAGTTGGAGGGTAAGTCTCTTACATTAGACTCAATATATACTTCAATTTCAAAATAAATCCTACCAAAGTTATTAGCTTAAGGAAGTTCTTATTTATGCTAAACATATAGTTCGTATTCATGATGTCCTATAGATACACAAGGACGTATTCCAACAAGATGACATTTGCAACTGTCAAGGCAAGAACTTTCCCTAATCCGCCACTTGGATCTTTGAAGCAAAAAACTAGCAGTAGAGGAAAATGTGGTAATTTGATGTAATGTTTTGTTTATGCAGGGAGCAGGTCACACGCCTCCAGAGTACAAACCTAAGGAATGCTTTGAAATGTTTAAGAGGTGGATTTCTAACGAGCCTTTGTGACTACCTCCTGGCCGAGTGCACTAGAGCTATACAACATGTATGTATAGCTCTCTAGTTGGCAGTAAAGTCTTGATTTCTATTAGCTAGATTATCTTATAATGTGCTTCTCGGAATTAAATAAATGTAATTGTCACTAATTTTTCGTAATGTCCTCGTTTGGTAGGATATATATTATATTTATTTTGAATAGTAAACAAAGGTTTTGAGCTAGGAATAAACTCTATAAATTACGATCTCTCGTACAATTTTTTGCTCAGTCTTTTTTAGTTATTTACTTTAGATCTGTGAATGAGCTAGGAATAAACTCTACAAATTCATGGGTTGGATCGAAAACTGCAAGGTGATAAAAGGGCTTTGGACCGGAGGATGGAAGAGAAGAAAAAAAAAAAAATATCTAAGATTGAGCTAGGAATGAACTCTATAAATTCATGGGGTTCGTTACCTGTGAGTGACTAATTAAATGAACGGAAAACAAAATTTATTAATTGTTCTAACATGGGGTTCATTACCTGTTCGGATCTGCCTGTTGATGGAATGATGCCTGTTCATTACCTGGCCTCCTGCAATTGTATGCTATATATCTTAAGCTCATTTTTTAATTTATTTTATAATGTTTATGTCTTAAGGTCATTATACAATTGTCGATGCTATATATATTAAGCTCGTGTATTTATATATCTTAAGCTTATTATACACTTGTTGATGTTATATATTAAGGCTTGGATTTGAACTTGGGATTGGATTTTCAAATGTGGTGATTTATTGGATTGAATGTATTAGCATCTAAAATGTCTAGGTTGCTTTAATGAGTGAGTGAAAGTTGAGTGAATAAGAGATTAAATTTCCAAGTCAAGGGTGGTGGTCAATACGCTAAATTGGCATTTTGTAACAACCCCCAAAACAGTATCACTTTTGAGCTGTAACAGTCCACCAAACAATTTCAAGTCAAAACTAAATTCAGTCAAGAAAATGAAAACAGTTTCACAAAAAAAATGACATAATAAATTGGATCATCATGAATAGAGATGCGTTCAAATCTCGTCCTCCTGTAAGTTTGACCTGCAAAATAGATGTTAGACTGCTAATTACCATCTTTTTGGTGGCCGAAGGCACTCCGATACTTAAGTCAGTAACTATGTTGGAGAAGGTAGCAAATCTTGACAAAACTCAGTTAAAGTTGCATCCATTTGTCGATTGTTCTCTTTACCTTATATAATAGTCGCGTTTAATTCTCTGTGTGACTTAAGCATGTGTTGCGCAACGAGTGAGACGTTATTCGTAACCATCTCCTTCTTTATGAAGACGCATCCGTGGAGGCGTAACTCCCTCCACGATTCTTTTCTTATTCAACGTTTATCTTCTTTATGAGAGAACTCACTCGGGCTTGGATTTGGGTTTTAGTTATGACTTCTTCTGATAGGTCTGTTTAGGCTTTTATGATTGATTTTGCCATCTTTAGGCTTTATGAGCTGGCCCGATTTTGGGACACCTTATCCTCGTGATTGATGATTTCAGTCACGTGTATGGTTGTGATGACGGCCTATTTTGGTGTATCATTAGCTACTCCCCCCAAGTTAGTGGGTACGCTGACGTGGCCACTAACTTCATGATTGTTGGACTTTTGATTCCATCATTGCCATCATTTAATGTTGTCAGCAGTTTTTGGTGGGTTAGTGTCTCGATTTCTTGCTCACCCATTCGTTTTCGCGCACATTTTGGAATTTTGCGTAGCCATCATATCCTGCACGTCGTCCCATAAGCAGTCCCTTCGTTATTTGGCTCTATAAAGGGGGACGTGATGAGTTTGTTTGCATTTTTACCCATCTTTGAAATTATGGTTTTTTCTTCTTTCCTTCTTCGTTTTTCTTGTTTTTTTTGTTCGTTTTTCTTGCCTTTTTTGTTCCACCGCAATGCATGTCAGCTATTTACTGAACAATGTGCAGTTTGCTATTTGCGAAGCTTACTTCTCACCCAAGAAGGTTTATCAGGCGACATTGGACAATGTTCTAGAGCTGAACAAAAAATCGATCAAACCGATTAGACCTACCGAACCGATCTAAACCGAACCAATCGGTTCGGTTTAAATTCGGTTCGGATCGGTTTTGGTTTTAAAAAATTCAAAATCGAAGTGGTCGGTTCGGTTTTCGATTTCTATGTGATTTTAACCGACCAAACCGAACCGACCGAATATATAATAAATAATATATATTTTATATATAAATAATACAATGTGTTTAAAATATTCGGTCGGTTTGGTTTTATTTCGATTTTAGTCAGTTCGGTTACGGTTTGTATAAATTAAAATCGGTTCGGTTTCGGATCGGTTTTGTTAATGGTCGGTTCAATTTCAGTTTGAAAATTTTAAAATCGACCTAAGTCGGTTCAGTTCACGGTTTAGGTGAAAAATCGAACCGCCAGTTCGATTTTCAGCCCTACAATGTTCGCTCCGACTACTCTTTGCCCTCCGACCTTGAGATCATTTTTCTTCGGCAGAGCGATATTCATTGTCGTCCAAGGAATGGGTATATTGCACTCTACTCGTGTATGTTTCAATCCAGCCTTCGATTCCAGTTCTAGAATTATTCTGGGCGTATTTAAACTTTTTGGGTATCCCTCCTGCTCAGATGAGTCCTAATGGTTGGAGGGTTATGGTTTCCACTTATGCGAGAGTCATTCTTTCAGTTATTCCCTTGACTGTTAGGACTTTACACTCGGTGGTTGGCTGTTGGTGAGCAAGAACATTTGCTTTCTTCATTCTCTGGCATGTTTTGGTAACCTTAACGACAATATTAGGGGTTAGTCGCGAGACTGGTTTTTTGCTTTTATCTGCTCTGGCTACTTCGACTTGCGAGGTCGACAGATAGTGAGGTCTTTTCGGATTCTTAATAAGCGGGGTATCTACAATTGACTGTGGAAGAATAGATGGTCAGGGAGAGCTTCTTGAAGCTTCCTGTGGTTCCTTTGGAGGCATTCCTTTCCGATGTCATGGTGGAGCGTAGTGGCTTGTACAACATGAACGAGGTTGAGCGGATTTTGCTGATAAAAAGGTGTGCTGAGGAGATTGTTTCCCGCGTTGCTTCCGTTTGTGTTGTTAATGCTGGCGTTGATGGGAAAGTGAGCTCGGATGTTACGAATCTCGATGTTCTTGATAGCGTTGGTGTTGTTGTCCCAACTTCCAGAAAGAGAAAAATCCCGAGGCCTGGCCGTGTTCCCAAGAGGAAACGAATTTCTGGCTCTACTCGTCACATTGTTCCTCATCCAAGCTCTGTTGATAGGGAGGTGGCGAAAGAGGATCGTTTATCTCTCGATGAGGTCAAGGAGATGAAGTTGGTATTGAAGAGGAGTGAGAAGGAGACTACTCACCTATTGGATGATAATGAAAAGAGGTTCCTCTCTGCATATGGCAAACCTGACGCAGTTGAATGTTTTAATGATGATCCTCGAGCTATCAATGATAAGATGTTTCAGCTAGCGGTCGAGCAGTCTAAGGAGATTGATGATCACAATCAAGATTTTGAGGCACTTTCTCCCCGATCTTCTTCTACTCCCTTTGACGACGCGGTGGAGTTTTTACATTCTTTTCCCGCTCGCTTGGATTCTTCTGCCCCTGTTGGTACCACTAATTGTTCTGCTTCTGCTGCAATTACTATGCAGCGAAAGGGTAAAAATGGTTTTTCTATAGTTACTGTTGCTCTGTCTTCTCTTCCAATCATTGGAGGTAGTTTCTTCGTGCTTCCGGATCCTCGCGTCCTTCATCCGCGGATTAGTTGGAAGAAACCCACCCCTGAAGAGATTTGTGTCAAGTCGGATGGGAAGTTTTGCTGGTTTACCCAGCTTGACGTGCAGGATGGCGCACGTTGGTAACGAATGGCATAGGCGGTCAGTGGAGAGGCCTTCGATGCTTGTGTTGGATCTGAACAATCATCTTGACTATGGTATTAAGCAGATAATGGACGAGATGAATCATCTTACTTATGTGGGGGTGATGGGTTCAGATTACCGAGCTGATCGTAACCATGTGCTTCTCTCGAGAGGAAGTTGGCGGCGCTGTTGCTGGTATTTTCTCACGTCCTTTGTCAATTCGATGTATTGGAAGCACGATGCGCATAACACAAGAAAACAATTGGGGCTGTTTGGGCCTCGTTGATTGAGGTGGAGGCTGCGCGAGATAAATCCACAGTTGAGCTCGAGTCTTTGAGGACCGATTTGGATGGGGTTAGTGCACGTTTGCACAATGTGAAGGGGGAGTTGTCTGCCAAGAAGGAAGGTCATGATGAAGTTGCACATGCCATGGTCGAGCAATTCGTTAATCGCGATGTTGCTGAGAAACAGGTGGAGCAATTAACAGTTGTGCTCGACAAAGTCAAGGCAGATACTTATGCGATGCTTACCACCGCTGAGGAACAGCTTATTGCGGCTAAGAACGAACTTGTTGTTGCTAAGGACAGGCTTCACATCACGGATGCGGCAGATTGGAAGTGATTTGTTGATGGGCGGATTGAGTTTCTTTATTATATCGAAGGGCTTGGTGTTGACTTATCTGAGTACCGTCACTTGGTTGATCAATTTTTTGAAGATGAAGATGGTGAAGAAGGTATTTCAGGTTCTCCGAATGATCTAGTGGTTGAACCATCGCTTCCTTCTCCTTTCGAAGAGAGAGCTTCGTCCCCTCCTGCTAATGATGCGGCTGCATTCGTCCATCTCCTACTTTTTTACCTTCTTCCCCGGATGTAATAGAATAGTTTTATTAATGAAAAGAACTTTCCTTTTTGGTATTCTTGTTTGCAAATTTTTCCATCGTAATCATAATTTGCCTTGGGTTGTGTGTGTTGACTCATTGCATGTGTCGTGGTATGCGAATTGACTCATACATTTTTACTTTTAGGTCTGTCATAATTGTTGAAGTAAGTTGTATTGTGTATCTTCTAGTTCAACTTTTTGATCGATCATGAGGCCTTTACGGCTACATTTTGAATCATGTCTGAATTTCTTGATTCGATGTATAGGGTTGAATAAGTTGACTTGTTCATTGTTTCTTCGTTGGTTTGACATGTTGGTTGACCCAAAGTAGGTTTACTTTATTCGTTATTTCTATCGTGCCAATTGACTCGGAGTTTATTTGAATAAGTTGACTTTTTTGTCTTTGACTTTTACTTTGTATTAGTCGTCCAAAGTTTTTATGAATAAGTTGGTTCATTCATCCAACTTTTACTTCGTTGGTTCGACATATTAATTGACCCAAAGTTTTTATGAGTAAGTTTACTCATTCGTCCAACATTTACTTTGTTGGTCTGACATATTAGTTGACTCGAAGGTTTTTGAGTAAGTTGACTTGTTCGTGCAGCTTTTACTTCATTGGTCTGACGCATTAGTCAACCCAAAGGTTTTTTATTTGAGTAAATTGAATCGTTCGTCCAATTTTTACTTCGTTGGTTCGACGTATTAATCGACCCAAAATTTGTACGAGTAAAGTGACTCGTTCGTCCAACTTTTACTTTAATGGTTCGATATACTAGTCTACCCGAAGCTATTATGAGTAAGTTTACTCATTCATCCAACTTTTACTTCGTTGATTCGATGTATTAGTCAACTCGAAGCTTTTATGAGTAAGTTGACTCGTTCTTCCAATTTTTACTTTGTTGTTTCGACATATTGGTCAATCCGAAGTTTTTACTTGAGTAAGTTGACTTGCTCGTCCAACTTTTACTTCGTTGGCTTGACGTATTAGTCGACCCAAAGTTTTTACTTGAGTAAGTTGACTCGCTCGTCCAACTTTTATTTCGTAATTGATCAGACTAGAAGTTTATTGTATATATCGTACTCGTGTCCTAATCTTTTTTGGTTTGATACGCCGATTGCTCCGTATTATCGAGCTTTGATGCCTTGATTCTGTTGTTCTGGGATTTCAAACTTGTAGTTATATTGATATTCCCCTCTCGGGTATTCTGACAAACCTTAGTGGTTGTTATTTTTCCAAAAAGTTATGCTAAGTTGTAGAGTCCTCTCATAAAAGTTAGTTTCGTACTTCTGACCTTTGTTCGATTGTTGTCGATCCTTGTGTTTTAGAGGGTTACGTCCTTGTTGCTTTGTTCTATATCGTTTTGGAATATGTCTTCAAGCCGCCGAATTTGTTATTGGTTAAACTTGTTTACGGTGTCTCGTTGTTTATTGAGTGTGTTACTGTAGCTAAAGGACTCGGGGTGCCTCACATCATCACCAACTTGTCCAATCATGCTCACACTAGCACCAACTGTCGAGGTCTAATCGAGTCTGTTGTCGTTGATTTCGTCGTTGGTGATACGGTTTAGGCTTGCATCTGTCAGTGGGGTCTTCGAATTGTGTTAGCTGGTTGCTGCAAACTTCTCCGCGTTCTTTTGCCGTGAATCAGTATATTGGTTTGTCTAGTTTCATTCGACGATGTTAATGCTCCTACTTCGGTATAAATCAGCTTGAGTGAGAGGTGTTCCCGGTTGCTTCTTTGGTTGGGTTGATTGTTTTGCCCCCTCTGGCTATGCAACGTAAGGCATATATCAGTTCCATGGGTTGTTCTTTTGATCCTGTAGTGGTGTCTGTTTTTTTTCCTTTCCTTTGGGTTGCTTGTCTGGCATTCCGATGAATTCGTTGATTCGCCCTCTTTGAACTCAATGCTCAATTTCATCTTTTAGATTGTAGCGGTCTTCGGTATCGTGCCCATGATCCTTGTGGAAGGAACAATATTTACTCCTATCTCTCTCTTCCGGATCTCCTCTCATTCTGCGTGGCTAGTTGACGTCCTCCCATTTCGCCATGTGTTTCAGTATATTGGCCCGACTCGTTTTCAAAGTTGTGTACGGTTTGTATGTCTTTTTCATCACACTTGTTACCCGCTCATGTCTGGGCCTTGCCGACTGCACCTTTTCCGGACTCTTGCTGGTTGGATTCAGACCTCCCATTGGTCAAATGCCTCTTCAACTGAATGATATCCTCTCGGGGTTCGTCATCTCTTTTTCTTTCCTTCCTCATTTCCCGTTTCTTCAAGTGGCCTTCCCTTTCGTGATCATTTTGGACGGTCTTCAACAAAATCACCATGTTTTTTGGGGATTCCAAGTTGAGAGCATAAAAAAAATGTCATTTTTTCAGTCCGGTGGTGAAAGTAGCGGTGGTCGTGTCATCGCTGCATCCGTCGATCATTGTTATCTCGTTAGTGAAACGAGTAACGTATTATTTTATCGTCTCCTCAGGCTTTTGGTGTGAAGCAGGTAGTATGGTCTTTTCCTCATTCGCTGACTATCGACGAATCTTGTGATAAAGGCGATAGCTAGTGCCTGAAAAGAGTCTATCGACTATGGCTGAACAAAAAATCGATCAAACCGCTTAAACCGATAGAACCAATCAAAACCGAACCGATCGGTTCGGTTTATATTCGTTTCAATTTTTGGTTTCTATGTGATTTTAACCGACCAAATCGAATCGATGGAATATATATAATAAATAATATATATTTTATGTAAAACATTATAATATGTTTAAAATAGTCGATCGATTCAAATTTATTTCAATTTTATTCCGGTTTAAGTCGGTTCAGTTCGGTTACGGCTTGCATAAATTAGAATCGGTTTGGTTTTGTTAATGATCGGTTCGGTTTGAAAATTTTGAAACCGACCAAAGTCGATTCGGTTCACGGTTTTCAACCCTACTATCGACCTTGGTGGTAAGTTGCTGAACCAACTCATTGCTGTAGAGGTAAGACTAGTCGGAAACGTTATGCATAAGATGGATTTCGTACTCTCTTTTAACGCCATCATGTGGTGGAAATGTCGCTAATGGTTTGTTGAGTCGGTGGTGTCATCATATGCTTTGAACTTTTGTGAGGTGAACTTTTTTGGCATGGGAGTTATCATGAGGGCATTAGATAATGATGGTTTGGCTAGCTCGTACAATACATTAGAATATGTGACTCCGATCCTGAACGACATTTCAACAGGTGTTCCGTCACTTTGTGGAGTCTTGGGGGGTTCATTGCTTTTGAGATTCCCCTGTTCTGCAGTTCATTGCTCTTGAAATTCCCCTATTGAGGTTCTGCAGGAACCTCGTTGCTTTCTCCGGCTTGGCTAGTAGAGTTTTGTTGGTGCGGCGTTTGGATAGGGTCGACTGACTGAGTGTGCTTTTGAGTGAGTTTCTTCATCATTTTCATTATGTGGTTCATTTGGGTCATAAGCAAATCTACCCGAGGGTCCGTAGCAACATCGTCAGATGTCTAGGTTGTTTGAGCTACTGCATCCTGTGGATTTTGACTGTCGGGCGCAACTGGCTCGGTGGTTATTGCTGGGTCTCGATCATGAGCTATTGATAATGTAGCGTCACCAGTATGAGGGTAACTGTGATTGTTGTTGAGTTGAGGGTCTGGAGAATGTTTCATCTGTTATGATAACCTCTGATCGTTGATCAGATTTTTAGTGAGTTTTGTATTTTAAAGGGAAACTTATCGTTTCCCACGGACGACTTCAAACTGGTGCGTCCAAATCTCGTCTTCCTGTAAGTTTGACTTGCAAAACAGATGTTAGACTGCCAAAGCCACATTTTTAGTGGCCTAAGGCACTCCGATGTTTAAGTCAGTAATTCTATTGAAAAATGAAGTAAATCTGGACAAAACTCAGTTAAAGTTGCATTTCTTTGTCGATTGTTTCATTTACCTTATATAATGATCGCGAATAATTCTCTATGTGGTTTAAGCATGTGATGCGCAACGAAGGAATACGTTATTCGTAATTGTCTCCTTCTTTATGAAGACGTGTTTGTGGAGGCGTAACTCCTTCCACGATTATTTTTTTATGTAACGTTTCTCTTCTTTATAAAAGAATTCACGCGTGTTTGGATTTGGGCCTTAGTTATGACTTTTTATGATGAACCTTATTTGGGCTTTTATGATTGGTTTTGCCCTATTTGGGCTTTATGAGCTTGTCCGATTTTGGGATATTTGATCATCATGATTGATGATTTTTGCCACGTGTATGACTGTGATGACGATCTATTTTGATGTATGATCAAATAGTACCACTTGTAGCACCATACTCTTCACGATGATACAATTATTGTATTACTTTGTTTTGTGAAAATATGTAAAATTGTTTTGTGGACTGTTACAGCTCAAAAGTGATACTACTTTTGGGGTTGTTACAAAAATGTCAATTTGGTGTAGTAGGTGATCACATACTCCATTACTAACTAGGGTGTCGACATGCTCTACGTGCAGATATTCAATACTCTTATTTTCAATGTTTGAGATGGGATGATTTTGATTGTAAAAAATATGAGATGTGGAAGACAGAATTAAAAATTAAAAAGTTAGATTAAGTGATTTTATAATTTATAGATATTTAGAGGGTTTTAAATAAATTATGTTTAGAGCTTAGGTATTATTAATGAATGTTTACAGGAGTTGAATTTGATGAAAAATCAAAAAATTAGTTGTGATGGTCTATTTATAATTTATAGATAAGTGGAGGATTTTAAATAAATAATGTTACGACCTTAGGTGTAATTAATAAAAAATTTGAAGGGATTGGGTTTTAAATGTAAATAGTACTAAATATGAAAGGTAAAATGGACAATTCAAAAGTTATAATTAGGAGCTTCAAGCAAATTATGTTAAGAGCTTAACATAATTAACAATATTTGAAGGGACAAGTTTTGATTGTAAATAATATAAATTTGAGAGAGTAAAATTGTATGATTATTTTATGTAAAATCACAAAAATACCTTTGATCACTATTCACTTTCTGTTGATATTAATTGTAAATATCATAAGATGTGAAGGGCATTTTAGGAACCTAAAAATCATGACGAAGATACACATATTCATTGTTCCTAAGGTTCACTGTCATTATATAGTTTAGATTTCCAATTTCACATACTTTTGTTTCTGCATGAGATTCACTAAAGATTCGACATTAGGTATCACCAATAATTGTTTCGCTAGTATATCACGTGTGTTCTTAAGATTAATATAGTCGTAATGACTTCGTAATTGACACCAACGTTAACATTTCATTTGCATGTCACCCCCCACAAGGCATCATTGAGATAAACACTCTCGAGGGGCATTCAAAAGAGTTAGGCAAACCCTGACCAGTATATTAAGACGACAACTAAGAGGAATGTTACATTAAAGGGAACATGGGGGTATTAATTGCTCGGAATATATGAGAATCTAATTTACCGACTTGATTCAATTCACGCCCTAATTTTCGAGAAAACAAAATCCTCATATCTATGTAGGATTAGGAATATTCGTTTCTCCCAAATTCGGGATGTCGAAACTTAACAACAAAAACATGTATATATATAATTTGAAGAAGACAAGAATTCTAACCAAGAAACTCTTTGGCGATGTTCACCCCACAAGTTAACCGCCAACGAATCCGCCCCAAAAGCTTTATAACCTGATAAAGGCCGAATGGCTACGTTCCAATAAGATGATGGAAAAACTCTTTGGCGGTGTTTGCTCCACATTCTAATCATTAGGCATACAAAAGCGTGTAACTTATTTTATTTATAAGAAATGGAGATTTCTCATACCAGTTACCTCGTTAACCCAAGTATGTTCATACTTCTTGTGTACACTCTCATTGGAGCTTTGCTTTGTGGGGCGAACTTCGCCAAGAGTTTTCTTGTTAGAATTTTGTATAATTCAATTTTACTTCTTTTTTTTTATAAATGTTTCTGTTGTTAAATTTTCACGTCCCGAATCTGGAAGAAACGGATAATCCTACGTGGATATAAAGATTCATTTTCTCAAAAATTCAGGCGTGACAATTAGGGTTTGTCACAAACTCATAAACCTAAGATTTGCTTTAAAAAAAAAAAAACTATGGATGATCATCCAATTCAATCCTTGGACTTGTCTTTATCTTGAACTCTTTGACCTACGGGTTTTCTTTGAGTTTGACTTTCCTTGACACTGCTCTTAATTTTCCTTCAAGTTATTCATGGTTATCTGAGCATTTTTTAAGTTATTGTAATTAAAGAATTTAAACAATTAATGATGAAAGTCAAGTAATTAAATTTTGATAATTTCAACCAAGACCAAAAGCGCATTCAAAACTATGAAACCAGCATTTAACTCATAATAAAGATTTGTAAATAAATGATAAGACTTTTATTTCGTAGTTTATCTTTTTCATTACATGAAACAAGTTCGATTGACATAAGAACAAGAAGAAACTAAATTCCATGTTATGACTACAAATGAGATTCTTGCGTTTTAATATTTATTTTTCTACAACATGGACAAAAAATTAAATATATAGCACATTTGAAATCAATATGTATAGTCACAACGTGATTTCAAATCGTAGATCTATGGATCATGAAATTCTCAATTATCATACTAAAAGTGATTTAATCGCCATGCCACTTTTTTTTTCTTTTTCAAACAGAGATGTAGTGATACGTTGTTAGCAATTTATAATACGTTAATGTTTTAAAATAACTTTATGAGGATTTTTTATTTTTCCGTTATACAAAATAAGTAGTATATTCTATGTAAGAATAACCTTCATCTAGTCATAAAAAAATGTTGTCTCAATTTGAGCCAGTTATAAATAGGAATAAACTCCATATAATAATAAATTATAATATTTTTAGGTCTCAACAAAAGATATTTGCCTACACATAATAATAATTGTCAACAAGGTCAAAATTTAAAATTTTAAATGAAATATTTCTCTAGGTTTAGAGTTGATGCTATGTTTTTGAGTCTGCGAATACGTAATATTTCGTCAACACATATACCTTGTTGTTGAAGCCAAAATGCTTCTAATAACATGTTTATAACTTTTTGGCATAAAACTTTTGATATTTTTACCGTCATCTTCAAGATTATCTCTTTCTCCTTCTTGTCTAATTGCAACAAATTTCTTCTTCAGTTAAAGTGTCTTATTGCCTCCATTAGTTTATGCTTATTTAAATCTAACTAATACTTATTTTAAAAACTAATTGAGTCTAACTCTCAAGCTAATGTTGACTATCCTAGTTATTAACTGTCAAATGCATTGAATTTCTCTTGACTGTTTAAATTTTCTTAAAATTCCCAAATGCCCATCATTTAAATGGCACGTGTAAGTCTAAAATAACAACAAAATTCATCCAAAGGCTAAAGGTAGCTTCACAAATCAAAATGACTTTCAACAATGTACGCTCATCTTCTTCAACCACCACATCAAAGTCTCCAACCAACCCAACACCTGTAATAAAACCAACAATTAAAAGCTACAATCTTTCATTTATCCATTTTTCCCTCCGATAGGTACTTCACATTTAACAACCAAGCTATTATAAATTTATGTACAAAACTGTAACAACCCCAATTAATGCATATTATAAATTTTTAAGGTTTTGTTAAATTTGAAATTGAGTTATTTAATAACTAAATAAATAAATACGGGGGTTTCAATATAATTTTGTGAAAATCCTAATTATATAGGATTTTTCCTTTAGATTGGTTAAATAAATATTTGAATCTTTCTCACCGTATACAAAGTCTGTAAAAAAAAATAAAAATAAAAAATAAAAAAATGAGAATAAGAGAATGAGCTAAGGAAGAAAAGGAAAAGAAGAAAAAAGTAAATTGTGAGTTTCTTAGTTCCCCAAATTAGATTTTCTACTTTATTTCTGGATGACTCTTTTGTAAGATGAGTTTGAGATAGCATGATTTTGAGATGGGTGATTGGATGATTACCAGGATGTAATTGGTCTTGTTATAGATGGAGTTGTTTATGTATTCAAGTTTTTGTGTGTTTGTATCAGTAAATCTGAAATTTCGTCGAGAATAAATGTATGGGTGTTTGGGGCAGAAATCTTGTTTGGATCCGAAATTCTACAACTTCGTAGAGAATAAGCGTATTTTTTTTTCTTTTGTGTCAGTAATTCTGATATCTTTTTGTGTCTCAACTTGTGTCATTTCGTTTTTCTTTTATTTTTGTTGTTGTTAGGTTGACATATGAACCTAGGTGGGACCCTATTTAAAGCCATCGATTAATGTGGTGTTTTTATTTATGACCCAAGGTTTTTAAATAGAGAAATAAATGGCAATGTCAATCAATTTAGTTTCTTTTTGGTTATTCAAATGTGGTCATTGTACATCAATCGATGACAATTGATGTGTTGTGACATTGGCCATTGGTGGACAACCAAAATACACAAGTAACTTTACTCAACAACACTCAAATGAAATGGAAAATTGGATTAGACATTGACTTTGAGGGTGACAAGGTATGGACATTGGAGGAATATTATGATACATGGTTTAGTGAAGCAATTATTGATTGGTTTGATTGATTTGCAATTTAATGGTGGTTAAGTCATTTCAGCATTTTAGTTTTTCCATAACTTTTAATTGAATTAGCATTTGAGTATGGGTTCATATATATGTTGGCTTTTATATGTTAACAATACTTAAAGTAAAGATGTATTCTTTGATGGATTGTATTAGGCTCAATAAGGAGCTACTATTTTTTTTTTTTTTTTTTTTTTTTTACGGTCAAACATGAAGATGTTTATTAATGAAAGAAAGGGAAACAAGTTACAACGAAAAACATTCCTAAATCAAGGAATGCCAAGACACTACGAAAGTGTCAAACCCCAAATCCTTAAATAAATTACAAGCCGTACCCATGTTCCACAGTAATTCTCTAATCTCGATAAAGATAGAGTGATCCGATCTGTTTAGTCCTTCAAAAACCCTTTTATTTCTTTCTTTCCACACACACCACATGAGAACGAGAGGAACCCTACGCCATAACCACTCCCCCCGGCAGGAAGGGTTAGCTTTAGACCACCAACTTAGCCAATCTAGAATGGAACCTTCAAACATCAGACTTAAACCGAATTCCACCAAGAAATTGCGCCAAATGGATTTGGAGAAACTGCAATGTAGCATCAAATGGTCCAGGGTCTCTTCAGATTCGTTGCAAAGCACACAAAGACTCCCAGTGAGGATTCCCATTTTTCTTAACCTATCTTTGGTCAAGATCTTCTCATGTAAAACTGACCAACAAAAGAAATTAATCCGAGGAAGAAGGTTTTTCACCCAAACCAGATTTGTGTGGGAGGAAATGAATGGGTTGGAGTGGGTCTCATAATGAGATGCAGCCAACAAATCCGAAAATTCTTTCACCGAGAAGCCTACCCCTTTACCCTTCCACACCAAACTATCTGGTCCCTCTGAGAGCATTTGTCTATCCAATAAGTGTATAAGATTAGCAAACTCATCTAGTTCCCCAGTGTTGAGGTGTCTACGAAAGGAGAGATCCCAAGAGTTGCTGTTAGACCAAAAACTGCTCACATTCCCATATTGATTCTTGTTAATGAGAAACAACATTGGAAAAAGATCTTTCAAGGATTGGTTACTACACCAGACATCATGCCAAAAAGAGATGAGATCACCATTTCCACATGTGAGAGAGGTGTGTGGGTAGAAGGCACTTGCGCACCGGGAGATAGATTTCCACAAAGAGCATCCGTAGGAGGTGTACTTAGTTTTCTTTTCCCAACCCATCTATTGCGGCCATACTTGTCCATAATGAGAGATCTCCATAAATTATCTTTCTCTTCTGCAAATCGCCAAAGCCACTTAGAAAGTAAAGCAATATTGAAGGGAGCACCTGACGGATGCCTAAACCACCTCGAGTTTTTGGGCAACAAATTTTCTCCCAGCCCACTAAATGCATCTTTCTAGAGTTATGAGTAGAACCCCAGAGGAAATCGCGCATGATCCGTTCCATCTTGGCTGCTATTGAACAGGGAACCTTGATAAGGAGCTACTATTGAAAGTATGATTTCTCCATGTGCATAACACTATGAATTCCTATTTTTATGGGTTTGATCGCCATGTTGTTATAGAGTATGGATTATGAATATGATATGCTTCCCCAAAATAATGGGTAGATTTACTTATGAATGACAAAATGTCAATGTGAATGAAATTTTGAAATATCAAAAATAAATTATATAGATAAACTTTGATTCCTGAAAATTTAAATCACTTGGAATTGTATCACTTAAAACTACCACACCTCTTTTTGTTTTTTATTTTCTCTATCTTATAGAGAAACTAAATAACTCGCGGGTTGTCTTGCGAATGTGGGACACACATTTCTTATAGAGAAACTAAAATAACTTTCGGGTTAGTCTTGCGAAAATGTGGTGATTTTGGAATGATCAAAATAGGTTTGATATTTATCCGTAAAAAATGTGACGTGACTTTATGCGCATTGATAGTCCAAAAATGACTTTTGTAACTCATGTAGTAAGGAGTATTCGGTGATGCATGTATGTATGTGATGTGTCCCCACTTGGGCATGGATAGCGGAGAAATTCCTCCTTTATATGAGAGAGGCATACAGACATGTATGTTCGGTACGGAAGTGGTGCAATGTGGTATCGTCTAAGTGTTTGTTTTGGTTATTTTGTCGTACTATATTTTTCTGTCATGCCATGCTATTTCTTTTATTGATTTTTTTTAACAATTAATTTCACACCAGCTTAATTGTTGACCCAAGTGAGTTTTGGCTTATTGGGTACGTTCCTTTAAAAATGTAACCATCTAGCTTGTTTTAGGATTTAGTAGTTTCGGACGAGATTAGAGAAGTTCGTTTCGTAGGTGACGAGTATTGCTGGGGAGTTGCACATTGCTCGAGAATTTATGTCATTTTGTTTGTAAATAACAGTTATATATTTTATAATAGAACTTTGAGTTTTATTTATTATTTATTGAGAGTTTTACTATTTATCTCATATAAAGCAATAACGTACAAATAAGTTTTGTATTGCACTTAAATTTATGTGGAAATCTTTCATGACCAATGCGATAAAAATGACATGCCCATACAATTACCGATACTATATCTTAAGCTCATTACAATTGTTTATGCTATATATCTTAAGCTCATTTTTATTAATTTAGTTTGTAAAGCTCGTGTGTTTATATCTTAAAGTCATCATACAATTGTGGATGTTATATATCTTAAGCTCAGTATGCACTTCTTGATCACTACACCAAATTGGCATATTTGTAACAATTATCAAAATAGTAATATTTTTTAGCTATAATAATTCACTAAATAATTTCAAGTCAAAACTAGATTTAGTAAAAAAAAAAAATGAAAAATAGTTACACAAAATAAATGATACAATAAATTAATCACCATAAATAGTATCACTTGTAGGCCCATACTCTTCATGGTGATATAATTATTTTATCACTTTATTTGTGAAAATTTATAAAATTATTTTATAAATTGTTATAGCTCAAAAATATTACCATTTTAAGAGTTATTACAAAAATATCAATTTGATGTAACGAGAGTGCTGTATATTAATTAGTCAAGAAAGGCTTGGGTTTGAACTTGGGCTTGGAGTTTCAACTTTGGTGATTTATTGGATTGAATGGGTTACCTCTAAAATTTCTAGGTTGCTTTAATGATTTAAAAAAAATTACTTAATTAAAAAATTTTACATGTCAGGAGTACATTACTGACTTTACCTAAAAAGAAAATAAAGTAAAAACATAAAATCTAAAAGTCAATACCTAAATCATGAAAAAGCCCTAAATCACCAAAGTGTTAGCCTTGGTTTCTCAGGATTTGACCATTATTATGGGGTTGCTTTAATGAATGAAAGTTTGAGTGAAAAAAAATAGATTAAATTTCCATGTCAGGGGTGGGTGATCACAGATTCCATTAGTTTCACATACTTTTGTTTCGGCAACAAGATTCAATCAAGATTAAACATTAGGTATCACCTATAATTGCCCCCACTAGAATAGGACCCCGGGGGCGGGCTCCTGCACACAAAGCTGAGGTGGAGTTCTTGCGCATATGTCTCAGCCGTCAGATCGATGGATTTCAAAAGAAATTGAATATTTGTTAAAACAAACAACTTTTGAAATCCATTGATCGAAGCTGTTGGATCAGATCAGACGGCTGAAACATGTGCACATGAGCCTTCCCTCGAATCCCTAAAATATCATTTGTGTTTTAAAGTTTAGTAGTATAGATGTAGTGACTAAGTAATTGATACAAACACTGTATTAAATTGGCATATTTGTAATAACTCTTACAACAATAATATTTTTGAGTTGTTACAATTCACTAAACAATTTCAAGTCAAAATTAAATTTAGTAAAAAAATGAAAAGTAATTACACAAAAAAATTAGGTCACCATGAATAGTATCACTCGTAGGACCATACTATTCATGGTGATACAATTATTGTATCACTTTATTTGTGAAAAATGTATAAAATTATTTTTTGAATTGTTATAGCTTAAAAGTATTACTGTTTTAAGAGTTGTTACAAAAATGTCAATTTAATGTTGCCATAACATTTTCATTTGTATGTCACACTCATAAGACATCATTGAGATAAACACTTTCAAGGGGCATCCAGGAGTGATCAGTCTATTAAGAGGACAACTAACGGAAACGTTGCATTAAAGGAAACATGGGGGCATTAATTGCATGGAATAGATGAAATTCTAACTTACCAACTTGATTAGGGTTGTTCACAAACTCATCATCAACCTAAGGTTTGCTTCAAAAAAAAAAAAAAAAAAAACTAAGATGATTATCCAATTCAATCCTTTTTTTCTCAATAAATTACTTAAAATTATATTCTTTTCCACATACTTTATTTACAAAGAGAAATTTCTTTTCTTTATTTTTATTTTTCATCAAGATCCACTTTATTAAAGCTCAAATTCTTGTATGATAAACTTGGACTTGGAAAAAAATAAGGGAGACCACTCAAAGTTAATAGAACTTTTTACAAAGGGGGAGTGAGGAAATCAGATTGAAAGAGATTGAGCATTACTTCTTTTACTTTGTTGTGTCTTCTTCAATGTGGATCCCATAATCTTTTAATGTCAGTTGACTCACATTGTCTTTGAGAAGCACATACCATACACTTGGACCCTATTAACATCATTGTTGTTTTGACATATAATCCCTACATTCATTTATGAGCAATTTAGATTTTAGTTGACTAAATGACTATCAAATCATCAATGACACCCTACACCATAGTGTTAATGATATGAACTCAAATAATGTCTACATATTTTAGACTATTGTCACACTCATTATATTTAGAGGAATTCTAGGTGTCGAGGAAATCAACAAGGGGAGGGAGGTGGTGGGGTGGGAATCGTTCATCTTCTTCGGGATGTGTGTCATCTTTTTTGGTGCACGCATCTTAAGGGAGGTGAACGGTTTCCATCTTGCCACCTCCCTCCCCTCACTGGTTTCCTCTGACACCTAGAATTTCTCTTATATTTATATTAACATTTGAGACCTACCTTGACCCCTATGGCACTTCAAACCTATATCTTAAAATTTAAAGTAATGTGAATTTTTAATTGAACATCTGACATCACAACTAATATTACTTAGTGAGCTTTTAAAATCTACATACACTTGATCTACAATCTTGACGACAAAGGTACTAGTATATGTTTGATGATTATCTTAACTAAAATTTGAGACCTATGCTGATGTATAAGAAAACTCGTGTAGTCGTGTACAATAATGACAAAAATTTTATACCCCGAATATATTTTGACAAGCATGATTCTCGGTGCACATCAATAACGAAATTACTGATTAACGTATAGCGATAATTGAATATTCTATAAAACCCTAAACCTTAAAACCTAAACGACGAAAACCTTCAATTTATTATATCAACTAGATTAGAATCAAACTTTGAATATTAAGAATTAAATATTGAAAGTGTGAGTTAGAATGTCATGGATTATGTAGGCAAAAAAATATTCTTCTAGTGTGATGAGTGAAAGAATGTGCATTGGGAGCATAGTCCAAAACCCAAAAGGAGAAAAAGAGGGAACAGTGGGACGTGGGGTGTGAAGACTACTACCTTCACTTTTTTTTTTGTCGTCCTAGCAGTCCAACTCCAAAGTGGCGAGTGGGCTGCACGTTATCTGCTTACGTAACTACTACCTTGATTAGCTGACACGCGTTCTTACTTTCCGATTTATAAGCGGGTCCACCATCGGGACTCCACACGTGGTAGGCGGTAAAGTTGAGTGATGTTGTCTTTGGTCTTTTTAGATCACGCACTTCAACAATATAAAAAAGGAGAGTGATGTTGTACATCAAGTGTTTACTTATTAAGTTGGTCTATAAGTGTATTGATTTAAATCATCCAACCCAAGCTTCTACACAGCCTGATCTTAGAGTGTGTTTGGTTGCATGTAATTCTATGCCATAAAAATTTATGAGGGGATCACTATATTTTAGGTTAAATTGATATATCACTCCACATTTACCATTTGATCACTATTTGATTTGTGATCAATGGTGGGAATGCAAGTCCCATAAACATGAGAATTTCACTCCTTGGCCCTCCAAGGCATGTGATTCTCATGTTCATGGGACTTTCATTTCCACCATTGATCACAAAATCAAATGGTAAATGTGGAGTGATATATCAATTTAGCCTAAAATGTAGTGGTCCCCTCATGGATTTTCATGGCATAAAATTTCATCCAACCAAACACACCCTTAGAGTATTGATTTGTATTCTGAGGGTGATCTATAAGTGTTCATACCACTTTATCATTTTTTTCATGAATTTGGAAAGTTGGAGAAGGGTAAAATTAATCCGATCACATGTGAATCACCCTCTCATATACAATTTAATGCTATGAGACCAAATTTTTTAAGTTTTTCTTTAATCATAGAGCAGAATTTTGAAAAGGATAAACCTTTTAAAGTATCAAAATGAGGTTTTCGAGTAGAGTTAGTCAGTCTAGTTTGTCGGCCTGATTTGCTTGTCTGATCGATTTATTTACATTTTTTATTCTTTCTCTTTAAAACACAATCACAAACACTTTAAAGAAAATGGACAAAAGAATAATTCTAAATGACTAAGGGCATGTTTGGTTACCCCTTTGACCATTGTAATGTAATGGCTATTACAATGGTCAATTGCATTCATTTGTTTGGTGGCACAAAAAAGCATTGTAATAGCCATTCCCATTACCAATTTGGTTGTAATGGCCATTACATCCTCCCACCCTATGAATGGCCATTACATTGGTCATTGTAATGGTCAACAAAGCAAAATGACTTCATTTGCCCTCATCATCTTTGTTGTTGTGTTGAAGTTTTTATGCTTTGTAGTGAGGGCATATTGGTAAAGTCACATTCCCACTCCCATTACATTCATAGTTAAACCAAACACTCCTTTTACATTTCCATTACTACTCCCATTACCACTCCCATTACTACTCCCATTACTGTTCCCATTACAACGTGGAACCAAACAGGCCCTAAGCAAGCATAACAGGCCAGCACACCAAACCAGCTAGAATTTCTGTTCCAAGTATCTGGACACCTTTAGTAAGATTTAGTATTTCCTATTGATAAATCATACGGGAATTTAAGAAGGCTCAACTCCCAAAATGTCATAATGAGATTTTGAAGAAATCGTCATCATCGTTAGTAAGTTGGTATTTTCTGGGATGAGAATCATCAATCATAAAGCCAGTATTTGAGAAGGCTCTAACTCCCAAAATATCATATTGGTGATTTTGAAGCATCATGGTTACCTTTAGTGAGATAATTATAAGACTTCTTTTGTTCGAGGACAAAGTTTTAAAATCTCAAGATTGGGAGATATCAACTAAAACCGACTTAGGTATCACATTGTCGATGTGTCAAATAATTCTCGACAGTCAGGTTTGATAGTCACTTTTTGTTAAGTTTTAGTTCTTTTTTTTTTAACACGTATATTCATTCTATAGATGGTGTTTGTAGTTATGTTTTAAAAAGAAAAAGATAAAAAATGTAAAAAAATAAATTAAAACTTGACTCAAAAGTGACTACCAAACCTAACTGTCTGGACTTACTCTCTGACGTATTATAACCTTAACGTTTCAGCGTTGCTAAAAATATCACAATATATCTTAGATGCAATGTACTGTAAGCTGTAAGCCATTTCTAATGGTAAACCTCAATGCAGAGACGGATTACTACAAGGGCACTTGCCTCCACTGACTTTTGAATCGTTTTTAGTTTTTTTGCAATTTGTTTATCCCGAGACACCGACAACGCTATCCCACCCACACCCCTTCCTCCCTCCCTTATTTACGTCGTTGATGACCTCGTCAGGAACGGATCTACGTGGGGTCAAGTCTCCCATTGACTTTTGAAATGTTTTTGATTTTTTTTTTATATAATTTTACAATTGCAATTAATTTTTGTCATTTACCTTTATATCCCAATTTGATTTGTTCTTCATATATTTGTCTTTTGTGTTCCTACAAAGTAGCTTGTTGAATCAATTTTCTTTCCGCCTAAATTAGATGAAGACATTTTAGCAATTAGTATTTTGTATGATTATTTATATATTGTTCAAAATTTAAAATTTTTATTAAAATAAATAATTATTATATTATCATTAATTAACTACGATTCATCACTCTACTCCTTCAACAAAAATCTTGGCTCCGTGTCATTGCCTTAATGCACATATACTGTATTATGGTAAACATTGAATGGTGCCATAGGGAACAGAGGAGATAGAGCCTCACAAGTATCTAGACCCATTCCACACAAGCTTGCCCAAGTCATAGCTAACAATTTGATTTTTTCCTCCATTTTCATAGGGGGAACATAAAGGACATAGTGAGAATTTTGATTACAACTAGTAGCGACATAAAGGTGATACTTGAAGCCTATAGTCCTTGATGAGTCCATTGTACGCAGCCATCAATAGTGTGGAAAATATAGAAAATTAATTTCCATTGTACCACATTTTAGACAAATTTTGAGGCATAGTAGATGGCTATACATTCGTTGGTTTTCTAAGTAGAATTCAGAGACCGATGGCTGTAATTTAATCACGACTAACTTAATTGGCATTCAAAGACATTTGTGTTTGTGAGACTAAAACTCGAAAGTGTAGCATTAGGGATTATGACATGACTGACCATGGAAGTAAACAAGCTAAGTAATTAGAAAACATGAGACTTGGTTTGGATTTAGTCTATTTGTGTTGAGTAATTTGTACCAATTAGGTATTAGTGGACTATTAGGTATTTCTGTAGACTAAATGTCTCAATTTGTACTAATTAGAATACCAACTCAGCGATAGACTTATGACGGATAAAATCACAAGTCAAGAGCTCAAACCCTAAAAAGGTCAAGGATAAACAAAAGTCTACAAATTTCACACTTTCTATTTGACACAAATACTAATTAAGACAATCAAGTTTGGGTTGAGTGAAAATTAAGTTTTAGGACAACATTGTCACCTACCATCTTCTTGTTTAGGGCCCTCTATTGAGTACTCAATGTTTCCGACTTCTTCTCAAAATGTTGTACATTAGAATAATCATGTTTTGCATAACTAATAATAGTAATTGAATCAAATTAATACATAACCATATACATAGTTAAGGGAGGAGACACTAATGGTAGTCTGGTTGGATGGTTAAGGCTGTGATGATTTAACCCCCACGTCTTGGATTCTATATCCACCGACGGCACGCTTGCCTTGCAAAAAAAAAAAAGAGTTAAAAGAGACATTCTCTAAACAAGATAGAAATTGGGATTAAATGTTTGTGTTTAGCCACGGCCCCAATCATATATTCCCATTATATTGGACTATTTATATTTATATTCATTTGCCTAATGTTCCCACGACTAGTCAATTTCAAATTTAAGTAAAACCTACGTACTATAGGATTGTGACACCATCGACATGGCATAAACACAACCTATTGCCATCCGACCCTTCCTCATTAATTGTGAAACCATTGTCAGGACTTCTATGTGAAATATTGTCCTCGAGCCACAAAACCCACCCACAAGCCATTCGTACCCCTTAAATCTAAGGACATTGTCAAGTATAATAATGGTTTAGCACGATGTGACTCTATACAACGCGGCTCATTGTCACCCCTAGCATTTCATATGCACATTCGCTATTATATATATATATATATATATATATATATATATATATTTTTTTTTTCAATTTGTCCTTGGACCATGTACACCTAACAAGGGGGTATTAATTGGTCCGATCAGTTCAAAATTTGATCAGAATTGAACCAAACTAAGAATTTGATTTTTTGTTCGGTTCAGTATTTCAAACAAAAAATTGAAAATTGAACCGATCGGTTTGGTTTCGGTTTTCTTTTCGTCCATCTTCCACTGTCTCCTTCACATTGAGATCAAAGGCCGCAACCGCACTAGCACCACGAGTAAGTCTAGCTAGCTATGTTTGCTAACCTTTTTGAGCATGTTTTTTTACAATTTTTACACTTTCCACCCATTCTTTTTAAAACATAACCACAAACACCACTTATAGAATGAGTGAAATTGTAAAAAAGCCAAGAAATTAAAATGCCCAAAAGAGGCCAACAAACAAGGCTGACTAGAATTGTTGCTAGCACCACACCTGTTCCATCATATTCCACCATATTCCAACACCACCATTTTACATTCTCATCTCCTCCTCATCTGAGTATCCTCCTCTTTTGACTGAATATGTAGTAGAAGATTAGCGCACCAAATCTGAATTCGTAGAAGTCGAAGATGCCATCACCTTCGATGACACCATTTTCTACTCCTGATTTTGGGGATTTTCTCTCTCTTTCCTAGGGTTTTTATTAATCAAATATTTTTCTCTCTTTGAATTTATTCTACTACTGATTAGTAAGAACTTTTCTATAGAACCAGGCCTAGCCCAATACTATCCATCATCCTCGAGATGCTGGCTTGGCTCTCAAGAATTTTCACTTCCCATTGGGTGCGATCCCGTGTAGGGTTGTTTGCCACCCCTTCCTCACTTGTTGCCCAAAGAGAAAAGAGAAGAGGGTTTGAAGAGAAAATAAGAGGGATTGAGGTTCTTGTTGATACTGAACTCTCGTTGGATTTATGTGATTATTGCAAATCGAGATTCGGTGTGTGGCCAAAACTGCCTCTACAATGCGATGTTTGTGTTCTATTTTATGGTTTCAAAATAGGTGAAATTAACTTTTCTGAGCTCGAGAGTAAGTGGAGAGGGAGAATATGTATCAAAGTGAGAGCATAGACAAAAATAGAGAGGAGGAGAGAGGTTATCTTTAACTTAGGTCTGTTTGATTGCACGAAAAATAAACATGAAAATTGAAATCATTTATGTGAATTTGACTCTGATACCTCCCCTCTGACTTGAATTCTCATAAGTAGTGAACAGTCTTATGAATAATCTATTGTCTATCAGTGAATAGACAACCAAACAACCAAAATCTGAATACCAAGGAAAATTGATTCTATTTCTCAAGGAAAATGACTAACCAACCATACCTATAACTTTCTTGTTTTTTGAATTATGCTTGGGGTACTATTGTGTGGTTAGGGTTTTATTATTCAGGGTTCGATATTGTCGATTGTGGGAAAACAAAGCCGAAACCAAACCAAATTGCAGTGCGGTAGTCAATTCCATCGATTTCAGGAACCAATTAATACCCCTAGACCAAATTAACCAACCCTCCCAATGGCATTCCCATTTCCTTCAACTCTTCTTTGTCCTTGAATCATGAAGGGACACCCTCCCAACATCTAGTACGATATATATCCCTCCTCAAAGCAACCTCAAAACCCAACCAACCCAAAGGGATGGACTAAGAACATTGATGTTTGTTTTATGAGTTAGGTAAGGGGAGAAAAAGAGTACCCAAGGGAAGGGATAGGAGAAAGTGGGGCACTCACACCACACTAAAAGATCACCACCCAGTGTAGTAAGTTTGACAGAACGGCGCCTAATTGGGTTTCCTCTGCAGGTTCCACGTATCAGTTGCTCTTTGGCCTTTCATGTTGATGTGTCAAAGGATGGGAAGCTTAAAACTACATAAATAGACCTCCAAGAGAAGAGTTTTAAGAGAACCCCAGTTTCTTAAATCCCCCTCACCTCCCTCTTTCTTTAAGAGGACCCCCTTAATTTCCCCTTCCCATTCCCCTTCAGAATATTTTTATCCTTCCTTTCACTTTACTATGTCTTCCACTTCTCTTCCTTGAATGCTATAAATACACTCTTCTTCTTCTTCTCCTTCTCCTTCATTTCATTTGATCTTACCTTAGTTGAGTGAGTTTTGTTTGAGAAAAATATGTCTAGTTTTCGCGAAGGTGGTGAAGTTTTAAATGGCGGTTTGCCAAACGGAGTAGAGCGGTTGCATGGTCGTCATGATTTGGACTCCTTGATCTCTTCTTGTTATCCCATCACTCTTAAGGTTGGTTTGTTAGAGTATTTTTTTTTTATTTAATTGTTAGTGCTATATGTTATCGGGAATGAGTTTTGATGATGATGAAGTATTGATGTTATTTTATTTATATGGCATCATACAACATCGTAATCTTGATAACATCAAGATCATTAATGGTTAAAGAAGTAAAAAAAAAATATGTGCACTTTACACTCATTTTACATTCATTGTATTCATATGTTCTTGTGTTTGTTAGTCATGCGTTTCCTACCATACTTAGTATCTTTCGGCAAGAACGAAAGTCGGCCTTAGTTATCCAAATCCCCTCCGCACTAGAGTGTTTGAAAAAAAATAACTACTTCTATTTATAGGTTTTTTTTCTTCATATATTCATGTACATGAATGTATGCATGAATATACTATATAAGTTTTTCATGGAAAATGAAAATTTCAATAAATTTTTTTTTTTAAATTTGCATCAATTTCAGGATTTCTCTATATAAAATAAAAATCAGTTATGAGTTTGAGTCATTATTCCAAGAATAGACCATAAAAAGAGGCTTTGGGATTTGACAGGTGGTGAGTGTTGTGGTGCACCATGATGTAACTTATGTATATTTGTTGACTGATTTCAGTTCATGGATATTTGCTACCGTGTAAAGATCGAAAAGAAATCCAATGGCGGTAATTGCATCACAAGCATGCTAAACAAAGGTACCACCACAACAACCGAGGAACGAACAATCCTTAATGGGATCACAGGGATGGTAGCTCCCGGAGAAATTTTAGCCATTCTTGGACCGTCGGGGAGTGGAAAATCTACGCTTTTGACAGCTCTGGCCGGGAGATTAAATGGAAATGGGCTTACCGGAACGGTATTGGCTAACGGACGGAGGCTTAGTAAACCGGTTCTTAAGCGAACCGGGTTTGTGACACAAGATGATGTCCTTTACCCACATTTGACAGTCAAAGAAACCCTAGTATTTTGTTCTTTGCTAAAACTTCCGAATACATTATCAAAAAAGGAAAAAACCCAAGTGGCAGAATCCGTAATTTCAGAGTTGGGTTTGAGAAAATGTGAGAACACAATTATTGGAAATAGTTTTATTAGGGGAATTTCAGGTGGTGAAAGAAAAAGAGTAAGTATTGGTCATGAAATGTTGGTTAACCCTAGCTTGTTATTGTTGGATGAGCCCACTTCGGGTCTTGATTCTACCGCGGCACATCGATTGACTAAGATTTTGGGGTCGTTAGCGTCTAAAGGCAAGACTATAGTCACATCCATGCACCAACCTTCTAGCGGAGTGTACCAAATGTTTCATTCCGTGTTAGTCCTTTCCGAGGGGAGATGTTTATATTTTGGAAAAGGTTCGGATGCCATGAACTACTTCTCTTCACTAGGGTTTTCACCGTCATTTCCTATGAATCCTGCGGACTTCTTACTTGATCTTGCAAATGGTACGTATGCACTTTTCATATGTTTTCAATACCTAAATCTAGGAGATATATGCGAATCTGAAATATTTGATCATATCATTGTTGTCTTCTTTTACTTCTATTATTTATTGAGTGAGACTAGGGAATCAGGTTTTGCAACTATGTTTTATAACCAGGATGATTTTGCATCGTTAGAGGAGGTTTTTTACAACCTCAAGATACAGATAAACACTTTGGAGATTTCATCATTTTTTCAAGATCACACCACATCACCCTGATTACAAAAACATGGTTTCCTAAATTTAGGAAAGAGATGTATTTTGAGAAGGAAAGAATGATAAAACAAAACCTTTCAATAGAGTTTTCTTTTGGGGAAGGTGTTTTGAGTGGAAAATTATGCTCCCTTGTACTCAAAGTGTCTCTTGACTTGTTGAAGTGGATGATCCAGCTCTTTCTCTCCCACTCCATACCTTTTAGTTTTGGGTTTCTTGTTGTTTTTGTTGCCTTTCTTTTATCTTGCTTTATATTCCTTTCCCCCCCATGTTTTTTTTATGACAAGGGATGTCTTTGTTTCTCTTTAAAAAACCAAATGCACCTTTGTTTGATTTCTTTTATATTTATATTTATATTTTTAAAGTTTGGATAATGTGATCAAACTCTACCAATCCTTTTTGGACGCGCGACAAATACTTTGAAACTATTGGTACATGAATTTACATATTTTAATGAGTGTCCTGAATGATTTTTCTATCAAAATATGATGTTTTCATAAACCCCTAAACCCTAAATCCTAAAATATATGAAAGTGCGACCACAAAATTTAGGTC
Source organism: Berberis thunbergii (assembly GCA_003290165.1). Classification (NCBI taxonomy): domain Eukaryota; kingdom Viridiplantae; phylum Streptophyta; class Magnoliopsida; order Ranunculales; family Berberidaceae; genus Berberis; species Berberis thunbergii. The sequence goes on along the minus strand of QNQO01001200.1, from coordinate 116,599 downwards.
AAAAGTAAATGATGTACCAAACATTCGTGAATTAGCTTACACAAAGGTCAACATTATTATATTTTTAGGTTTTAGATTCAAGCCGGATACTTATTACATGGTAATATATTCAAAGCGTTGGATGATCTTGAGATCTCCATGATAAGATTGCTGAACTAGATGAAACTACTAAGAGAAAGGCTAACTGTCGAGGAAATGGGCGAGAGGGGGGGGGGGGTGACCACTCATCTCCCTCAAGACGCGCATTGGTGTTCATCTTGAGGGTGCTAGTGCACATCTCGAGGGGGATGAGCGATCACACCACCCCCTCGCTGATTTCCTCGACAGTTAGCCTTTCTGAACTACTAATGCTATGGGTTGAAATACCCTATGTGAAATAAATACTCTTGTTTTGTGTATTATTTTTTAGGTTTTCAAGAGATATTTTGATCCTCCTTCTATTAAATAACCTTATGTTTTAAGCAACATGGATTTCATATCCAAGGTGTTGGAACTTGACATATACTAATATAGCTTCCATATTGATCAACAAATTTTCTAAGTTTATTTCCTTGAATTGATCCATGGAATTTGTTTTTAATCCTTTTGTAAATCATAGGTCAATTTATTTATTGTTTTGTCTTAGCCCCACTGCTCACCTTCTTTTGTTTTCAAAATCAAATAATCATTCAAAACTTAAAGTGTCTTTATTTAGCTACTACTAATCCCTTGCTTAATCATTTTTTATTCTTATTTTGGCCTCATCAGTTTGATTAGTCGACTTTAATCAATCGCAAATCTGGATCAAAGGGTGAATATTATCTTGTATTAAGCATAACTTTTAGCCAAACAGTTGTCTCCACGTGTGCGATTAGCCCACTAATTAGGTCAATTATTGAACTTGATAATGAAAATTTAACAAAATTATGAATATATACATTTCAACATAAGATGATAAGACCCTTTATTTAGATTTTTATTTTAAATGTAAAATTACGTAGTTTAAGAAGTAAAGTAAGTTTCATATTTATCCTAACAAACCTTATAATTTAATAGTTGTCGGTCGAATAAATTACCCAATGCCACGGTCTATAAATCATATAAATTATGACTAAACATGTCGTAAACACGTAGTGAGAGAAGATTAAAAATAGTTTTCAAGTGGGGAATATAGTTTATTTTGACAAAAATAATTGGATATGTTCTCTGTCTGCCTAAAATTGGGGTTTTGATAATACATCATTGGTGTCATTTGTTTATGAGGACACAAATGTGGGGGGTGGAGTGGGGTTAGATTAGAGGCACTAACTTTATAATTAATGAAAATAATATAAGCTGGTGGGAAATAAGTTGACTACTGTTAATCTAAATTATTAGGGTGAAAAAGTTACATTTTTTTAGGATGGATTAGTTTAGTGTGTGCTTATTTTTAGTAAGCTTATATCAATAAAACATAATCACTTTGGTTAATGTGACGACATCGATTGCGTATTGGCGCATTATCACTTTCAAGGTGTCATTTTGCATTAAAAACCTAAAGTTTTCAATAATCAAATAGATATCGGGCTAAGAATATCTCATGATCATACATTGTGACATAATTCTTTCGAATTTGTGTGGATGTCTACCAAATCATGGAAGGAATATCTTTTGCTAGATGTGTCATAAAAAATAATTTAGTTTATAACATTATGGAGCAAGTTTGTACCATCCATCAACTTTCTGGTGCTTGTTTTACATATCACGTCAGTTTGAAACACTTAAAAAAATGATTTCGGTTCTCATATAATTAAATTTTTTTCTCAAACAATTGTAATTTTTCAACAAATCTATCTATATATGAAAATTGATAGAATAATAATTCTTTTTAGGGCCCTTTAAAAGATAATGAAACTACACCACAAACACCATTTCACTTCAGTGGATGCTCAACAAATCAACAAACCTAATTATGGTTAGAATTACAACCTCTAAGTATATTATTATGAACATCTGGTTGCTTTAGTGGGCATGATGGCCTTTGATATTTCTAGCCTCCCAAATCATAATTTTTTTTGCTTAATTTAATCAAAGTTGAATGTAGGCTTTAATTAATTTGTTCATATCATATGGTTTGATTTAGCAGCAATGAGTGTGTGTCCACTGAATTTGATAGGTTATATATATCTCTTTTCATGATTGTTTTCGATGTATATGTTTTGCTTTTCATAGAATTTTTGTAAGGCCGACATCGAAATCTTATAGGCTTGTGTTAGCTTACGTACACAATATCAATACGCGCTTGCATTCACTGTCGACTATGTACATGAAATTAATAATGTTTAATACTATCATAAATGTATTCAGTAATTCCTTGGTAATATAGGATCAACATATATTTTTTTTCTCTAACAAGTATATTTGTGAAAAAAAAAATTGTGCAGGAGTTTATCAATTTGATGGCCAAAATGAAGGAGAAAAACCTAATGTAAGACAATCCCTTGTTGCCTCATACAACACCTTATTAGCTCCAAGAGTTAAAGAAGCCTGCATGGGAACCCCTACAACCCTAACCATAGGGAACCAAATAGATAGAGATCAAGAGACTAAAAGAGCTCCTATTAGTAGTAGCACTTCATCATGGTGCACCCAATTCACAATCCTTCTCCAAAGAAGCCTCAAAGAAAGAAAACATGAATCCTTCAACTACTTGAGGGTCTTCCAAGTGATTACATCCGCACTTCTTGCAGGCATAATGTGGTGGCATTCAGATATTCGCGATGTTCAAGATCGTCTAGGTCTACTCTTCTTCTTTGCCATTTTTTGGGGTGTATTTCCTTCCTTCAATGCAGTCTTTGCCTTCCCTCAAGAACGCGCTATATTTATCAAGGAACGTGCTTCAGGGATGTACACACTGTCCCCATACTTCATGGCACGAATTATCGGTGATATGCCCATGGAGCTTATATTGCCTACAGTGTTTCTCACTGTGACTTACTGGATGAGTGGTTTAAGGGCTGATCTAGGTGCATTTTTGTTGACATTGGCAGTGCTTTTAGGGTATGTTTTGGTTGCTCAAGGCCTAGGGTTAGCTCTTGGTGCAGCTATTATGGATGCCAAACAGGCCTCAACTATAGTCACAGTAACTATGCTAGCATTTGTGCTCACTGGGGGATTTTATGTGCACAAGGTACCACTTTGCATTAGTTGGATCAAATACACTTCAATAACGTTTTATTGTTACCGGCTCCTAGTCAATGTTCAATACGGGCAAGGACATGAGATTTCGTCAATGTTGGGATGCTATCAACATGGTACAACAAGTGCTGCTTGCAAGACTATCACTGCAAATGTGGAAGGGCAATTACATCCTATTGTGAGCATCGGATCACTGGTTGTTATGTTCTTCGGATATAGGATACTAGCTTACTTAGCATTGAGGCGTGTCAAGGGCTGATGATACGAAAACTGATTTGAGGACATTTCTAGACCATTTCTTGAAGCTTATAACTGTAATTATGGCACATAACTTCATGATGATCGCGTCGTTAGAATGGGTTCTTAATTAAGCACGCCTTGGTTGAAGATCACATCCAAAATGTTGGTGGGATGAATAATATTTGGGGAAGATTTCAAGTGATTAGTTTTGTAAAAAAAAGGTGAGAACTCTTCAAGAGGCTTACCACAAAAGTTATTTACTTAAGTTTATGAAAGTAAGATTCCTTAATCCTGATTGTGTTTTGGCCATTTATAATTTCATCTTAGCTAAATGATATCTTTTATGCCTCCCGAAAAAAAATGATATCTTTTATAACTTCTATACTTGAATCATGGGATTACCTCATTGACACCAATCTCACTACCAATTGGAAAGGATTTCAAGAATAAATCTTAGAACTATTTCATTTTCTTTTCTCCCTAGTTTTCTTGCTTACAGTGCTGATGATGTGGTTCATGTATCACTTACAAGGGCAGAACTATGCGTCATCATGTTATCTACATTGCTGTGGCTAGTGAGATAGAAAAAATGCCGATACTTTCAGATGTTGGGAGTCTGCTCTGTCTCGCTTACTTGATGGTCGTTATGTATTTGGAGACAACCACCAGATTTATCAACTAAGAAACTACGCTGAAGTGAACAAGTTTCAAGTTTCGTAGTCAATTGCAGCTAGGCAATACTAAAAAGGATGTTGCATATAGCTCTATCAGTAAATTCAAGTAAATCATCTACACATCAGGAAATTCAAACCAATAATAAGTCTAGAGATGCAACTAAGCTTAAGCAACTTTATGGAATGTCATTGAAATCGTCAGATTTGAGTCAGCTGCAGGCTATGTATGAGTTATGGCTCATGGTAAGAATCTTAATCTTTCTTCCATACATCTTGGTAATGAAAGCTCATGTGGCTTTCTGAATGCTTAGTAGTGCATTGTTGTTGGAGGCTTTGTTGTGCAACTCTCTGGATGTTTAGTTTGGCCTCTGTATACATCTTGTTGAAGATGCTCATATGGGAAGAGGAGGGATCAAAGAAGGGCATGTACTGGTTAGCCATACTTATTGTTCTTAGAATTAATTTTGATGGTAATGTCAATTAGAAATATAGGAAATATTGTGTTGAGGTCTCACTAGTGCCGATACCTATAATGTATTGCATGATATCCAATTTTTCAATTAAAACTTTGCTTGGTACAAATTTATGTGATTTGTTGACTTTACGGAAATTTATTTTTGAAATATGAGTTATAAAATCCTGCAAAACTTTATATGACAAAAATCTTTTGCATTATTGTGCAAAACTTTCATTATCTCATCTTTCTCGAATTTTACTAACAACTCCTTTATAAACACCCCAACCACCACCACCACGACAACAGAACATATCGTTGCCGCCTCCACCATCACCACCACCACTATCTTGGCATAATCACCACAACCAACACCACTTTGACTATTAACTCGCCACCACAGCCACCATATCTAACCCCATTAAAACTACCATAGCATGATCGTCACAACCACCATCTTTGCTACTACCACAACTAACATGTTATAATCACAACTACCGTCATGCCAACGCCACCACAACAATCACCATAGCATAACCACCACTACGATCACAACCACTACTACTATCACAACCACCGCCACAACAACCTTTATAGTATAACCATTATATTCACTGCCAGTTACACAACCACTATCATTGTCTGCATTCGTAGTCACCGCCACCACCATAACCACCCGCCATCTTTACAACCACAATCACGATCATACCACAATGACAACTACTACCGTCATCAACACCACCCACAAATACTACCACCCACACAATGTAGAGAAATCTTATTCATACCCAACTCGCACCAATTTTATTTAATTGCCACCAAACGCTCGTAAAGAATGTATTGTCTACCAATGCATATCAAAATTGCAAAATGCATTATTTTTCAGTGAACCAACCGGAGCGTAAGCAACAAGGCTCGGGATCAACTTGGTTTGTTAATTGATACCTTCACATTACACGCGCCTGATTGGTTTCATAATCTATTTACTGGGGTGGAAATAGATAATGTCACAAACCCAAAAACCCTCTTCGACTCCTTGAACCCTAACACACACAACTCCCTTCCTTCCCACTCCTCCATCGTTCAGACTGCAAGAGCTCAATCGCAACTTCTAATTTTGCAATCAAAGGTAAATTTTTCTAACCCACTGACGAATTTTCAATGTATGCAATGGGTTTTCCAAAGATTGATTTTTTTTAAGTCAGTCACATTTGCTTTGTTTCATGTTTATGTTTCAGGAAGTAGAGCTACTCATCAATTCTCTTCACTGTGTAAACCCCTCTTAATCTCTATCTCTATTTATCTCTCTGGGTTTTCAATTTTGTGCAATTGGGTTTTCGTTAAATTGATTTTGGGTTGGTATTAGATTGTATAGTTTAAGTTCTTCACTGGAGGGCATTGGCATTGCATATTGATTAATTTTCTGGATTAAACACTTGGTTGGGTTTGGAGAGGAAAATTGTATTCTTACATTTGATGGGTATTGAGTGTTGTCTTCACTTGCATTGGATTCATTGCCAGTAATCTTTCTTTACGATTTCTTTCAAGTATTGTAGTGACTATCAAAGTGTATTTTGAGTTGATTTGATTAAGAAGATTAGACTACTCCATTAATTTGTTACCTAAATGAAGCCTTCTAAAAACATATCTTTGAAGAGATCTTTCACTGGAAAATAAGCGATCAATCTTCTAATTTGCAATCAAAGGTAAACATTTTTAACTCACTGACACATTTTCAAGTTTCTCGAAAGATTGATATTTTTAACTGATTTGGAACCTCAATTTGATTTGCCCCATTTGTTTTTTCTCTCACTTTCTGATTCAATGGAGTAAACATAACACTTTCTGATTGCGATTCAAGGTTTCTATAGTATAGTAACTGTTTTCTGTAGTTCTAACTGAAATCGTTTAACTGAAGTTAGGTTAAGTCAAATTACAAAGGAAAGGATTTGGTGTAAGTGTAACCTTACTACTTGGAGAGAAGATGGGTTGGAAGGCAGCTCAGAAGCTTATTCAGAACTGGCGAATTTTGCGAGGAGACAATGTAATGAGAATGACCCTATCTTTATTGATGTAGATTTCTTTGGTTTTCCTTTTTTGTATATAAAGACTTAGCATGTTCTTTGCAGGTGATGATAATCCGGGGGAAGGATAAAGGTGAAACAGGCGTTATCAAGCGTGTCATTCGCTCGCAGAATCGTGTTATTGTTGAGGGCAAAAATCTGGTAATTTTCGTTTTTCAATGCCAAAATTTTCTTTGTTTCTTCGCTATTCTACTTTCTCTTGATAATTTATCGCCGGACTTATCTAACATGGGTTCTAGATGATAATCAATAATATACCTTTTGCAACAACATGTGTGACTGGTTGCCACAATATCTTGTGGTTTCCTTCATGGAAGTTGTTGTTGTATGATACTAGATTACTAGTGATGCAAATTGTGGTCAAAGATGAAAATCAAACAATACCATTTGAAATGGGGTTCTTGATCAAATCCTAATTCTTTCTCCAATGACATGATTTCCATTCCTCGTCTCATAACAAAAGAATATATACTGTTACACTAATAACACACTTAGGATAAGTAGAAGAAGTGTCTGGAAACACAAGTCTCTAAATTAATGTTTTGGTTGTGTGGCTAATACCGTGCGCAATATGCGCTGCGTCTTAGTGTCTGCAACTACATTGAACTTTACATTTGTTTTTATCCTTAATCTCAAATTTATCATTTTTTTTAAATGAGCAAGGTTTTTAAACAGGACCCCTGAACTACTTTCATAAATAGCTGAGATCAATTACATCCTTTCATATATTTTTTCAAGTCTTCCGCAAAAGATCTGGGCGTGATCTCAATGAATGACGTGGCTGGTATTAAGCTATCAAGATGGTCTGCTGCTGCATTGATCTCCCTGTTTGCATGAACAACCTTGGTTTCCTTATTGCCCCTTATTGCCAGACCAGGTTAAGGCATGTCCATGGGGATGTGGTTTTTGAATTAAGTATGGAGACAGCAGTTTTGCTGTCAGATGCAATAACAATTTGTTGTAGCCCTTTCCGAACAGCCAATTCGAGCCCAAGATGCAATCCTTGGAGCTCATGAACTGTTATCAAAGCTGCCCTGCTGCAATCACATTCCCATCAGCTGTCCAGTACTATAGTGCCATACCCTCCCCGTTGTTGCACCTATGAGCTTTCTGAGTTTATAGCACCATACCCTCCACTTGTCCTCACAATCACCCCGTGATCTCTACTTCATCCAGGAAGTCCAAACATCACCAATAGCAACATTAAGGTGGTACGGGACAGCCCATGTGGCTTGCCTGATAACGTTACACTCTGTTGCTTGCATATGCCAGGTAGAGTTATACTTAAGTTGTTGCAGAAACTTCGTATTCAACAGCCCATATGGGTGCCAAGGATCTTCCCAAAAAATCTTGTCTTTCTAACATCGCCTGTCAATGCAAAGCAAGAAACGATGCTTCATAGCATACATTTCCAGCTCCAAGAAGTTTCCCTCGGGATCTCCATCAGCCAGAAAAAATTCCCTTTGATTAGATGAGCTTTGCGCCACTTCACCCACAAGTTCTCCTGATCCGAGATAAAATCTCCAAATCTGCCTCATGATTGATTTCCCAGTTCCTAATCGAGAGCCCACCTTCCTTGTGCGGATAGCACATGGTCTCTCAGCTAACCACAACATTTTTTTACTCTTCCGTGCCTGACCATATGAAGTTTCTACATAACGCACTAATGTGCTCGATCACACCCGTAGATTACATGGAGCACAAGGTCCAATAGACATTCATACTACTCAAAACAGATTTCGCCAACACTACTCTCCCTGCATAAGATAGATTGTGCCCCATCCGTGAATGAGTTTTTGACATAATCTTAGACATGAGAGGAGCACAGTTTTCATAAGACAACCTGGTTGTAATGAGCGGAAGACTCAAATTTGAAAATCAAACATCTCTAGTGTCATGAGTGGACAACAGTTTTCATAAGACGACCTGGTTGTAATGAGCGGAAAGGTTCCAATTTGAAAATCAAGAGCATGTGCAATAACATCTCTAGTGTCTTCGTCAATCCCTGCAGAGAACAAGTTGCTTTTGTGGCCATTGACTTCTAGACCCGAGTATTCCTCAAACTTCTTTAGGCTCGCTGCAAGTGCATGGGCTGAAGCTACGTCACCGTGCAAAAAGGGAATGAGGTCATATGTGAAACATAGATGAGTGATCTGCGGGTCTTTGCACTTGTGATGGAGGGTGTATCTCTCATGATTAAGCATTTCCATGACTAATACAAATAAAAACGGAGAAATCAGGCAGCCTTGTCTTATGCCTCTAGCACCTTTTAAAGAAGCCATGCGAGGTTCCAGATTGATACTGATGGAGTTCTTGGCTGTAGTAACACAAGCTAGTACCCAATTGATGAAGGTACTTGGGAACTTGAGAGTGCAAAGAACATCTGTGAGAGCTTCCCAATTGATACTGATGTTGTAGCCCTTTCCGAACACCTTCTTAAGGTCTACCTTTGCTGCACACCGAGGCGGCCAATTATTTCGATGATAGTTCCTCACCAGCTCATGACATAACAGCACATTATCTTGGATTTACCTCCCTTTGATAAAGGCAGACTGATTTGCATCAACAAGAACATGGATAACAGCCTTCATACGATTAGTTAGAATCTTTGTGACATACTTACACACTATGGATAATTTATCTTGCGAGCTACTTGCTTCCCAACCAAAATAATTTTGTTCAATTCTAAGAATTTGTTTATATTCTGCTTGAAAAACTCAGTTTTGGTCGGTTTATTTGCTCAAAGAGCTGTTTCACTATTCGAAGGCAAACTGATTAAAATATAACATTGTTGGTCTTACAGGTGAAGAAACATATCAAGCAGGGGCAAGGTCATGAAGGTGGAATTTTTACGGTAGAGGCCCCTCTCCACGTCTCAAATGTTCAAAATCTTGACCCAGTCACAGGGTAAAGCAATGCACACCAACAACTAGCACACATGTCTTTACTACACATTGGTTTCAATGGTCATGGAATCAACTAGATTCGGTGATTATAAGTTCATTCCATTGTAAATGCCGCTAAATAATTTTGGTATCTTTTTTTTAAACACCTATGCAGGAAGCCTTGTAAGGTCGGAATTAGGTATTTGGAAGATGGCACCAAGGTAAGAGTTGCTAGAGGTCAAGGAACATCAGGGTCCATAATTCCTCGTCCTGAGATCTTGAAAGTGAGGACCACACCTAGACCAACTATAGGTACGTATCTAATACCCTTGGCTTCTTTTATATTGGTATCATAGTGCATTTTTTCCTTCTGTCCTCTGTTACTTTTTATTTTCCACTGTGGCCTGAGATGCTGTATTTTTTGTTTGTTTTGGGGGTGGGGGATGTTTATTTGAAAACTGGACACTATTGCATTGTGTGTTGGCTGCTGTGCAAAGCATTCATGACTGGTGTATATATTATATCTTTCTTTTTCATATTGAGGAATGTGATTGTATCTAGACATGCATAAGTACTTGATTACTCTAATGAATGCTAATGTTTTTATTATAGCTGCTTTGTTTTGAAAATTTTGGTAGGGTTATTTCCCATTTGGCCCCCATTAGTTATTGTATTCCAGTCTAACTCTCATGATCGTGAGTTCAACTATGTTGAATCAAAACTCCGTCCAAAATTTCAAAATGGCCAACTTACCCTGCATGTGCTTTGCAGATTTTTAAAATGACTAATTTTTTTTAAACAAAGATGGGGGCCAATTAGGAATTATATACAAATTAATGGAGGTCAATAAGGAATTATTTACAAAAAAAAAAACTAATTGAGTTCTATAGTTGAACCTGCATACTAAGTACAACCATAATGCATACCAAGTATAACCTGCTAGTGTTGCCACAAGTACAACCCTAATGCATACTAAGTACAACCAGACAACCTACACATGTATTACAAACTTCCATATTTCCAAAAGAGCTACACATATGTGAAAGGCATCGATATTTTCAAAAACCTACACATGTTCAAAAGATGTTGATGTTTCCAAAAAATACCCAAACAAAATAGATGTAAATAGCCAATTACAAAAACATGACTTGAGCTATTGTTGGTCACAAAATTGGGATTGACACTCATTTAAAGGATACTCTCTAACCCAACAAGTGTACATGGCCCTGCGTTCTCAAATCTAGAATTGTTGAAACACCTTGCCCAACCACTTTCACTCTCACTTTGGTCATTACAGGTAGAATCAATATTCTTAGCTTTCTTCTTTCGAGTTTTTCTTAGGCCTGGCATAGATGACAAAACTAATGGTGGTTTCGAGACAGTGTTTTGACCATCATTGGTTGATCCTTGTGGAATATTAATTCCCTTTGCAGCTGTAGTTTTGTTCCAGCAACGCACCAAAAGTTAGTTAGTCCATAATTCTCAAGTGTGTTACTAGTAAGTTGTTCAAGTCCATACGTATCACCCTTATTAGTTGGCAACTCTTTACAAGTACTTTTGTTGTGTCCAAGTTGTTGACAATTGCTACATTTCTTCTTATTTCTTTTTGGCCACAGATGGTTCATTCGCAGCCCTTCGTCTATTCACCATAGACCTTCCAGGGGGCCTTATGAGTGGAGGCGGTTTCACAACTTATTTAGGTTGTACAGTAGACACTATAGTTAGTACATAGTCAGTACATTGCATGTGTGCTATGTAAAGTGCATTACACAAGTATTTATGTTTAGTACAATGGCCAATAGATTGGTGTAGCAATGGGATGCACATACGACTCATATGTTGTTCTGTAAGATACTGTCCATAAATAAGGGCTACAATAACTGCATGTTCATAACCAATGTTAGTACTTGTCGAATAACATTACCAACAACCAAGTTTTGGATTAGGTAGACAAGGTACTTAATCTCTGGCTTCCTCATCCAATTGATAACTACCATTGAATGTACACAAGGTATGCCACAAGGAGATGCCATTCATTTTGTGAATGGGAACATTGTGGCATACCTTGTCTACATGCATTGGTAGTTAATCAATTGGATGAGGAAGCCAGTAAGTACCTTGTCTACTTAATCCAAAACTTAATTGTTGTTACTTAATGTTATTCGACAAGTATTAACATTGGTTATGAACATGCAGTTATTGTAGCCCTTATTTATGGAAAATATCTTACAGAGCAATATATGAGTCATATGTGCAACCCATTGCTACACGTACACCAATCTATTGTACTAAACATAAATACTGATATAATGCACTTTACATAGCACACATGCGATGTGTTGACTGTAGTGTCTATCTGTGCAGCTTAAATATGTTGTGAATCCACCTCATGGTTGTACTATGCAGGTTCTCAATTAGTTTTTTTTGTATATCCTAATTAGCCCCCATTTTTATTAAAAAAAATTAGTCATTTTAAAACCATGTGCAAAGCACATGCAGGGTAGGTTGGTCATTTTGAAAATTTTGGATGGAGTTTGTGAGTCAACGTAGTTGAACTCACGGTCATGGGGGTTAGACTGAAATACAAGAACTAATGGGGGTCAAACATGAATAGTTATAAACTAATGGGAGTTAAATGGGAAATAACCCGTTTTTGGTAATTGGCTCTCATGACCCAACAATCAGTTATTTCGTTTGTTTTTTACTCAATCTTAGCTTGTTTATATTTTCAATATAATTTCATAAGACAAAACTGAGGCTAATCTACCAAAATTTGGAATATGAGAGGAAGAGCTTATTTATTTATATATCTAATTTTGTTGTTCTTTTGGAATATCAAAACAGAAGCAAAAACAAAAATTCCTAAACACATTATGATAACTAAACCGCTAAGAAATATACTCAAACTCTCAAAATATGATCTAGAAACACGCTGAAACAACCATCTAAAATTTTTGAAACTCACGTTTCCCCGTTAATAGTATATAGCAACTGGACAATCACACTTTTTTTCATTAAATCCTTGTTATATTCTTTCAGATCTCTTTCATTATAATAACAGCTGATGTATTCGTTAGAGTCTCCCAGTGATTCTCTTTCACTGAGGCTCTCCCTTTTTTGTTTAATGTAAATATTCTCGTTTTACTGATTCAGAAAATAAAATAAAAATCTTGTTATAGCTCTGATTTGGTCAGGCTTTTTGCTATTTATTCCTCTGTGTTTCCGTTCCTGTCGTTTGACATATTATATGCTCTTTAGTGTCAGCAAAAGTTTATGGTTATTGGAAGATGATGGCATGTTTCTTCCTCCATGAAATTATTGACTGAGAGATTCATCATAATGTTCTTTTAATCATTTTTTTCTTTGTTTTCCCAGATACAAGTAAAACATTTCTTGAAGAGTAAAAATATATCAATTTTGTCTGTAGGACAAATTAAAATTTGTATAATATCAGATTAACTTAGGCAAATCAAAATCTGGAGTTTTAATAAAACAATTCTAAGATAGAAATACTAACACGGTTCTAAACTTTGTTGAAAGTTCTGGTTTATGATCATCGGAGACGCAATGATTGGAATGGTCAAATGTTGGAAAGTTATTACTTTGATCAAAATGTGGCATTTAAATATGATATAACTCGGTGGGGAACCATATCAGCATATTAGTGGGATAGTGGGTATGTATTTTAAAAGCCAAACTTGTGGGGAATTATTTCATTCATGTTAGTTATGTTTGATACATTTTAGTCATTCATGTTAGTTACGCTTGATACATTTTAGTGGATGCTGATAGGCTTTCTATTAATGCAGTTGGTCCCAAGGATACAACATTGGATCTTGTCATGGAGAGGACTTACGATGCTAAAACAGGCAAGGGAATGCCTGATCTGTGATAAACATAGTAAGCAAATGAAGAGGATCAGCAAACAGGAATATCTGCGAGTTGATAGATAAGATGGAGCTGCTTAATGTTGCTTTCCGGAAAACCATTTATTTGGAATCCAAATCAATGTTTCATGTACTTCCATCTGCACATGGTTCAGTTTTTGAATGATTGTTGGTGCTTTGCAATGCACTCTAATTCACTCAATACTTGTACCTTTTGTGCCTATACTGTTAGAGGTTTCCAACTTAGTATCAGCCTTTCTTAATAAATTGCAGGATTTTTCAGTTGACCCATGGATGGATGAGTTGAAAATATGATCAATCAGACCAGTCTCAACCAGATATTTGAATGCCGCTTAGTTGAGCATCTTATTATGACATCTAGGCTGGCAACTTGAAAATTGTCCATCGCCATTTTGCAAATAGTTTCTCATGTAATCTATTTTGAACTAAGATAATATTAAGGCTTCCCTTGGTATGGGGTAAAAGAATGTATAATGCAAAAGTTTAAGGTGGTTACATAAATTGGGTGCTTGGTTGACTTTACGGGAAAACGGTTATTGGAATTTGAATTTTGGACCTCCGCATTTCTTATTTATAAAATTCTGCAAAACTTTGCGGAACAAAATCTCTCACATTACTTTGTAAAACTCTCATCATCTCCTCGAGTACTTCAAATTTTTTCATAAACACCCTAACCATCGCCACCTTTACAATTACCATAGTCGTTAGTACCACGATCACCATACCATAATTATCACAACGGCCACCACCACGCCACTACCACCACCATCACCACCACCACCACCACTATCATAGCATAATCACTACAACCAACACCACCATAATTGTTGTCGTTGTGTGCCACCACCACGATCACCATAACATAACAACCACCATCACCACAACTATCATAGCATAATCACCATAACCAACACCGCCTCACTATTACCACCATAATCGTTAGCATCACGTGCCACCACCACGACCACTATAACATAACAACCACCACCATTGCCATTGCCACTACTATAGCCACCACCACTACTACCACCACCATTGTCATCGCCACCACAATAACAAAAGCATCACAACCACTACTACCATAGCCACTACCAACGCCACTTCCACCATCACCGCCAACTCCACGATCACCGCTACCATATCACACTTCAACCACCACAACTACCATGGCATAACCACGACTACCACTATGGCATAATCATCACAATCATCACCACCTTCACTACTACCACTGCCACAACCACCATAGCCACTGTGGCCATCACCATGACCGCTATCACCGCCACCATGACCGCTTATCGCTGCCACCACCATCATTGCCACCATTATCGTCCACATTCGCAATCACCATCATCACAACCACAAGCACAATCACCGCCACCATATGACTCTACAACAATTACTACTACCATCATTAACATCACCTATAATCATTTGTCTAGTTTGCATCGATTTTCCTTAGTTACTACCAAGCACCCGTAAAGTAATGCATTGCAAACTAATGCATATGCATTAATTTGTAAAATGCATTATTTTACAGTGTACCAAGCAGAGCCTAAGTGCAAATCATGACTTCTCATTATAGCGAGTTACTTTCAATTTTATGCACCCACTTTTAGGGTTGGTGAACACTATTTGCTAATGCTAGAAATGGAAACAGATGAAGTGTGGTGAGTGATGGGCATTCTTTTGCCGTTTTGCGTTAAAAAACCCATGATTAATTCAGTTATGAAGCTGATTGTGGTGTAAGGGTTGTAGAAGTAAAACAATGATTTTGGTTTATTGGCAGCTGACTATGTGCATCTACAACTTCTATGGCAACGACTATGTGCATTCTTCACATAGATCATACCCCCTTTCGATTTCTCGTCAATCTTCCCTTAATTTTGTGAAAATTACACTAGATAGCTAGATGCCATATTTATGGTTAGTTGTCTAGTGAATTTATAATTATAAAATTGTTGGATTTTTCACTTTTCGAGCCTCATAAATTCATATAAATTCACTAGATCTGATAAGAATGCAGACTAAAGACTAGCCACAGTTTTGGGTTTTAGTCATCCTTCTAGTAAATATGAGGGGAAAAAAAGTGAAAAAGTATTGATCTTAAATAGTTCAAAACAATTTCTGACTAGTTGTGATTTCTCAAAATGTGTCGAAATTTAATGAAATATTTCTTATTTTGGAGTTACCGAAATATATTTTGAAATTTGAAATATTTATTTTTTTTTCGGAATTTTTTTTTCCAATCTCCGTATATTTTTAACCTTCTATAATGTTAATTTTAATAGTAAAAGTTTGTTATGCAAGTGATTCTTATGTAATAAGTATGACACTATGAGTAGGGATGGCAACGGGGCGGATTTGGACAAATCCATCCCCGCCCCGCTAATTATCACGGATATCCAAATCCGCCCCGAATATCCGTTTGCCAAATTTTGTAAAACCCATCCCCGAACCGAACGGATTGGCGGATATCCGCCCCGCCCAAAATACCCGAAAAAAAATATATAAATTCCAAACCACAAAATTCCAACATTTACAACATATTATACAAAATTTACAAAAAAAAAAAAAACAGATTACAAAATTTACAAAAAAAAAAACAGATTTTAAAACAGATTACAAAATTTACAAAAAAAAACAGATTACAACAAAAAATAAACATACCATTCGAGGATCTCAGATCAAATTACAAACCATACAAAAAATTCCATTACAAACATACCAAAATTAACAAAAAAATAAAAAATTCGAGGATCTCAGATCAGATCTCGATATACTGATCTTGATCTTGAAAATTACAACATACTGATCTTAAAAAATACTGATCTTAAAAAATTACAACATACTGATCTTGATCTTGATCAGATCATGAACGATCTTGATCTTGATCAGATCATGAACGATCTTGATCTTGATCTTGATCAGATCATGACCGATCTTGATCTTGATCTTGATCTTGATCAGAATCAGATCTTGATCTTGATCAGAATCAGATCTTGATCTTGATCAGTTCAGATCCGATCTTGATCTTCAGTTCAGATCCGATCTTGATCTTTAGATCTTGATCTATGAAGGGGGAGATGGAAGAAAAGAAACCGTTTTTTGTCGAGAGCGGCGTGAGGGGAGCAGGGAGCATCTCGGCGTCTCGCGGCGTGAGGGGAGCAGGGAGCATCTCGGCTTCTCGGCGACTCGCGGCGTGAGGGAGGGCGAGGTGGTGTGCGGTGAGTGAGGGAGTCGCTCTGTGAGGGAGTTAGGGAGGGAGGGAGGGAGTCGCTCTGTGAGGGGGAGGTGGTGTGCGGTGAGTGAGGGTGAGGGAGGGAGTCGAGAGTGAGAGGGACTCTCTGTGAGGGAGGGAGGGAGTCGTGAGTGAGGGAGGGAGGTAGTGAGGGAGTCGTGGGTGAGGTGAGGGAGAGTCTCTCTCTCTGTGAGGGAGGGAGGGAGTCGTGAGGGAGGGAGGGAGGTGGTGACAGTGAGGGAGTCATGGTAGGTTTGTTTGTTTTTGTTTTTTTTTTCTATTTAAAGGGTTAGGGGTATTTAAGTAAATTTCATACTTAAACGGATATTCGTGGGGCGGATATGGCCAAATCCGTATCCGCCCCGAATATTCAACGGATATTATTTGAATATCCGTATCCGCCCCGAAACCCATTTACCTATATCCAAATCCGCCCCATACGGATTGGATGGGGCGGATATCCGTGAAAATCCGCCCCACTGCCATCCCTAACTATGAGTCGTGTGAGACTTTTTATATATAGTATTTATGAGTTTACAAAACATAAAATTATTTGAAATTACAACTGCAATTATTACATATATTTTTTTTACACAAAACAAAACATTTCTTAAAATCAAGGGATTGAAATTCAGAAATTCTAGGGAGCCTGGGTAGCCGGCCTGATTTTCACGCATGACCAGGTGAAATTACCCTTTTGCCCCTCATTTGTTGTGGTTATATTTAAAGTGTTTAAAGAGGCATGGTCAAAAGTGTAAAAATGCCGGTTAAGCGTGAAATCCAGGCCAGTTACCCAGGCTCCCTAGAATGACTCATTGAAATTCACTCAAAAAACGAAATCATAATCACCTGATGTGACACTGTTCAAAGTGTTACATTATGTGGTGGTACAAGGCAGAAGTGTGTGGTTGCAAATAGCAACCAGCCTTCCCTAATGAACCATCAACCACAGGGTTTATAAGACTTGTTTTCCTTTTCTCCCCCCTTCTCTTCTCTCCATTTCTTTTCCTCTCTCTGTAACACAAAAAAAAAAAAAAAAAAAAAAACATTTCTTTCACGCAAACACTTCGAAACCCTAATTTCACAGTCAATCGATCAATCGAACACTATCTTTCACACTAATGGAACAAGAAACATCGGCGGCGGAGGCGGCCCAATCGGACCAGCAAGTGCAGGAGGAGGAGGAGCAAGCACCGGAGGCGGTGGAGGAGCCGGAGGAGGAAGACGAGGAGGAGGAGGAGGAAGAGGGTGAGGATCAAGGGTTGATTACGAAAGCGACGGAGTTGATGAGCAAGGTTATGTCTTCGAGTGGGAATCCTAGTGCGAAGATACTCCATGCCCTAGCTTCAATGGTTGAGACCCAAGAATCCAGGTGTGTCCTGCACACTCTATATTTTATTAATTTGTTGGATATTTTGATATTATGTTGTTAAAGGAGAGGTTTTGTCTGAATTTTTTTATTTTTTTTTTTGTCAGTGAGTTTGGGGTTTAGAGGGTTGTTTTTGTTTAGGTTTTGATTCAATAGGGGAGAATGAGAAGACCCATGGTATTATTTTGATTGTTTCATTTGTTTTCTAGTTTTTTTTTTGTTGGCTTTGTATTTGTTTAGTTAGTTGTTATTAGGAATTAGGATGTTTATTGGTCTCATAAGTAGTGGGTTTAGTTAGTGACTTTAGTTAATACTTGATAGAGTTTTGAGACAGGAGTGAAATGTTTGGTCGTATTTTTGAGAGACAAGGTGTCATTGGCTTGATTTCAACATTTCGAGCTAGCTGTTATGTTCACAAATTCATAAATCTTATGGGCATTTGTTTGTCCTGCTTACAAGTGGAAAGTTTTTTTTAAAGATCAAATGGAAGCCAACTACGCATACGTCCCTTAAATCATGTGATTTGGATTAAAAAGAAAAAAAGGAGGGCGCCTTCTGAATGTCTGCATCATTTATGAAAAAATTCAATTGAGACCCCATGTATTGTGTGGGGCATGGGAACTTCAATTAATCTCCTGCCACATTGTATTTTATCGGATGCACAAGTACATCCCCGAAATTATCAATATCTTGTGATAAATGCGATACATTACACGATATGTATCATATCTATGCCTCATCTATCCGACACATATATATCTTACGATATAATTAACGATATGAGATGATGCACGGATGTATCGTCCTTGTACAAATAACACTAATGAATGAATGGATGATAAACAATAGCTTGCTAATATGTGTTACACAAGCCATATATCGATGAAAGTGTTTTTGGGACCTCCTAGTTGGAATAATCGAATAAGTCTAATTTATGTCATTTATATGCTTAAATATATAATATATTTGTTATATCAATATGTTAACTTTTATACTATATCTTACAATACACGAGACATTAGGATACATGTATCTTAATTTAGGTTTTCGATATACGATAGATAAATGTTTTGATAACTATGGGAACAGGTTGATGAGCTAGAGGACATCCCCATCCTTTAAAATTGTAAAGTTGATTTAGGCGATAGGATAGGAAACCCATTGTGGTCACACTATGTACAAGTGTTGATAGTGTCTTGCGTGTTTACACTAAGACTTGGAAAGTGGAAACCATGGAATATGCTATCCATGCTTCTTGACCTATAGTTCTCGAGATGGAAAAGATTCTGGATTATTTTGGTGAAAATAGTTCCTAGAGGATAGCATGATTGATATATGATTATCTACATTGCTGCAAGTGCATGTCGCAATTATGCCTATTTTCCTTGCACCTGATGATTGCCACCTTTTCAAATGAGATGAATATTGTTTTATTGCATTCTGGATGATAATCATTAGCCTAATGCAACTTTTCTAGGTCACGGTGACCCATTAAATAACCACTTGGATTTTAATTATTTTGGGAAGCTCTCCCTCCATTTAATTTCCAATCATTAATAGGGGTGACAATTAGAGACCCGACACAATTACCCGAGCCGCTCCGTGGCGAGTTTGGGTTTGGAAAATGTGACACTGAGTTATAATTGTACTGACAGGACATGACCCATCAAATTTGTGGATTGAGTTTAGATTTGGGGTCTTGACACGGGACTAACCCGTTTATTATTTCACAATTATTATTTAATTAATAAGCACAGTAGCATACATAAATATATGAGTAATTGTATGGCTTTCACACAACTATGGACTGTCACAAAAATGTAATTGATCCAAAGTTGCACTTAGCGTATGTACAAACTTTAAAAAATGGTTTTGGCATTGTCTAAAAGATAGTAATCGCGATCAAACACGTCACGGTGGGTCAATTCGACATGACATGGCTCAAAGCCGAGTCGGGTTTGGGTTTGATATCTTTGACACGATTACTAAACGGGTTGGGTTTTAGTTTGAAAAGTTGACACAAGATTGTACTTTGACACGACATAACCCATTGCCATCCCTAGTCATCATTGATGGTGATGTTAGGGTGTGTTTGGTTGTATGGAATCCTATGCCATGGGAATCCAAGGACCACTTAATTTTAAGCTAATTTGAGGTTCACTTACCAATCCACCATTAGATTTTGTGATTAATGGTGAGAATAAAAATTCCATGAATATGAGAATCACATTCCTTAGTCCCTCCCAAAGCATGTGATTCCCATGTTCATGAGACTTCATTCCCACCATTGATCACAAAATCTAATGGTGGGGTTGGTGAGTGAACCTCAAATTAACTTAGATCTTAGGTGACCCCCTCATGGATTTTCATGACAGAGAATTTCATTCAACCAAAGACACCCTTAGAGAAGGTTCTCTGAAATATTTTGTGATCAAGATATTTTTAGCTATTATGTGTTGTAAAATTAATATTTGGATCTTACGTATACTTAGAACTGCATGATACACTTTTTCTTAGTGTGCATGAACACTTGTGGATTTGAATGAACAGTCGTACGTTTCTTGCAAAGTGTATGAACTTATCTTCTTTTTCATTCAGGTACATGGAGGAGATAGGGCATTCCTCTTTAACTAATGGAAGAGCTTCTCATAATGTTGGAAAGCTGGGGAACTTAGTTCGGGTAAATGCATTTGATGAGTTGTTGCTTAGTACCTAATAATGTGTGATTAACCGTCGCCATTTTCATATTCTTGAGTTTCCTACTTGAATTTTAATAATCTTTAGATCTAAACATTGCTATTTGTTATTTCCTTCAGGATAATGACGAGTTCTTTGAATTGATATCATCTAGATTTTTATCTGAAACTAGATACTCAACCAGTGTTCAGGCAGCTGCTGCTAGACTACTACTCAGTTGTTCTATGACTTGGATGGTGAGTCAATTCTTAATTTAGTCTGGGTTTGGTTGCCAATATCATGTGAAATTCTAAAACTTTGGCTTGATTTAACATGTGAAACTCTCTGGAAGCCATTGTCATTTACAAAGTTTACTTATGATCATACATTCTCATGAGTTATTCATTTATTATGGAGTGAGTGAAAGATGAAATCCCACCTTGCTTACAAAATATAAAATCTTTGGTTAGTACCCCATCCAATGTTTATAGATGTCTTTCATTCCAATCGAAGCCAACTTGTCTGTATTTCACGTGAATATTCTCTGCTGCAACCAAACACAACCTTAATTATTATTTTATGCGACTCATGCAACTTATTTTGCATGTGATTTAATGCATTAATAATTTAATATTAAATAAATTGCAGTATCCACATGTTTTTGAAGATGATGTCCAGGAGAATATAAAAAATTGGGTACTGGATGACACTACTGGGACCTCGGGTGATATATTTAATGCAAAGCATGAAGCTGGGGAAAAGATGCCTACTGATTCTGAAATGCGGAGGACTTATGCTACTGGACTTCTTGCTGTATGCTTAGCTGGGTATGTAATTTTTATTTGACATATTAAGTTTTTATTCATGGCTTCTTGTGCATTTTTTTTTCCAAATATTTTTAATTTTTAAATTCCAATGAATATTCCAGAGGTGGTCAATTGGTGGAGGATGTGTTGACATCTGGCTTATCTGCCAAGCTTATGCGTTATCTTCGTACTCGGGTTCTTGGTGAGGGGAGTTCAAGTCAAAGAGGCGCTAGTTATCTAACAGAGGGAAAGAATTCAGCTACTTGCATGCGAGGTAGAGAAGAAAGCAGGAACAGATTCCGCCAAGCATTGGATGCCACTATACATATAGATGCACCCAGGATAGGGGAAGAGGTGTTAATGGATGATCATAACCTTGAGAGAGATCATGATAGGAGGATCAATATGAGGCATGGGGATGAGCAATTAGATGGCGATTTTGGTGAAGAGGGCATGTATGAGGCAGATGAAGATGATGTTGACTTGATTAGTGATGATGCAAGGCACAATCATGAGGGTAAGACAAAGTTTGGTGATAGATATAGTACAAGCAGAGTTAGAGATGAAGATGCTGATGAGATTGCTAATGACTCCAGGCGCAGGCCAAACCGTGGGTTGCCAAGAGTTAGAGGAAGGGGAAAAAGTAATGATGGAGTTGCTGACAGTGAAAGGACTTTGACTTCTCCAGGGTCTGGATTACGGTTGGGACAGGGTCGGAGTATCAGGGAAAGAAATTTGTTAAAAAATGTGGATACTAGAGTAGTAGACAGTAAGAAGCATGCTATGCGAACTGATGCTGATGGTCTTGGCATATCAAGAGAGGATAATGATGAACGCTTTCTTGATTGTAAAGTTGGTACAAGAGACATCTCTGATTTGGTAAAGAAAGCGACCAGAGCAGCTGAAGCTGAAGCGATGACGGCAGGTGCACCTGCAGAGGCTGTTAAAGCTGCTGGTGACGCTGCAGCAGACCTTGTTAAGAGTGCTGCTTTTGAGGTACTTCTTAGGTGCATGTAGATGCAATATTTTATCATTTCAAGCCTGTTTTTTGGTCATTCATCTCACTTGCTGTACTGATTTGTTTATGCCCTTTATACAAGGCAATGAAAGCTAGTAATGATGAGGAAGCTGCAGTTTTAGCAGCTTCTAACGCTGCTAGCACTGTTGTTGATGCCGCAAATGCAATAGAGGTCTCAAGGTACGTCAGCTCTTAAAAGTCATTCAGTTTATGATCTATTACACCGATGGTTTTCATATTACTGCTTGCAACAGAAGCTCTGGCGATACCAATGACGATTCAACACATTCAAGGGTCATTGAAAAGGAAGCAGAGGAGGAGTTAGAAGGATATTTTCTTTTGGATGATGTCTCTCTGGCGCTACTGAGAGAGAAATATTGCATACAATGCCTTGAGATCCTAGGCGAGTATGTTGAAGTTCTGGGTCCTGTTTTGCATGAAAAAGGAGTGGACGTTTGTCTTGCACTACTGCAGCGGAGTTCCCAGCAGACAGATGTTTCAAAGGTCATCTCACTTCTACCTGATGTCTTAAAGCTAATTTGTGCATTAGCAGCACACAGGAAATTTGCTGCCCTGTTTGTGGACCGTGGTGGCATTCAGAAGCTTCTTGCTGTGAAGAGAGTTCCCCAGACCTTCTTTGGTCTCTCCTCTTGCTTGTTTACTATTGGTTCTCTTCAGGTAAATTTAATAGTAACATGGTTATTGATTGCCTTTACTATTGTCATGTATTTCTGATATATATTTCACTTCTTCATACTTGCAACTATGACATTCTTGTAGGGCATTATGGAACGCGTATGTGCTCTTCCTTCAGATGTAATCCACCAGCTGGTGGAGTTAGCCCTTCAGCTTATCGAGTGCTCCCAGGATCAAGCCAGGAAAAATGCTGCCATATTTTTTGCTGCAGCTTTTGTTTTCAGAGCAGTTTTAGATGCCTTTGATGCACTGGATGGCTTGCAGAAATTGCTGAATCTCTTACATGGTGCCGCCTCTGTGAGATCAGGTGGTAATTCTGGGTCACTCGGCTTGTCTACTCCAGGAGTGCTTCGAAATGATAGATCACCGTCAGAGGTACTAACAGCCATAGAGAAGCAGGTTGCTTATCATACTTGTGTCGCATTACGACAATATTATAGAGCTCATCTGCTCTTGCTTGTTGATTCCATTCGTCCGAACAAAACTCATCGAAGTGCTGCCCGAAATATTTCAACTGCAAGGGCTGCTTATAAGCCACTTGACATCAGTAATGAGGCCATTGATGCAGTGTTCGTTCAGATACAGCGGGACCGGAAGCTTGGACCTGCACTTGTGAGAGCTCGTTGGCCAGTGGTTGACAAGTTCTTAAGCTTCAGTGGACATATTATAATGTTGGAATTATGCCAAGTATGATTAGCTGCTTTGTTTCAGTTTGCTTTTATTTTATTTTCTGTGGGAAAATTATGTTGATTGACTTACTTTCTCTTTCAGGCCCCTCCCGGGGAGCGTTATTTGCATGACTTGGCTCAATATGCATTGGGTGTTCTGCACATTGTCACGTTAGTACCATACAGTCGTAAGCTGATTGTGAATGCTACTTTGAGTAACGATCGTGTTGGTATGGCTGTTATTCTGGATGCGGCAAATAATGGTCTTGTGGATCCAGAGGTGAAAACTTAGTGCTTGACATTTCTTTTGGTTGTTCACTTGCACTACATTATGCTGTTTATCATGTGCTGAATATATTTGTTTGCAATTTGGCAGATAATTCAATCAGCATTAAATGTTTTAGTGAATCTTGTCTGCCCTCCACCTTCATTAAGTAACAAACCGTCACAAGGCCAGCAATCTGTTGCCGTTCAGTCATCAAATAATCTTGGAACGGATGCAAGAGAAAGACACCCTGAAAGGAATACTTCAGACCGAAATGTGTCTTTACCCAACCAAAACGAGTCCAGGGAGCGTAATGCAGAATCCGTTGATAGGGCTCCCCTAGCAATTGGGGCTCCATCAATAAACAATAGCTCACAGACAGCTGTGCCTGCTGTTAGTTCTGGAGTGGTTGGAGATCGCAGAATAACCTTAGGTGCTGGAGCGGGTTGTGCTGGTCTTGCTGCTCAATTAGAGCAGGGTTATCATCAAGCAAGGGAAGCTGTTCGTGCCAACAATGGTATAAAGGTTCTTTTACATCTACTTCATTCACGCATACTCACGTCACCTCCCGCCCTTGATTGCATCCGAGCTCTTGCTTGTCGTTGCCTTCTTGGCCTAGCCAGAGATGATACAATTGCACACATACTAACAAAGCTTCAGGTGAGCACCTTTCACCTTTCATATAAAAAATGACAAAATTTTATCTTGCTTTAATTGGATTGAAATTTATTTAATTTGAATTTCTCCTGAGATAGATATAATGTTTGCCAGGATGCTTTAGCAAATTAAAAAAATAGGACACAAGAACGCCTGAGACATGACATTAAAATGATATTATATCTCTACAACTATGATGGTTAAAGGCCTCAGGAACAGTAACATCTTGGTTCCACACCAAATTTTGATGTTGTAAAATTGCCACTGGTGTAGATACTAGATATTAAATCATTCTTTTTGTCTTCACTTACGTAAAAGACAAACCCCAACACCTCCCCATTATCTTTGATGTAATTAGACTAAACCATTAATTAGATACCCCCCTCTCCTCCTTTTCCTTTTTGATGACAAAGATTAAAATGAATAAATCTTGACTCTATGAACGTTTAGACACAAAGTTATCTTTATTACCCAAGGCTACCAAGTCATCTAAGTGATCCACCATTACCATAATTAGTTCGGAAAATTTAACCACGACTTCTCCATAACTAATTCAAAATAAAAGATACAATTTATTACACGTTAATCTTGTCCATGTTTTCAGATTTTTTTTTTCTAGTTTTCAGAAAAAGTAAAAATTTTATGACAATTTATTTCTCCTAAATTTCAAAACAACTATAAACTGTCGTTATTTACTTCTTGCTCTTGTTTTTGTAAATGATAAATTTTTATTTGTTGACTTTAATTTTGTTTTAAACAGGATGTTTAATGTTTTTAGAACCATTTTTAAATTCTATGGACTATTTGATATAAGATTTTTCTATTATTTATTTATTTATTTCTTGATTGTAGCTTAGTTAATAGTACATCCCCTTCCTCTCACCTAAATTCCTAACTCTGCCCTTGCCCATGAGGCCCCCGACATAACAACAAGAAGTTAATACGCTCACACTGCTCCCAAGAGAAGATAAGATCTTGGATGCGATAGCCCTTGAAATACACAATAGGGTTGAAAATCGAACCGACGGTTCGGTTTTTTACCTAAACCGTGAACCGAACACTTTGGTTGGTTTCAAAATTTTAAAAACGAATCGACCATTAACAAAACTGAATCGAAATCGAACTGATTCTAATTTATGTAAATCGTAACCGAACCAAACCAACTAAAACCGATCCGATCGACTATTTTAAACATATTATATTACTTTTATATAAAATATATGATCTATTATATATATTCGGTCGGTTCGGTTTTGTCGGTTAAAATCACATCGAAACCTAAAACCGAATCGATCACTTCGGTTTTGAATTTTCTAAAACCGAATTTAAATCGAACCGATCAGTTCGGTCGGTTTGGTCGATTTTTTGTTCAACCCTAATATACACGAGAGAAACACATATGCCCTTGTGCTTTACCTCAAATTATTAGATTAACTTTGAACTTAAAAGTGATAAATAATCCATAGCTCATAGCTCAAGGCACATTGACTTCTATTCTACATTTTGTTGATGTATCAAATTTTAGCAAAACTTAATACCATTATACAGTTCCCAAGAGCATGCTTATTATATGCAAAGGAAAGAGAATGGATTGGCACACGCACAAAAGCTAGTGAACTTAAGTGTTAAATCATTATATCTTGGTTATGAATTACAATTTATGTTCTTTAGACAACATCAAACTATAACAACCATATAAAGTTTTCAACCATCCACACAATCAAAATATAATTCTAAATTCATAAATTAGAACTTGCAGTCAAATAACATTTTAAAGTTGGTTTTAGTCCTTGAACAACACAACTATCATGGCCATCATCTTTGAACCACACGATTATCATCATCATCATCCTTGAACCACATTCCCTGCATGTGGCTCGTCTATGCTAACTTCTTCCAACCTATCTCAACTTTACCCTCCCACCTTCCCTTTTCGCTTCGTATATGCCTCCACTAAGCATCTTCTTAGTCAAGCTTCCCTTCCACAAAGAAAGGCCACCTTCCTTTCCCCAACAGGCAAGAAGATTGGGAGGAAAGGAAGATGATCAGGTTGTGTAGGTCAAGGTTGAGAATTGGGGGTCGACCTCGCGAGTCCGAGTCAATCATTACCATCATTCTTGAACTTGAACCCACAATGTTAATAATGACTCAAGCTAAAAAGGCAGGGACAAGTTTCCACATGCACAAGTGAGAACTTTTGACTACAAAATTCAAAAGTAATAGAGTTGATGTTAAGCGTTTACCGATTGATCAACCTGATCAACTTAAAGTTGCACAAAAATCATAAAAGATAAGTCATCTTAGTGTGATTTCATTATCTTTAGTCAGGTTTACCAAATAATTGAACAAAGAAAGCATTTACCCGACTCCTTTTCAATACCTAGCACATGAATCCAACCTGAGACCAAACCTCACTCTACGACCTCACTTTACTTCTTGACTCCCCGTTGAGTTCTTCCTCGTCTATGTCTAGAGCCGCTCGCACGATAGAGTTAGAGGTTATTATTATTATTATTGATGTAGTCGATTCCTGCTCTCATTTCTCACTGCTTAATTAGACCTGCACAAGTAGCAAACGTGAGCTAAAGACCACCGTGTGGCTGGTGATGACACTCCAATGCTTAAGTTAGATAAGGCCTAAGAGAGGCTTAAAACTGTAACATGGGCTTATGTAGTGTACCTCTAGTTCATTGACCTTATCTCCCCTTTATAGTGGAGTTCTTGTTCGGCTAAGCCTTTGGTGATGTAGTTTAGGGAAAAAGATATTGTTGTGGAGATATTTTCCTAACTGAGAGTTGTCCATATGGGGTAGTTTTCCTATACGAATCGTGCTTCTAGATCTGTAGGAGAGGTTTTTTTTCCCGAGTGTTGTCCATGTAAGGAAATTTCATTGCCCAACTTATACTCTAATATATGTTTCATAGTCAGACCAATGTGTTACTGGTCTGCCTGTCTTGGGTAGATATCTCAGATACTTGCCGTAGAGGTCTTACGAGTATTGGGCCTGATCGCGTGACTTGTGGACTTACTGGCTCGTTGCAATTCGAATCTGACTATTTGGATCCTATCAATGATGGGCTTAGTGTTGTTTGGGCCTCGCTGGATTGAGCATGCAATCGGGCTTCATTTTGTTGACGAGACTATCATGTCACGTCTATGGTGCTGATCAGAGGACGGTTTGATGTATCATCAATTACTATTATTAATATTAGGGTTATTTGCACTTTCTCCTTATAATATATTCCTTATTCAACTTTATACTCAATTATCATTCATATTGCACTTTCCCCCTAAGACTAGCAGTCAATATGCCTTGGCCGCCTATTTTCGAAGCAAATTACCAAAATACCCCTGAGAAATCAAAAGCTGAGATTAAATCTTTCGTATCTCGAAGATCTCATCTCAAGGAAAATTCTAAGGCTCAACTGAAATCGTAATCGTATCTTAAGGAAAATTCAACAGTTAATTTAAAAAAATCATCTTAAATATCTCATCTCGAGAAAATCCAACAGTCCAAATTGAATCGTACACACATCTCTAGGTAAATCTAATAGTCCAAATTTAATTATGCATGCATCTCAAGGAAAATCTAATGATTCAGCGCACATCTCGAGAAAATCTAACGATCCAATACACATCTCGAGGAATCTAACGGCTCGAATTTATTCGCGCACGCATCTCGAAGAAATTTGATGTTCAGAATAAATTTTAATTCAATTTTGCCTCCTGAAACAAAACAAACCTGAGAGATGAAGGGGGAGGAAGGAGGAGGGAGGAGAAAGAAGGAAGAAGTGGAGGAATGAGAAATGAAGCCCGAACTTTATTATAGGGGTTGTAAAACATAGGAGGAAGGAGGTGGAAGGAGAAAGTGGAGGAATGAGGAAGAAGAGGGAGGTGGTGGTGTGGCTTCGAGATAGAGGAGGAAAAGGGGAGGAAGAGGAGAGAGTAGGAGGAGGAAGATAATTAAAGACCAGTTCTGTTTCAGGGGGCAAAATTAAATTCAAATTTATTTTATGGGGTTAAGTTATTGCCAGTAATTTATTATATGGGGCAATTTATTCAGAGGTCGGATTTTCCTCGAGATGCGTGCATGAATAAATAAAAACAATTAGATTTTTCGTGAAATGCATGCTGAATCATTTTCTCGCAATGCGTGCTGGACCATTAGATTTTCTCGAGATGTGCACACATTTAAATTTGGACCATTAGATTTATCTAGAGATGTGTGTACGATTAAATTTGGACTTTAGATTTTCCTCGAGATGTGTTTTTAAATGAATTTTAAAAAAAAATCAACTGTTGGATTTTCCTCGAGATACAATAATGATTTCAGTTGTGCCTTAGGATTTTCCTCGAGATAAGGCGTTCGAGATACGAAAGATTGAATCTCCGTCTTTGATTTCTTAGGGGTAATTTGCTTTGAAAACAGACGGTTAAGACACGTTGATTGCTAATCTTAAGGGAAAGGTGCAATATGAATGATGATTGGGTGCAAAGCTGAATGATGCATATATTATAGGGGAAAATGCAAATAACCCTTATTATTACTACTACTATTATTATTATTAAGGAATGTGATTTCACGAAATTTTTTTCTTTTCTTTTCGAGTTATCGAATCTTCTTTCAAAATCCGAAATATTTATTTCTTTTATCAAGCCAATTTCTCTACTTTTTAACCTATTATAACCTTAGTTTAGTATTAAAATTTTGTTATATTAGTGATTCTTATGCAATATGTAGTTTGCATAATGCTATGAGTCTTGTGGGGTCCTTATGTAGTATGTAAGAGTTTAAAATTCATAAATTTTATTGATAATTTCAAAATTACAACCAAAATTTTTAAGTTTTTTTCTATATACAATGAAATATTTCTTAAAATCAAGTTACCTCAAAAAATGAAATCACAATCCTTGGTTATTATTATATAGTTTTTTTTTATTTTTTTCTGAACGCGGCCAAACAAGATCATTAGAAGGGAAGAGCATACATAGGTGAGTGAGACCTCATGATAAACAAAGTTAAAATTACAAAGGCCTTGTGTCACCACTAACTTGAACCACTTGAACATATAGATATTGAAGGACATTTTCCATGACTTACTTTCACGAAGTGCCCCTCTCTAAAGCCTCTATGATGGTAATAAGTAGTTTCCCCTCAGCTATATATTTCCTCGAAATTCGAGCATTCATTTCATTCCAAATTACCGACATAATTGTACATGGACCCCAATGCCAAATCTAATCTCCAAGCAAAGTGAGATTTTACACGTCCAATACTAACCTACTACACAACGAACCTCATAATTTATTGCTCTAGTCTGACTATCAAAGTACATTTATCGTATCGTCATGCATTTTTTGTGTGATTCATGTGCGTCCTTATTTGCAATAATTGTGATAGGAGCTCTGAGGTTTTTTTGTTATGTTTGTACATAATTCCACTTCACTGAGGAAAATTGTGGGGGAAATTTATTGTCCTATTCTTAAACTCACATGTCATAAAAGGTAAAACCTAAAAAACAATGAAAATAGAGTCTATTCAAGGAGCCATCCAAGGAATGGAAACTGCATGATTTGTCTATGCTCCCTCGGTAATTTGTGGTTATTATTGTTTTTTTTTAATAATCTAATTTAGGTTTCACCCTATTTTCTTTCAGGAATGATGACGAGTAAATTTTAATGTTGCTTTATCTGTCGAACTCCTTATTACATACCATTTTGGCTTGCTGATTGATTATGAATTTATTATTAATGGATGATAAATCAAAAATTTCATTATAAATGAATGGCTCAAGATATTTTCATTCTCAATGGCGAGAAACCAACTTGTTGCTTTTGCACACCTTAATAGTTCTTCTTGTGAATCCTAAACAATCACAGTCCTGATTATATACATTTGTGCTTTAAGATGTGCTCCAATAATCACATCAGAGGCGTGTGGCTTTCTTTGTCTGACAGAAACATTGTTTGTCTCGGGTGACAATTTATCTTTATGTAATCGTTTTGCTTTGGCTGATATATATATGTTTTTGGTGTCGGTTTGGACAAGTTATAAATGAATACTGATCTGTACTGAAAATTCTTACTGGTGTTTTTAGGTTGGGAAGAAGCTGTCAGAGTTGATTCGAGACTCAGGCACTCAGACACCTGGAAGTGATCAGGGCAGGTGGCAAGCTGAACTTGCTCAAGTTGCCATTGAATTGATTGCAGTAAGTATCGAATAGAAGTTATATGCAGATAAATGGACTCCAACTGATGTTTATATTTTATGTCAAGACACGAGCTAATATATGTTAGGAGAGCAATATGTATCTCCTAGAAATGAGCTGAGAATGCTTAGCCACCCTCGAGCACTTATATTGATGCTCATTTGATTATTGTCCGTGTGTGTGTGTGTGTGTGCACTTCTAGTCATACCCATTTGATTATTGATGCAAACTCTCAGTTGTAATAAAGTTCTTCTAGTTTTCCTACAGAAAATTCGATAAATCAATTACAGTAGGCACTTTTATAGCTTGAAACAAGAGTTTGCAATTTTGAAAGCAATCAAAGCCCAATTAAACTATATCCTTAAAGTACACTCTTATAAGTTGCCAAAAGATGTAAAATACAAAAATAATTAATTCTAATAAATATGCTATACATTGATTAAGTTCATGTCAACTTTCATATTTGTTTTTGAACTATAGAGGTAACCATTTGCGTCTTTATGTTACTGTAGATTGTAACAAATTCAGGGCGCGCAAGTACTTTAGCTGCAACTGATGCTGCTGCCCCAACTTTGAGGCGCATAGAAAGAGCAGCCATAGCTGCTGCGACTCCCATTACTTACCATTCTAAGTAATCACCTCAACCTTGTTGCATATTTGTTTTTGTCATTATAAAATTGTGTTTAGTCTAATATCCATTTTTGTATTGCTTCCAGGGAGTTGTTACTGCTCATACATGAACACCTCCAGGCATCAGGCTTGTCCTCGACTGCTGCTTCATTGCTGAAGGAGGCCCAGCTGACACCCTTGCCATCTTTAGTAGTGCCAACCTCCCAGCTACATCAAACACCTGTTCAAGAAACCTCATCAGTGCAAATGAACTGGCCATCCGGGCATTCTTCTCGTGGTTTCATGTCAAATTCATCAAAATTAAACGTGAGAGACGACGAAGCCAACCAGAAGTTAGATTCAGTTATTACGTCGTCAAAGAAGAAACCTTTAGTTTTCTCAGCTAGTCTCAGTTTTCAATCAAGAAACCAGCAATCATCTCATCCATTGGCAGCCAAGTTGTCTAGTGCTCCAAAAAACCCAACTGCATCTTCAGGAGTAACAGAAACTCCAGGACTGTCCAATTTAGATAGTGAACTACAATTAAAAACCCCAATAGTGTTGCCTATGAAGCGTAAACTGACGGATTCTAAGGATAGTGGGTTTGCATCAACTGCTAAGCGACTAGCAACAGCTGAGCATGGCTTCCAAACTCCAGTATGCCAAACATCCAGTACAGTCCGTAAAAGCAATCTACAAGCGGATGCTGCAGTTGCTGTCACTCCAAGTTCTGGCCAGCGAGACCTATTTGGCCGATCTGGTCAAAGTGTTATTCATTCCGATAATTTGGATGATAACCAGTGTGCTATGACCTCCCATTGTCTGATGACTCCTGCTGCTCCCCAAGTTGGTCTTCTGGTTGATGCACAGCCTACTAACCCAGAACGTGTAAGCTTGGACACTCTAGTGGTACAGTATCTAAAGCACCAGCACCGGCAATGCCCAGCTCCCATCACCACTTTACCGCCGCTTTCGCTTTTACAACCACACACATGTCCTGAATCAAGGCGCAGCTTTGATGCACCTTCAAATGTAACAGCGCGGTTGAGTACACGTGAGTTCAGAAGAGGGTATGGCGGGATCCATGGAAACCGTAAGGATCGTCAGTTTGTCTATAGCAGATTCAGACCATGGCGCACTTGCCGAGATGATGCTAGCCTTTTGACTTGTCTGACTTTTCTGGAGGACTCCTCTAGGATTGTGACTGGCAGTCATTCTGGGGAGCTCAAAAGTTTCGATTCAAATAGTGGGAATATATTGGAAAGTAACACAAGCCATCAGTCGCCAGTATCGCTTATCCAATCGGCTCTGTCTGGTGACACTCGGCTGGTGCTTTCTTCTGGCTCCTATGAGGTGCGACTGTGGGATGCTTCTTCAATATCTGCAGGTTCCATGCACAATTTTGACGGTTGTAAAGCAGCTAGATTTAGCAATTCTGGAACTGCATTTGCAGCCCTATCTACTGAATCAGCACCGCGGGAAGTTCTCTTGTATGATATTCAGACTTGCAAACTAGAGCTTAAACTGACGGATACCTCCAATGGGCCTTCTGGTCCTAGTAGGCATGCACATTCTCTTATACATTTTAGTCCTTCAGACACAATGATTTTGTGGAATGGAGTATTATGGGATAGGCGAGGTTCTGGCCCTGTTCGACGTTTTGACCAGTTCACAGATTATGGTGGCGGTGGCTTTCATCCAGCAGGGAATGAGGTATGAGCAAAATCATCACTTGGTATACATCTTTCTGGTTAAATATCGTGAATTTTCATACTTTAATATAGGTGAATGACCCACATATTATTGTTGAAAAATCCACTTTACGATTGACAACTGTAGAGGACCATGCAACTGTCTGATGTCTCCCTTCTAAAAATTCTGCAAGTTGTCACGGTGTGACCAGAATAAAGAAACTGAGTGGGATGTGATATCAGGATTCACGAGTTCCAGGAACCTATGTTGTCCATATCATTCTGCATTGGAGAGCCTCCAAAGTCCAACAATGCCTTTGCTTATTCTCTTGGATTGATTCTTGCCTTCAATTTTATACCCCGATTTACTTGAACAAGGTGTCTTTTTTGTAGGTAATTATTAACTCTGAAGTCTGGGATCTTCGAAAGTTCAAGCTCCTCAGGAGTGTTCCCTCCTTGGATCAAACAGTGATAACATTTAATGCACATGGTGATGTAATCTATGCAATCCTGAGGAGAAATCTAGAGGACATAACTTCTGCAGTTAATGCTCGCCGTGTCAGGCACTCTCTATTCTCTGCATTCCGTACTGTGGATGCTGTCAACTACTCTGATATTGCCACAGTCCCTGTAGATCGCTGCGTTCTTGACTTTGCGTCAGAACCTACAGACTCCTTTGTTGGGTTAGTGACCATGGATGACCATGATGACATGTTCTCCTCTGCTAGGCTGTATGAAATAGGCCGCCGGCGACCCACTGATGATGACTCTGATCCGGATGATGCCGAAAGTGAAGAAGAGGATGAGGATGAAGACGGATCAGAAGGAGATGATGACCCACTTTTGGGACCGGACATAGATGGCGATCTTGATAGTGATGATGTTGATGATATGAGTAATGATGATGATGATGACAGTGCTGATGATCTTGATGACGACGACGATGATGATGGTGATTTTGAGATGGGGGATATTGGATTCGATGGTGGCAGAGGGATATTAGAAATTGTATCGGATGGTGAAGACGATGATGAAGATGATGACAGTCAGGTTGTTGAGTCGTTTAGTAGTGGGGATGAGGAAGATTTTGCAGGCAATGGTTTTGGGTTCTGACGTTCTGAAGCTATGTTTATTTCACTCTTAGTTGATGAAAATGGAAGCCGTTGTATCTGAGATGGTGTAAGTATTCCTTTAGGGTCGAATGGTTAGGTTTACGAGTTTCATCATTTTTGGGGCCAAAGGAGTGTAAATAATTTTAATTTTTCATTCTAGAAATAAAATGTTACTCATTTTTTTAATTGAATGAGAGTATTTTCGATTCTCAATGTTTCAGAGTTGTGCTTATTGTCTTTGAGCGTAGGTTGATTCCATGTGAGATGCAATCCCAAGGCCAGAACCCAATAGAACTGTATACCCTTGTCACAACTAAAAATCTAGTTAGAGAAACATCCTTGAATTGGTTCATGCACCAGAAAAGGCAAACCCTGTTTTACACCACCAAAAGTGTTGTCACATACCACCACTTTATTTTATTTTTAAATCTACTGAACCACACCATCATTAAATGGGTGTTTTTTCCTCTCCTCTTCTCTCCCTCTTCCTCTTCTTCACAGGAAGAACACCACTCCACTTGCCACCGGTCATACCGTCCTTTTCCCCATTTTCATTCACTCTTTTCCTCCCCTATTTTCCCCCCTCTTATTTTCCACTATTTTTAGGCACAACCCCCTCAACAAACACTTGATATTGGTGAAAACTACAATCGCCAATGCAAGAGTACAGAAAGCCAATTGCCAATAGAATATGAAACCCATAAAATCTACATATATGAAGAGAAACTCAGAGTGCAAGTATCCACTAAAAGGACATAGATCTCAACAAACACTTGATTTTCTGATTGAGATGAGTAAAAGGAAGAAAAAAATTATTTCATATATCTCTTTGGCTCAAGTGGACAAATTGAGAAAGTCTGAACACAATTCACTACTAAAAAAAAAAAACAGAAACTACAATTCCATCGACGCCACTGTCGAACTCATCCTCGCACAATCGCATTGGATAATGTGATTGGGAGTTCCCGGTCGAATTGGCCTATGCGGATTTGAGATTTTCTTTCGCATAGGTCTAGGCGAATTTGAGACTCCCATAAGCATTGTCTAGTGCGAATGGGTGAAAATAGACATTTTATTTCTTGACAGCTTAAGTGTTTGTCGTAAAATTGCCATAATTTTCTCATTTCAAAATATTTTTAAGTGATTCAAAGTATGTTCATTAGATAACTCAAAGTAATACATTTTTAATGTTAATGAGCTTAAAAATCGGTCTCCATCAATCATATAAGTGGGCCGAAAGTCAGGGACACTACCATGTTTTCTTTACTAGATAGATTTGAGCGACTTTAGTAAAATGACCATAACTTGCTCATTTCAAAACATTTTGAACTATTCAAATTGTGTTTATTAGACAACTCCTAGTACTACAATTGTCATGTTGTGATGAGCTTGAGAATATGTCTCAATTAAGCAACCTATGGTCATTTTACGACAATCACTCAAAACTGTCCAGAAAACAAAATCAAGGTATCGTCCCTAACTTTCAGCCAATTGATACCAATTCAAAAGCTCATCAAAAAACAAAAAATGTAGTACTCTGAGTTACCTAATAAACATAATTTGAATCAATTGAAAATGTCTTCAAATGAGCAACTTATAGTCATGTTAATAAAGTCACTCAACTGTCCAATAAAGAAAACATGGTAGTGTTCCTGACTTTCGGCCAACTTATACACT
The DNA here is from genome assembly GCA_003290165.1 of Berberis thunbergii. Taxonomy (NCBI): domain Eukaryota; kingdom Viridiplantae; phylum Streptophyta; class Magnoliopsida; order Ranunculales; family Berberidaceae; genus Berberis; species Berberis thunbergii. The sequence goes on along the minus strand of QNQO01001200.1, from coordinate 80,504 downwards.
CGATGGAGACCAATTCTCAAATCATCAAAACACAAAACATGTAGTACTCTGATTTATCTAATGAACACAATTTTAATCACTTGAAAATGTCTTGAAATGAGCAAGTTATGATTTTTTTACTAAAGTCACGCAAATTTGTCCAGAAAATTAATAAACAGAGTGTCTTTTCACCCATTCGCATTGTACAATGCAAATGAGAGTCTCAAATTCGCCCAGACTAATGTGAATGGAAGTCTCATACTCACCCAGCCCTATGTGAATGGGTGAAAACGCATACTCTGTCCAAATTTCTTATTTATTTATTTTTCAGATTTTGAATTTTGAAGTTTGTTTAAATTTTACATTGAAAAATGTTGTTGTCATTGTTTGTTGTTCTACATTTTAGAGTTCAGTTTGGAGTTCAATGTAGTGTTCGAAATTACATGTTGGAGAGATCACCTACAATCAATCTTTGGAGAGATCACACACAATCGATCTTTGGAGAGATCGCACACGAACCCTTTGGGACAATGAAAACCTATAGATAGAATGGAGGAGACAGGGATGAGTGTGGAAGGGAAGACAAAGACTATGGGAGAATGAGTGAAATGAGAGGGAAGAATATAGTGAGCGGATGAAGAATATGATTTTGGAGAGTGGGTGGAGTGTGGGAGAGAGTCATGGTAGTGAGAGGGAAGATGAGAAATTTAGAGGGAATACATGAATTCGATTTGGGGGAGAGGAAACACAAAGCTTTTATTGGTGGTGTGGGAAATAAGTGGTGGTGTGGAAGACAAAGGGGGTGGTGTGGGACAACACTGTGAGATGCAATCCCAAGGCTAGACCCCAATAGAACTCTATACCCTATACACAACCAGCAATCAAGTTAGAGAAACATCCTTGAATTGGTTTATGCACCTAAAAACCCTAAGAAACAAAATACTCTTAGGATCTGTTTGGTTGCGAATTTCTCATGGGAATTGGAATCTAATTCCCATGTCATGGCAAACTTTTGGCCGGTTGGGCGATTTAAATATAAAAATGGCTTCTACACATGACCATGTTTTCCCACCTTTGTTGCGAATTCAAGTCTGAGTCTCCCATTGGGAATCAAAGTCACTGGAAATCTGAGTTCTTATTTTTCCTTGTTAAACAAATGGCACTAACATTTTGATACCACCAAATCCTCTATTTGACACCACCACCTCATTTTTTTGGACGTACTAAAGGGTGCCCCCAATAAAAGAGTCATTTCTTCCTCATTTTCTTAGAAACAAAACGGAGTAGCGGCAACAACTCCACCCCCACCAGCCGCACTGCCCATTTTTTCCTCATTCGCCCTTGCACAGACCTCTGCAAGTGGGAACCTCCCCTCGTGGAGGCATGTGCGAGGGTGAAGGAGAAAAAAATATATAAGAGAGAAGAATATGAGGGACGGTGCAACTGGTGGGCAAGTCGACTACTACTACTCCGTCTCTATTCCTGATAATAAAAGATAAAAAAAGGAAGAGAGGAACAGACTGAGAAGAGATGATAAGTGGAAGAAGAAGGGATGCGAGAAAGAATGTGGGGGTGGGTGGGGGGAGGGGAGGGGTGGTGCGGTCGGCAGTGGGGGTGACAAACACTACTACTTGTTTTGTTGTTGTTCTTAAGAAAAAAGGGCGCGAGAGAAGAAAACCCCTTTTTATTGGTGTTGTTAAAGAACACGTGGTGGTGTTAGATAGAAGGTGGGTGGTGGTGTCAAAGAGGGGAATTGGTGGTGTTCAAGGAATGTGATTTCTCGAAATACATTGAAATTTCACAAAATATTTCCTATATTAGAATTACCGAAGTATTTTAACCCGCTATAATGTTATTTTAGTATCAAAAGTTTGTTATGTGAGTGATTCTTATGTAACATGTGGTCTATATGACACTATGAGCCGTGTGGAACTTTTTATGTAGTATTTAAGAGTTTAAAATGCATAATTTATATTGTTAAATTCGAAAGGGTTAATTGCAATTTTCCCCTAAAATATATGTCATATTCAACTTTGCCCCCATTAACATTCGTATTGCACTTTCCCCTTAAGACTAACAGTCAACGTGCTTTGACCGTTTGTTTTCAAAACAAATTACCACTGAGAAATCAAAGTCTGAGATTAAATCTTTCGGCTCTCGAGGAAAATCCTAAGGCCCAACTAAAATCGTAATTGTATCTCGAAGAAAATCTAACAGCTGATTTTTAAAAATCTTTCATCTAAAAAAATCATCTTGAGGAAAATATAACGGTCCAAATTTAATTATGCACACATCTCGAGAAATTTAATGATTCGGTGTGCATCTCGAGGCAAATTTGACGCTTCAGCCTGCATCTCACAGAGAATCTATCGTCTGACGTGCATCTCGAGAAAAAATTGGCGATCTTGCATGCATCTCGAGAAAATCTAAAATTTGAATACTTTTTAATTTAATTTGGCTCCCTGAAATAAATTTGAATTTAATTTTGTTCCCTAAGACAGAACAAATCTGAAATATGAAGGGGGAGGAAGGAAAATGAAGAAGGAAGAAGGAGGAATTGAAGGAATGAAGAATGAAACTCTAACTTTATTATATATTATAAGGGTTGTGAAATAGATGAGGAAGATGGAGGAAGGAAAATGAGGAAGTGGAGGAATGAGAAAAATGAGGGAGGATGAAGGGGGAGGTGGTGGCGAGGCTGCGAGATAGAGGAGGAAGAAGATGAGGAAGAGGTAATTAAAATTTTATTGATCATTTCTTAGGTCTATTCTGTTTTAAAGGGTAAAATTAAATTCAAATTTATTTTATGGGGTTAAGTTATTGCTAGTAATTTATTATAAGGAGGCAATTTATTCAAACTTCACATTTCCTCAAGATGCGTGTCGATTCGTCAGATTTTCCTCGAGATGCATGATGGATAGTCAAATCTTTCTCGAGATGCATGTTGGACAGCCAGATCTTCCTCGAAATGTGGGCTGAATTGTCAGATTTCCCTTGAGAAGCATGTCGAACCGTCAAGTTTTTCTCAAGTTATGTGATGAATCATAAGATTTTCTCTAGATGTGCACTAAATCGTTAGATTTTCTCGATATGTGTGCATAATTAAATTTGGATCGTTAAATTTTTTTCGAGATGAGTTCTTTAAGTTGAAAGATTTTTAAAATCAACTGTGGATTTTCCTTAAGATACGATTACGATTTCAGTTGGGCCTCAAGATTTTTCTCGAGATGAGATGTTCGAAAATTCTTACATGTTTTTTCTACTTATAAAAAAATATTTCTTAAAATCAGAAGAGTACTGAAATGAACTCGAAAAACAAAATCACAATCCTTGGTAATGCCAAACAACCTCTACTCTCATTTGACATTTCCTCTTCTAGCTCATGAAGGCAACCCCTGAAACATGTTTATCTCCCCCCTCTGTTCCTCTCCTCTAACAATCTCACATTAATTGAGCAACAAAATTGTAATTCTAAACAAAGCTTGAGAAAAAATCTGCAATTTCATGAACTGATAACAAAAAAGTTAATTAGTGGAAAGAAATTTACAAGAGTGCTGAGGGTTCAAATGGGTCAAACACAACTATAGCTCTAATGATGAATAAAAATGTGTCTCTGTCGCTGAAATCATGAAATGGTTGATCAGGTGATCATTATAAATGGGTTTAATACGCACATTTTTTTTTTATGGAAAATGAATCGGTTCCATTTCGAATGCGTATTAAAGCTGTTTGATAGCCCAATATTTTTATGGCTAATTTTTTTGTCTAAGGAATGGAAATCTCTAGCAAGGAATGTGATTTCTCGAAAAATATCAAAGTTTTACGAAATGTTTTTTTTTTTAGTTATCGAATTTTTTTTTGAAATCTGAAATAATTTGTTTTTTTATTATACCAATCTCAATTTTTGTATATTTTAACCAGTTATAATCTTAATTTAGTATTAAAATTTTGTTTTATAAGTTATTCTTATGCAATATGTAGTTTGAATGAAATTATGAGTCTTATAAGACTCTTTATGTGGTATGTAATAATTTAAAATGCTTAAATTATAATAATAACTTCAAAATTATAACATTTTTTTTACGTTTACAGAAAAATTATTTCATGAAATATTTCTTAATATCAACTTACCAAAATTACCTCGAAAAATGAAATCACAATCTTTACCCTCAAGTTATGTTATTTTTCCTCCACTCCCTCCCCCAACGAATAGAAATTAAGAAAAATAAACCCTTTTGACCTTTGACTATTGGTCAGTCTTAAATGAGGCATGAGTTGACCACTGAACAAACCCTGAGCTTTAATTTATTTTGGCAGGCTTTGACCATGTTTGAAGTGCAAAGAGAAACTTCGATTTCTATTCGATTTTCAATGTTGTGATTATCATGATCTACTAAATGAAATTGTTATTTTGATAAAATTATATTCTTACCCTTCAAAGTTGATATGCCACACACACACGCATGACCGTGTATTGGAGCATGTAATAGAGCTATGATTGATGAAATAAACATAATAAAAGTGTAACAAAGACAAATTACCTCATGAATACTTATTTAGTTATATATATATATATATATTATAATGAAAAAAGTTGGCTATTAAAACAACAGTTAACAGTTCCATGACAATTTTTCAAGTGTTAATCAAACAGCATACCATGGAATTGATTATGTTGTTTTCTTTAAAATGGATTCTCAAAGAAAATGACGATTTTCCTCGAATCCATTTTACGCTATCAAACATACACTTAATGTTCTTCTAACGAAAAAGGTTGATTGCCTTGGTCTAGGAATATTTCTATGAAAATTTTCGAACGGAGAATTGGGTTACACTAAAGCAAATATGCTCCTTATTGCATATGCCCTTGGGGTCAATGATGAAGATTTGCTAATAAAAGGATAATAAAGATAGATTCGTGAAAAGCTCTTTATGAGGTCAACACACTTTTAAACTTCTAGCCACATCAAATATGTTTTATAGAAATCACGCAAAATGTTTCTTGCATTTGTTGTATCAAAATGTACAACCCTTCTAGGCGTCGAGGAAAGGAGTTGCGAAGCTGCACATCTCAAATGTATAGGCATGCATCTCGAGGGGGATGAGCAGTGTGCTCGCCCGTTTCCTCGCCATTTAGAATTTTCCCAAAATGTAATAGAGTATAGATATTGCAATTCTCTAGTTACCATTTGTGGATGACAATTGAAAAGAGCAAGGAAAATTGTAGACAAATGTTATTCACAATTATGCAAAATTAGTAAATTATCTATCTCTCTAATAATAAATCCAAGTGTGATATCTCCCTCCATTCAAATTACCAAAAGGCAAAAACCAAGCAAAAGAACAGGGCAAATTACCTTATAACAATTATCTATCCATCCATTGGTGCACCCCACCTTAACCAAAGTGACAAAAATCCCAGTCAGCTTTCCATGTTCATTCCTCACCAATGAACAAATTCTCCTTTCACACACTGCATCATATAAACTAAAAAAAATTCTATTGTTGCTACAGTTTTTTCATCCATACCCATTTCTCCCAATCTCATTCCAAGCAAAACCCATATCTTCATCCATGAAGAAAGGTTCAGGATCATCTTCAAGATCCCATTATAGAGTTCTTCCCCATCATACCCCAAACCTCAGAGATTTCTACCTTATAGGGAAGAAGCTAGGCCAGGGTCAATTTGGGACAACTTATCATTGCACAGAGAAGACCTCAGGTGACCATTATGCTTGCAAATCTATCCCCAAGAGGAAACTTTTGTGCAAAGAGGACTATGAGGATGTTTGGAGAGAGATCCAAATAATGCACCATCTCTCTGAGCACCCCAATGTTGTGAGGATTAAAGGGACTTATGAGGACAATGTTTTTGTTCACATAGTAATGGAACTTTGTGCTGGCGGCGAGCTTTTCGATCGAATTGTTAAGAAGGGACATTATACTGAGAGGAAAGCTGCCCAATTGATTAAGACAATTGTTTTTGTTGTTGAAGGTTGTCATTCCCTTGGGGTCATGCACAGGGATCTCAAGCCTGAGAACTTCTTGTTCTCTAGTCCTGATGAGGATGCTGCCCTCAAAGCCACCGATTTCGGGTTGTCTGTGTTTTGCAAGCCAGGTTTGTTGTTGGGTCTATCCCATTTATGTTTGATTATTTAGTTTTGCTTTATTGGGATTTTTTTAATGTTTGATTTTGATTGTTTGGTAATGGGTATCCACCATTTCAGCTGAAATTGACATCTTTAGATCTTTTCCATTCCTTACTTGATTCTTAATTTTGTCTTCAAGCTTGATTTCATTTGATAATATGTTTGTGTTAGGTTTTTTTTTTATAGATATATCTAATGATTCTGCTAAATTGATTGTCTTTTTGTGGATTCTCTATATGTTTTGTTTGATCTTCTTGTAGATATGTTTATGTTCACTTGTCCTTAGTCCATAGCTCCATATAAGAATGGTTTCATGCTGATGGTTGAGATCTATGCTACTTCAATTGGACGGGGGGGTGGGGGCGTTTGGTTGTAAATTCTTGAATCGGTTTGGTGTTTGATGCTCGTTACTTTCTAAATTATTGAATCAAGGCTTGTGCTGGCTCAGATTTATTTATTAATTCTTGTATTAAGGTCCCTTTTGTAAGTGTATTTAAGCTCCATGTGGCTGCATGGATTGGGGGGTGCTTGCAATCTTCATTTTGAATGGGGAATTTGATGTATAATCGTCTTGAACGAGAGTTCTTTTTATTGTAGGTGTAGGACAAGAAGTATCTATAGATTAGTATTAGCAAGATAGTTAAATTGAGGTGATATTCTCGACCTAAGTTCCAGATCTATAGTCTGATAAATAATTAAATTTGGTGAGGGTTCTTATTGCCATAAAGATATTGTGAGGAGTCATCCCTAATAGTTCTAGCCTCTGTGGGGATCAGGTAAAATCCATTGACCACTTGTTCCGGGCCTGTTCTTGCAAGTTCTGGATTCTCTAGCTGAGGATTTGGGAGGTTTGAGCATTAGGGAACATAATTTGATGGTGGAGAAGGTGAGACAGCTCGCGAGCTCCTTGCTTTCATATGTGGGATGATCTTTTTTTTTTTTTTTTGGAAGGCAAGCCAGTTTTGAGCATAGGATCCGTAACCTAGTCCCGAGATGCGACCTACAGGTCGAACACCACCCCGAAATAAAGATGCCTCCAGTGGGTCTCGAAGCAAGGATCTGTGGATCAAGTCCACAACGCCTTAACCAATCGACCACAGCCCCTTTGGCCATATGTGGGATGATCTGCTTCTTACTAAATCATTTTTCTCAATCCCATCCTATGATTTTTGTGCAATTATTTTCTTAACAGTACCAATACCGACACAACGCATCAGCAGAATAACCATTGTTAATAGAATCCATGCCAGTCGGAGACGACCTATCAAGCACGGATTCAAGACAAGAAAAAGAGCTGGTTAGCTGTGACCAAATATTGGGACCTTGTGTGGATATTTAAAAATTAAAAGTCTTATTTGATTTTGTTGTTTGATATCTATAGTTTCTGGTTAATATGATGCTCTTTTTTTTTTTAATTTTTTTAATTTTTTTTAAATTTTATAGCTTTCTTCATGTTCGTTTAGGCTGTGTTTGATTTATATAGGATTCCATGGATTTGGGGGAATTGGACTCAAATTCCACAGTTTGATTGGAAATTAAATCCCTTGGAGCTTGGTCATCGCCTGACTTAAAAAGCCAAATATCATCTTAATTCTTTCAAATTCCATGCATATCACTTCTTTGCTCCCCCTGAGAGTTTACACAGGGAACTCCTATGGAAACAAGATCCTATTCCCTGAGTTTATTTCTTTGCATAAAACACAACCTTAATGTTCTTACAGTTACGTTTCATCAGATGGTTGGGATTTCATTTTCTTGAATAGGGAAGGGAAGCTAACTGTTAAGTTTTCCAATCAAATTAGAGTTTACTACACATAAAAATTAGGACTGGATTCATAACTCCCCAAATCTTGGTTTTTGATGACTTACATTTGTTCATCAGTTATTTTATTTTTTTTCCTTCTTAGTGTTCATCACTTCATCTGGCATCAACAACAACTTTGTCCTATCTCTATTCTTCCTCCATCCTCCGTTTCTTTTTGTGGCTTTGGGTTTGGGGCATGCTGGGGTTTGTTTCTCAATCGTTGAGAGTTCTGAATGACAAAAATGACTCAAAGTGAATAGCTTAGTTGTTTTGATGCCTTATTTGTTTCCTTTTTTCTCATTAAAACAAAATTTTCTCTTAAAAGTGGTTGCTTATGGGATGTGCATGAGCTATTTCACATGCACACTAGAGTATCCAGGTCAAAGCAAGAGTTTCATGTGAAGCATATCACGTTGCATCATGTCGCTTAAGCGTATTTTTGATAGCATTTGTTAAATAACATGACCCTTTTTGAAGCCAATTTTAATAGGATTATTGTCATAAGCTATTGGTGTCAGTGTATCAGAAGTTCTAAGTTTGTCATCCCCTGGATATGCAGTTCTTTCATAAGGTTAAACCAATTAAGTTTCTCAGTAAAATACGAAGAAAAAAAATAAACACATCGTTGCAAGATTCAAATTTCATTATAACTTAAAAGTATGAAATTATCTAGAGTAGCTACAATTTGCTGGAATCTTGGGATCAAATGTACTTCATTTCTTGCTTGAACCTAAAGAAATTGTGCCACACAAAAGATTCTCCAATTCATAAATATCAGTACATATTCCATTGTTTCTTCCTGAAACCAAGTACGATATTCATCGTGTTTGATTGAATTAAATGACTTTAACTTTCTCCAGCTATAACTAATCAGGGGGAGTTGTGTGCTGTAGTGATCACACTTTTGCATGTGGGCAAAGCATTGGGGTAAGGGAGGGTCTCTTTAAGCGTGTTCTATGCACTGACGACGATATTTTGCTTTTTGGAGCGTATGTTGTTGGTGTTTTGGTTCTTCTTTATGTAATGTTTCTGGAAGGCAACACTATGTAACTACTTTCGGCAGTAGTTCTTTCCACCTAGTGGGGCACTCGTTTACATCTTTCGGATTATCAATGATATTTAATCTTAAAAAAAAGCTGCAATATTCGAGAGAATTTTCCATATGACATGCACTATTTTCTATGACGTTTCTCTCTCCTTTCTTTTCTCTACAGGGGATACTTTCAATGATGTAGTTGGAAGTCCTTATTATGTTGCACCAGAGGTTCTACGTAAGCACTATGGACCAGAGGCAGATGTATGGAGTGCTGGAGTTATATTGTATATCTTGTTGAGCGGCGTTCCACCTTTTTGGGCTGGTAGCCATCTATCCCTACATGTAGAAAAGTTTTCTTGACTATCATTACTTTTTACTGGTACCATACCAACTTCAAATTTGTGTTTCTTGCCATCTCAGAAACCGAACCAGGGATTTTCAGACAAATTTTACAAGGGAAAATAGATTTTGAATCTGATCCATGGCCCTCAATTTCAGAAAGTGCCAAAGATCTGATAACGAAAATGCTTGCAAGGGATCCAAGGAAAAGACTGTCTGCTCATGAAGTTTTATGTGAGTGTTTTAATCAGTATTTAGATAGGCAGGTCATTAATATTTTGTTGGCAATGGAAGGATCCATACATGCAATCATGCCCTAGACATAATTAATTCTTTTAATCTTCTGTGTGGTGATGATGTCACTTTCTATATTTTAATTATGATTGAGAAATTGAAGTAGGAAAAATAAGTAGGGACTATATGAAGTTTTTGCATGACTACCAGGTCACCCATGGATCGTGGATGACAGAGTTGCACCAGATAAACCTCTAGATTCAGCAGTTTTATCACGCTTGAAACACTTCTCTGCACAGAATAAACTTAAGAAGATGGCATTACGGGTAAGTTTCCTTAATGTATTTTCTGGAGTAGTCATATCTGTCTGATCAAAATCTGCATTGCTTAGTGACTCACGACTCTTGCCATGGTTATCAGATCTATTTCATGTTTTCCTTTTTTTCCATTATAAGTTTTGCTTTCTTAATTCCTACTAATTTGACTTATGGTGAATGGAAGTACATACTAGGATGCACTTCTATACTCGTCGTCACCTAGCTTTGTAGCAGCTATAAGTTATTAATGCATTTATTTGTACAGATTGTCCAGATGATTTTTATATGCTCACGCTTTCACATATTGTCTTCTTCTTTTTTCATTTGGGCAAAATCAAAATATGATATTGATTAAGATGCTTGCATCGACTAACTGAGAAAAAGAAAAGGAAAAAAAAATTATTGAGCAGATAGATGTGAAGCGAGGAACTCACATGAAAGAAGTGAAATTAATAAGATATCTTTGGGTTCAAAGAATTTAATTTCGAAAAAAAAAAAAACAAGAAAATGAGAAGGGAGTGAAGAGGGGAGAAAAGGAGCTAGAAGAAGCGTGAGAAAAAAAACAATAAACCTACTAAAATTCACAACTCACCAAGGTTTTGAACCTGCAAAGTGTCAAAGTGTATCTTCTGCCTCTATTTAGTGAATAGATGGCCAGCTGGTTTCTTTAGGAGCTTCTGGTTTTGGCAAGGTGGTCATATCTCCCTGTTGCTTTCAGTTGTCTTAGATAGGGGCACTTTGTAGAGAGGTTGTGCACTCGCCATGGGATGGATGATGGTCCAACCTTCGTCCCTCTGACAGAAGAAGGTGAAACTCTCTTTCTGGCAGTTGACCTTTGACTCTTTTCCCATTGGTGGGAAAGGGTCAGACCTTTGTCTGAAAGGGAGCCTTTCCAATGCAGCCTAGATCATTGCTATTCGTGATATGGATATGTTGTGAGAAACTGATATCCACAATTATTGTGGATGCTCTAAGGGCGCTATTATGGTCTACCGAGGACGAGGTTTGGTGCTATGTGAAGTAAATGTTTCTAGGGTTTGGCTAAGTTGTTCCATTAAGTTAAGGAATGGGTCTCCCTTCAGATGGTAGCTAATCTGTTAAAAAAATTTTAGAGTTGATTGTCTAGAGATTTAAATGAGGCTAACAGGTTGGGAAGGTCGTAAACTTTTCATGTGTGGTTGACTTGTCTTTCTTTGGAGTTATGATCATTCTAGCGAGCCTTCCTTGTCTATTACATGCTCATATTCAAGGATTGTGTTTTCTTTTTGAGTTAATTTTGTTCTCCTGATTTTAAGAAATATTTTGATAAACATTTCGGTGTGTAAAGAAAAAAAAACGTAAAAATTTTGAGGATACATGAAATATATAATGGATTTCGAGGGTATATGAAATATGTGAAAAATAAAATGTAATTAAATAAATCTATTAAACACATTAAATAAAGCCTAAATACCAAGAAATGAAACAAACATGAAATCAATATATAATTAGGAAATCAGGGAGTGGTTTCAAAAATTAATATAACTAGAAGAAATGATAATTAGAAAATCAGGGAGTGGTTTAAAAAATCAATAAATAATTAGAAGAAATGATGATTAGAGAAAAACCTTGAAAGTTATGAGAAACCCCAAAAAATAAAAAACCTCGAAAAATGTACTTTTTGGTAGTTGTTTTTGTATTTTTACAAAAAAAGAAATTTACGAAAAAAAATCTCGACATTTTTCAAAAAACCCTCGTAAAAATGTAATTCTTTCTTTTGCCTTTTTTCTTTTCGTAATTTCAAAAAAACGAAATTTCGCGAAATCTCATTTTTTGCTCATATTTATAGTGCTGCAAAACTTTGAGAACATTAGAAATTTCCCTTGGAATGCTCAAGATGAAACCTGTGAATCCCTCTATGTAATAATTTTTTGTTGTGGCCATACCTGATCATCTTAACTTGAGCTGCATGTTACTTGAACTGACTGCTTACCTCATGTTTATACCATCATGAGGAACATGAACTGAAGCCTCTTCCCACTAAGAATTTTCAGTTAGGTAGATGTGCACGCAAAATACATATTGCAATGTCATCAATATCTAAATTATTGAAAAGAAGGTTAACAGTCCTTCACTCATGCATAACCAAAGAGCATACATCCAAGTATGGAGTATAATGATAATTGATAACATCCTCATCACCCCATGACCTTCTCAGGAATAAACCTTTACACACACCTTGAAAGTTGACATAAGAAAGCCAATGACAGTGTTAATTAGAAGGCCTTGAGCCACCTTCTTTGCGAATGAAGATTCTCCTGGTTAACTGGACCATAAAATGCTTCTGGTTTATACTTTTATCCAGAACCGAGCTCGAATCCAAATCCAAATTAGCAACTATGAACCCTTAGTTTTGAATCCAAATGGATCATATCCGATGGGTTGGATATGATATTAACAACTATAGTACTTGATTCAATTCCGCATCCAAATCCAAAACATACATTAGGATATGAATATGACTCCACCATCCGAAACCGTATCCAACCAGTTTTATGCCCTAATCCCCACCCAACAAAATCATCAACGTGGTTCTCCTGTGGACTACCTTCAAAGTAAGATGGGAATTAGTCAAGGTACACCTTCTCACCCTACCTTTTTGTTACCATTATGGATGTCCTAACATGAGTGGTTATTAGAGACGTTCACTTCTTTTATTTATTTTGTTTTTGAAGGGCGAGCAGGGTTTATATTAGATCCCTGAACCATTAAATGCCTCCAACAAGTTTTGAACCTTGGATTTGTGATACCATCCAGCACAAGTCTAATAGTAATGAGTGGTCTAGTTGCATGTCCCTTTTAATGACAAACCTAAGCTTTGCTGATGACTTGAACATATTCACGAAACCCCTATCCTCAATCTTTCAAATCCATTATTCGCCTCAACAACTTCGAAAATACAAGACTCCAAGCTAAGGCCCATAAACCCAACCAGTGGGGAGGGGATCTGACTACAAGAAACTGATGGAACAGCCTTCTCACTTACTTAGAGATATCATAACTTTACGTGCCCAGGACTCACAATTGCAGACTGTTCCTTTCATAAGAATAGATGACGACTAGAATTGCACCAGATTTAATACAAAAGGATATAAGAAATAAAAAAGATAGAACATCCATGATGTATCGACAGATGAGGACTTGGGATTAAGAACATTAGAATTATTGACTGCATAGTTGAAAGGTCCAAGTCAAACAGATTTGATGTGAATTTGTTCGTTCGTGTTTTGGGGTCGAGATACAATAGTATCTCATTTCGGGGGTTTCCTGTTCAGCTTTTCTCACTCTTTGAGAGGCTGGCCTTTGAGTCTCCTTCTCTTCTTTTGGATTCATTGTATTATTTTTCTTTCTTAAATGCAACAAATCTTTGATTGCTTCAAAGAAAAGAAAAAAAAAATAGAAAAGAAGAAAAGATCCATTATCTGGTATAGATTCAATGTTATTAGGTCTAGTGTCAACAGGGATATCTTTGGCATAATGTCGGTACTATATAAAAGCTGTGAACGTGAATGTCTAGAAACATGACATAACAATTGTGTATGAGAAACCAATCTTGGTGATTGGTGACAACCTTTATGTTGCATGATTTTGATTCATTGGACATGAACTTGTGCGTTAATCACTTGCATGGCAAACCCTTTTGCAGGTCATTGCAGAGAAATTGTCGGAAGAAGAAATCGGTGGTTTGAAAGAGTTATTCAAAATGATTGACACTGACGACAGTGGGACAATAACATTTGATGAACTGAAAACTGGGTTGAAGAGAGTAGGCTCTGAACTCATGGAGAACGAGATCAAGGCTCTTATGGAAGCAGTAAGTAAATTCGGCACTTTTAAGATTTAACTGTGTCCTTGACATTCTATATATCTAGCCGGGTGTCAAATATGATAATAATAAAAACTTACTGGGAAAATTTGGCAGGCTGATGTGGACAACAATGGAACTATTGACTATGGTGAATTTCTAGCTGCTACTATGCATTTGAACAAGATGGAAAGAGAGGAGAACTTGGTATCAGCCTTCTCTTTCTTTGACAAAGATGGTAGTGGTTACATAACCATCGATGAACTTCAACAGGCTTGCAAACAGTTTGGTCTGAGTGATGTTCACCTTGACGACATGATCAAAGAAATTGATCAAGATAATGTACGTCTCACTATTCTTTTCTTCGAAGAAAGATAAGTTAGAAGTCGGAAACTGTCTTTCAGTTATTGAATACAGACAACTCTTTATGGTTTTGCAGGATGGACAGATAGATTATGCCGAGTTTACTGCAATGATGAGAAAAGGAAATGCAGGTGCAGGTGGAGTTGTTGGGAGGCGCACTATGAGGAACAACTTGAACTTTAACCTTGGAGATGCTCTAAATGTACCAGATTCTAGTTGATCTACCTTGAAGCAATATTTTGTACAACTAGAAAAGAATTCAATGTTAGGAATTAAATTGCTAATATCTGATACTTTGAGCATGAGTACTGACTGATATCTGTATCACTTAATCATCCCCAACACACAGTTGTCCATGTACTGCTAGAAGATTCGGCACCTACAGCAGCCTCTGCTTCTTCCTGTGGAACTCCAGGTTGAGGAGTTACTCGGAATGCTGTCAAGATATCAGTATCTTTGGTTACATAGTCAGTATCACGTAATCCTCCCCGCCACCATTTTGGATAATTTTTTTGAAAGAAAAAGTGTTGAACGACGTCCATAGTTTGTTATTACTTATTTTAGATTCATGTAATGGTATAAGCAACTCGTGGCATAGAGAAGAACTTGAGTTATGGTACTTGGTGGATCATAATTTCGACCATGTTACAGCAGTGCTGAAGTCAGTTAATTAAATGTCTAATATTTGTAAATTGTTACTGCATTGGTTAGAATGTATACGATTCATCCTAATTAGTAATTGAAAACACTGTAGGCAAGTATGGAATAGAAACCCTTAGGTGGCGTTTGTTTTTAGTTTTGGTTCTTAATAAGAAGTTGTTCACTTTGAACGGGTGTTTGCTTTTACTTCTAATCAGAAACACAAGTTATTAATAGGCTTTTATATCGAAACATCGTGATAAACACCAAGGGGGTGCTGAAGTGTTGAAAAAAAAAAACACTCAAAGAGTTGCAGAAGCAATGTCTTAGAAAAAAAAACATCTTAAACAAAGACGATATTGGAGGTTCTTCTGAGGATCCGGGGTGCCCAAGAATAAGTTGGGGTGGATTTAACAACACCATAATCCATGGGTGTGGATAGATGGATAAAATCCCTCTGAGAGCACAAACAAAACAGCTTCAATGGAGTCATCAACAAGAGAGTGAGTGAGTGAGAGAGAGAGAACCCAAAAACATTCAACAAAGCAATGGCTTCCACCACTCTCAGCTTCTTCATTTCTTCAACAACAACAACCCCATCATCAAAATCCAACCTTTACAAGCAACCCCTTCTCCCTAAACTCACCCTCTCTTTCTTCAACCACATCTCTTCCACCCACAAGCTCACCTTCTCTACCAACAACCCCAAAGTTTCCCATATCACCAAATTGTCTCAGGCTGAAGCACCTGTGATTGAGGTAGACCCTATTTCTGAACCAGCAGAGATTGTTGAGGTACCCAAAGAAGAGACCCCGAAACCTGAAAAGGTATTTGCAGTTGTTATGGTGAGTGAAATTTGACAAATTTATGGTTTTTCAGTGATAACCAGATGGGTTTTTGAGGTTTTTAGTGCATTTGATGAAATGGGTTTGGTTTGTTTTGTTGATTTGTAGATTGGGTCTCGTCAGTATATTGTTTTTCCTGGGAGGTTCCTTATTACGCAGAGGCTCAAAGGTGCTAATGTGAATGATAAGGTAAGTTGTTTTTTTTTACACACATTGGTGTTATTTGATTATTATGTGTTCTTCTAACTCTTTTTGGTAAAAAAAATTATTATAGTTATATCTGACTTTTTTGAATCCTTGGATTGTGCATATCTGGTCTCATTTTAGTGTTTTTCCAATAGTTTTGAGTGATAGTTAAAGTGTGAGTTCAAAATTTTGGGAGCTCAACTATGTTCATAAAGTTCAAAAAGTTTTGCTAGAATCTGTTGCTGTAATGTCGTGGACAATTATTTGGGACACATTACCGTCCTATTGCTCGAAGAGCATAGACAGTTCGAAACAACTTTTCAAATGAAGTAAAAGATTTTTGTCAACTTGTCAAACAGCTTGCCTCTGATCTATGATCTCTGATTAGTAGTGTCCACAATTTGTTTTGTGGTGGAGACTAGTTTGTTAATGTTGAAGCTGGTATCTTTGAGCGAAAATCTTTTGGGAATTGTAGAGGAAACTCTAATTGCTAAGAAATGATTAGATTCGAGACAATTTTCATTCCGTACGTAACGTGCAAAGGGTACCTGGAAAGTGCATATGATCAATGAACTAGGACTCCTTAGACTACCTTTCACATAATGTGGCTGTCCTGAATTTCGGACTGATTGGGTTAAATAGTGTTCAATCTCAATGTCTTTATTGATCTCGATCAATGAAAAGTTATCAAAATGAACGACCTTTAGGTATAGTAAATATGAAGAATTATCATTCACAAGTTTTTATATATTTATTTGTTATTATCTTTTTATATATCTCCTTTACCTTCCAAAACAAAGGTAAAATTTAGTAACCGTGAGTACGCCTCTGCTAAGCACAGGTACACGACTTGTACGAGAATACTATAGGACATTTAAAGGTGAATACAGCGTGTCTATGACCATCAGTACAACAGGAAATGCTCTGTTCTTGCTTGATCAAATGCAATCGCCAGACTGATCTGCTAGCAGAAGATCTCACCATCTCTCCTGCACCCTCTCAATTGATGAAGTTTAAAAAATGCAGCAAAGCATTCCACTCACTGCATGGCCATGGGTATGAAGTACAACTCTCAAGGCTTTGAGTCTCATATATCTTCATGATTTGCTCCAACCTTGTCGACTAGAGCTCGGCAGCCACTTCTACCATCTTCCCTTTCATCTCCTCCAAGTATAAACCTTTCTCACATGGCTTATGTGCTCAGCCAACCATCTATGTGCGGATGAGATCTCTCAAAGCCTTCTCTTTGCTTCTTGTGATCTTTCTCCAACTTGTTGTAGTTCTCCATTTGTTCATGCTTTTTACTCTTTAATCCCCTTCAACTGATCTTCCATAATGCTTGCCAAACTTGTAGGTGCCTCAGTAGTTTATGGACAGGTTGAAAAACCATGTATTGTGTCCACCACCCCAACAATATGTCATATTAAAATTCATTGATGTTAGTATTACATAGCAACATCCATGTCCACTTTGTTACATTTGCTCCATAGGTAAACCTCACATATACATGGACTCAAACTGGCTAATGAGTTTGTTATGGAAATTTTCTCCTCATTTTTTTAAAGTTGTGTAGATTGGCAGTGCTTGAGCTACAGCTTCCTTTCCCCTGCCCTATTTTTGTTTTAAGTGTTGTCTTTGCCTTGGTTTTTTAGATTGGTGATGCGTGAACAACACTTGGTAATTTGTAGATGGTCGCCTAAAACCGAACAAATCAAACTATGCTTATGTAATTGGTAATAATCTTGAATCCTACTCCTCAACTGAGATTCAGAGCTAGTTGTTCATCTTCTGTTTGATGCATAGCTAGGGTTATGAACTACAGGCAAATGACGTCCTTTTTTGTTTGCTATGCAATTCATTTTAATTGTCTTCTTTTGCAGATCATATTGAATAAGGTGTTATTAGTAGGAACTAAAGCAGGTACCTACATTGGAAAACCAGTTGTGACCAATGCTGCTGTGCATGCAGTCGTTGAAGATCATGTAGGGCTTCTTTTAACATATATGAGCTGTCAAATGAATTTGTTTAGTGCTTGAAACTATCACTTATAAACTTATGAATACAGGGATTGAATCCTAAAGTAATTGTCTTCAAGTACAAGCCCAAAAAGAATTATCGGAGGAATATTGGTCACCGTCAGGTACCTCTACTACTATCAACAATTCTTTTATCTGGTTTAGGCTTTCATTAGAAACAGTGTCTGTTACTTTGTGAGAATTTGGTTGAAGTGTCGCGATCATTGTTACCATGTGGACTTGAGATAAAGGTAGCCATATTAGTCCATAAACATCATCATTAGTGACATTAAGGTATTAAACAGACGGTCTTATAACATGTTTGCATCCATTTCCAAAATGGTTTCAGAAAAATTTCTGGCTAAAGCTTTCTATTGTACCTTTATTTTATATACTTTTGTAGGTGTTATGATAGTAATTTGCATCGGAATAATTAAAATAAATTAAAAAAGAAAATCGTTCACTACCTAGGGTTCATAGGCGAAACCCTAATAACACTATAAAATGAACAAAACTACATTTTTTCAATCTCATTTCAACAAATCAGCATGATGTACCTGTTACAATGGCCAATGACCTTTATTATAATTGAAAATAACGACTCTCAAGCAAACCTAACCCAACCTACTTGAATTAGAAGACCCTAATTTTTAATTACGAAAGCAAAGCCTTAAACTACCAATGTTGGGTCCAGCCCACTTATTAATGAATAAACTAATATTTTCATGTTTCTATATCCAACATGTTATGTTGCATTTCATTTGAAAGATCGACCACATGATGTTTACAATGATGAATGCAACATTACAGTCTGAATTGCATATTTGCTTGGATCACTGACAGGTTTTTTTCCCTAAAAGTTCGGCATCAGACATGTTAATTTGTTACTTGATAGACTGTAGTTGACAGTTGACGCTTAAATATGAAAACATGTCTGCATTTCGCATCAACACACTTCATTATAAAAAAATGTTGCTTTGGACCATTGATTACACTATCGTGTAACTCGTGTTATATTACTAGACTTAACAAAATAAAGTTTTGGATTACAGGATTATTGGAGATGGATCATATAGTTTTATACAGTGAGAATAAACTTTGATATTCCATTGTGCAGCCAAACACGAGGATAAGGATAACAGGCATTACGGACTATCAAGACTATCCGATTTCTACCCTCCCAGCTTCTACACCTGATTCCTAGATCATTGAATGGAACATGGCCACATCCCTCGAATGTTCAATATCAGATTTGTATGTGTTTCTTTCTTTTTTTTTGTTGTTGTAGTCTTTTGTGAATGTGGTCTCTTTTCAATCAATTTTTTTTGAATCACTTAGATTTGTATTAGCAATCTAAAATCAGTAACCTCAAGAAAATTACGAGCAGGCTCGTTATTGAGGTGACTTCATTATTTTTCTTCATTTGTTCATAAGCTTGCAAAGCTTAGAAGTATGAGGACACTCGTTGCGGCACATGTTGATAGATTATAATGGATGAACACGTTTACATTCTTTAACTATGAGGCAAAATGGATCTTGTTTATAGTGTTGCATTATATGATGCTTTCGATCCAAGGACAACCCTGCGAGAATTGGTTTTGCTTGGTGATTCAAGCAAAAAATTTAGGATGGGGCTTCTTATTTGATGTGGGTCGTAGGAGACTGCCAAGTTTCCCACATTTCCATCCACAAAATAAATTTAAAAAAAAAAAATTCCACAATTTAATAGGCTTTAAAAATATGAGCAGTTCTAAATGTCGAGGAAACAGGCGAGGAAATGGGCGAGGGAAACGACGTGGTGGGGTGGAGACCGTCCACTCCGCTCGGGATGCGTGAATTCATCTAAAAATATATATATATATTTAGGTCTTCTCCCTACTCGTAAAACCTTTCAATGATTTTTAACTATAAATTTAAAAATTGAATCCAAGGAATTAGTCAAAAAAAAAATGTATTTACACATTTTCATCGAATTTTAAAGGCTATTGTTCGGTTCCGCCTAATCTTTTATCCTATCTATTACCCTTTTTGTGTTCTTCAAGTAAAAGCGAAAAATTGAAGCCAAAGAATGGATTTACATATTTTCACAATTACAAGTTACAACCTAGAAATTTCGAAGGTTTCCTCAAAATTTTATTTTGTGCCTTTTGTTTTTGTTCTCCCTATTATATTACCCTTTTCATGTTTTTTAAGTAAAAATAACAAATTGAATTTAAACAATGGGTTGGAAAATAGGTTTATACATTTCCACCAAACTTCAAATGAGTCCACGATTTTGAAATATTCTTGTTTTTTAATTTTTGCATTTTGTTCTTTTTCTCCCTAATATGTACTCTTTTCATGCTTTATAAGCATCGATAAAAAAAAATGAAGTCAAACGAACGAAAATGGGAACCACAATTTTGCTTTATATTATCTTTTTCGTGTTTTTTTTCAAGTAAAAATTTAAATTGAATCCAAACAATGGGTCGAAAAGTGGATTTACACATTTCTATTAAATTTCACAAGCTATTAACCACAAATTCGAATGTTTTTCTAGTTTTTTAATATTTGTTCTCCATATTATCTTAAAATTGAATTCACGCAATGGGTTGGAAAATATATTTACACATTTCAACCAAATGTCAAAGGGTATATAATCTACGACTTTGGAGGTTAGTCTGAATCTTTAACTTTTATGGATTCTGCTATTTTCTCCTTAATATTTCCCTTTTCGACTCCCCTTTTCGTGTTTTTATAGAATCAATAAAAAAAATCAAAGCGACAAGTTAGAAAATGGATTTACATATTTCCATCGAATTTCAAAGGCCACACTTTCAAAGGTTTTTCTTGATTTTTATGGATTTTGTTCTCCCTAATATTTACCTTTTCATCTTTTTAAAGCATCAATAAAATATATATATTCAAACAACGAGTTAGAAAAATGATTTACACATTTTCATCAAATTTTAAAGCAACCCATACTTTCAGAGGTTTTTCTCGATTTTTTATTTTGGTGTCTTTGGTTCTTTTTTTTTTGGAAGGCAAGCCGGTGTTTGATAGGATCCGTAACTTATCCCCCGAGGTGCCACCTATAGGCCAACATCACCCCGAAAGAAAATATGCCACCGGAGGGTCTCGAAGCAAGGACCTGGGGATAAATCCCACAAGGCCTTAACCACTCGACCATAACTTCTTTGCGTCTTTGGTTCTTATTTTCCCTATTATCTTATCATTTCCATCATCCTTTCGTGTTTAAAGTATAAAAAAAAAAACAAAAGACAAAAAACAAAAAACAAAAACAAAAAATTAAAAAAACAAAAAACAAATTTAATTCACACAATGGGTCAGAAAATAGATTTACACATTTCCGCCAAATTTTAAAGGCTATAATCCATTTTGGAGGTTATTCTTCTCCCTAGTTTACCCTTTCTATTAACCTTTTTGTGGTGTTAAGAATCAATAAAAAAAAAAAAAAAAAATCCAACAGACTTGTCAAAAAATGGATTAAACGTTTATATCGAAATTTAAACGCTATATAATCCAAGACTTGAGAGGTTCCTCCCGATTTTTTTTCTCAGTCTCGTTATTGTTCTACCTAATGTTTTATCTTATCTAATAATACCCTTTTATTGTTCTTCAAGTGAAAGTAAAAAGGTTGAATTCACAAAACAGATCGGAAAAATAGATTAATAATTTTGTTGGAGTTTGTTCTTCTTCTACCTAAAATTACCCATTACATTACCTTTTTGCGATGTTAAGCATTGACCCAAAAAAAGGAATCTAAATGACTAGTCTGAAAATAGATTAAATGTTTCTATCGAAATTCAAAATAATCGAAGACATGTTCTACTTAATCTTTTATCCGATCTGATACGCTTTTCGTGTTCTTCAAATGAAAGTAAATAGTTGAATCCAAACAGTGGGTCGGAAAATGGATTTACATATTTCTACCGAACTTCAATGGCTATAAACCACAATTTCAGAGAGTTTTCTCACTTTGTTAATTTTATTTTGTAGCTTTTGTTCTCCTATTCTCTTATCCTTTCTATTACCCTTTCATGTTTTTCAAGTAATAAAAAAAATTTAATCCAAACAATGAGTCGGAGAAAGGATTTACACATTTTCTCTGAATTTCAAAGGCTATACCCACAATTTTTTTTTTTTTTTTTTTTTTTTTTTTTTTTTTTTTTTTTTTTTTTTTTTTTTTATGTTCTTCCTATTATGTTATCCTTTCTATTACCTTTCATGTTTTGGAGTACAACTAAAAAAATGAAACCAAAGAATGGGTTGAAAAAAATGGATTTACACATTTTCACCCAATTTCAAAAGTTATATAACCCTCGATTTCCTAGGCATTTCTCGATTCTTTATTTTTGTGATTGTTCTCCCTAATCTTTTAATTTATCGATTACCATTTTCGTGTTCTTCAAGTAAAGCTAAAAAAATTGAATCCAAACAATGGGTTGAAAAGTAAATTTACACAATTTCAAAAGTTAACCACAATTTCAGAGGTGTTAATGAATTTTTTTCAATTTTGTGGGGTTTGTTTTTGTTCACCCTAATCTTCTATCCCGTCGATTACAATTTTCATGTTTTTTTAAGTATTAACAAAAACAACAAAAAAAAATCCAAAAGGCGAGTCATAATATGGATTTACACATTTTCACTAAATTTCAAATACTATAACCTACAATTTCGAAGATTTTTTACTTTTTGTGGATTTTATTATTGTTCTCCCTAATCTTTTGTCCTATCTATTACTATTTCGTGTTTTCAAGTAAAGTTAATATTTTGAATCCCAACAACGGGTTGAAAAAATGATTTACATATTTCAACAAAATTTCAAAGGTTATAATCCACAATTTTGGAGGTTATTCTCAGTTTTAGCTTTTGTGAATTTTATTACTATTATCCCCACATTTACCTTCTGTGTTTCTTAAGCATCAATGAATTATAAAAATAAAATAAAATAAAAGGAATCTAAACGATGAGTCAGAAAATGTATTTACACATTCCCACCGAATTTCAATTTTATAACCCACAACTTTAGAGGGTTTTTTTCTCTTTTTTTAATTTATTTTCACTTTTGTGGTTTTGTTCTTGTTCTCCCTAATCTCTAACTCTTAATCTTCCTAGGGTTGTTCACGGTTCGGTTTTGTTCAATTTTGGGTGGAAATCGAACCAAAGATCAAGAAAACGGAATCGAAATCAAACTGATCTTAATATATATAAATTGCAAACTGGACGACCACCTAAAATGTTACTATAACCGACATAAAATCGACTAACCGATTAAACTAAACAATTAAACTAAACATATTATATATAAATATATACTCAGACGGTTCTGTTTATCAGTTAAAATCACTTGAGAATCGAAAATCGAATCGATTCGATCGATTTCTTTTGTTTTTTATTCAACCCTAATTCTCTC
Source organism: Berberis thunbergii (assembly GCA_003290165.1). Classification (NCBI taxonomy): domain Eukaryota; kingdom Viridiplantae; phylum Streptophyta; class Magnoliopsida; order Ranunculales; family Berberidaceae; genus Berberis; species Berberis thunbergii. The sequence goes on along the minus strand of QNQO01001200.1, from coordinate 57,338 downwards.
TATTATACCTTTTTGTGTTTTTCAATTAAACTAAACAATGGATTTACACATTTTCACTGAATTTAAAGGCTATAACCCACAGTTTTGAGGGTTTTTCTCATTATATATAAATATAATCTTTCATCATTTCTATTATACTATTTTGGTGTTTTCAAGTAAAAATCAAAATTGAACAATGGTCAGAAAATGAATTTACACATTTCCATGGAATTTCAAATGCTATTGTTTTTATTCTTTTATCCCTTTCATTGATGCTAATTAATCTTATTCATTAATATAAGTCATTGAATTATATACATTATCAATGTATATATACATTGGTACTTCCATAATTCATATATCATATAATACATATTTTCAGACCAAAGATAACTCAGTACATCACCTTAGAATATATTCTCAACCTGCTATTTTAAATTTTGTACACCAGGTAGCCATGTCCTTTTCTTTGATACTGCAGTTGTAGTATTTTGTGGGCAAAATTAGTTTGGTAGATGAAATCAATTTTAATTTCACATGTGAATCAATATAAATTGACCCCGAAGGTTCCCTCTCACTCTCAGGTTGTGTTTTGATAAAAGGTCATCTTATTTCCACATTGATCTCTCTTCTTCCTCAAATTCTGAGGAGCTTTGCTACAGGGCGAGGGAGGGAGCAAGGGAAAGGGGGCGAGTCCGCCTCGAGATGAATGCATCGAATTAGAGATATGCAATAACACTTATCTCGAGGCGGATGGGTGGCTTCCACCCATCCCTCGCTCCCTCCCTCGACCCCTAGAATTTTCCAATTCTGAGTTTTACTCCATTGTGCATTTGTGTATTCAAATTAATATAAGTTAGAAAATGTTAGACTTGGATGGCTTGGGAAATGGTGAATTACTAATAGAAATAGTTCCATTATTTATCATGGTTAAGGAGGAAAGTTAGATTTCAACTTACAAATTTTTAAACTTAAATAAACTATTGCACATGAGTGTACGTTTTAATTTACTAAAACGGTGGTAACGTAAATTTCTCATAATGCTTGCAGTGGATGATAAAAAAAATCAAACCCTGTAAATAAAAAAAGTGTAGTGTTATAAAGTTCGCAATGAATGTTAGTTTATCTCTCTTACTATCCAAAACAAAACAATTTTAAAAGTGGGAATAGAAAGTCAATGACCATTCTGATTTTTTTGGAGCCAAATGCCAAATTACTGAAATTTGGCAAGTACCAAAGTATATCACCATTATTTCAAAAACGAATTTATTTAGCACTTTATTCCACAACTTGTGTAGTTCGCAGTTTTCAACTTATGATGTATTTCATTTTTCTGTTTTTGATGAATATGAGAACATAATTCAACTTATATACATATTGCTCAAGTCTTTATATTGACCAATTTGATTCTCATCCTTGTTAATACTTTACTCTGATCAGATTTCTGAGTTCAGCAATATGTAAACATTCTGATAGCCAGAAGCAGAAACCTGATATTTGGAACAAACATGGAACAAAAGGGGATCAATCTGATTACAAACTTGAGCATCTTCAACAAAACAATTAAACGTAAATTTCAAACAATCCTTCCTTCTAAGGAATTTTTTCTTCCACCAATTAATGGAATTGTTTAAAAGCCGAAACAAATTTACAGTTATGGCAATTCATTAGTATAAATATGATATAGTCCTACTACTCTTGACTCTCATTTTAACATTCTGATGCAGCAGCTGACCTATTGTCCTACATTGGCTCACAACAAATGCCAGAATGAGAGTCCAGAGTAGAGTTGACTTTCGTATGAATATGCTTTACATAATTTACAGCTTGTTTCCATGCAGTCGGCTGAGGAGAACTGGCAGTGAAACTAGAGCCAAACCAATGTTCATTCTAACAAAACTAAGCTGCAGTGTTTCTCATAAATCCTTTTCGTATTGTCTTGCTCCTTGAGGAACCTCAGGGAAAAGTGATAAAACTCGCATCCTGTGCATGAAAAAAAAAGATGGTAAGAGATTATGCAGTTTCAGAATCCACCATGTACAATTTTGTTATGAGAAGAGATGTCAGACATAGAACCCACTGCGTGTATGAAAATGAGTCCAGATTGTCTACATCCATAGGGAGAATCCAGATTTATAAATTGATACTCTAGACTTGGTAACGTACTTGGTAAAAGAGTTGGGAATCCTGATTCATAAGAGAGATTTGGTTCTGCTGTAGGTGGAGAGTTTAGAACTCCAACCTGCGTGTAGATGATAAATGTTCTATCGGAAAGAGGTGCAGATGCCATACATGTTCTCATTCCATACCAGATCTTGAGTTCATACTCAAAAATCAACATAATAAAATTTTGAGGAAATATAGGAGTGATGTGCAGACTTTTCCCTTTGTCTGTATCAGGAATAGTGTATATGCATGAGATCAGGGAGCCGTTCCACTGGAGGATTTGAGGTTACAGTTGTAGTCCACAAAAACTGACCTCCTGCCCCTTCCTTTGGACGAGGTTATTGAGTTGGACCAATCTAATGAAGCAAGCAAGCCCCTTTCATGTGGGATGATGGATTGGCCTCCCAAATATAACCCACCCATTAACAGCCTTTTAAGAAACAAATATCCCATATTCTCATAAACCCGTTACTTGAGACCCTAGGTGCTTATTAGATGATGCAAACACATTGCAACGGACTCTAGATCTGTGTTGGATGTACAAGTGTATGCTTATTCACGCACAGTCAATCACATCATGCATAATCAGGGAGGCAACCCACTTAAAAAGTAAAACATACAAAAAAAAACCCGACGATGAAAAAATAACACACTCAACTTAATAAACCAAACCCGTATGTGCCTCAACCCTAAAAAATGGGAAGGAGAAAGGAGGTAAAAGAGAAATGTTAAACACAAACAAAAAAATATATGAAAATCCAACGCATGACTGGGATACTCCTAACTTTGGATGACTATTGCATGTGAATCTGTTTCAATAAACTTCAGTATCACAGAATTTAATCAAGCTCAAGAAAATGCACAATCGGTGCTCTATGATAACTTACGATAGAGTATCAGCTATATAAAATATTGGAAGCCTTCCGAGTCCTCCACTTCGCCGCATTCTTCGCTGAGAGTCTCTGAATTGCTCCACCTTAGAGCCTAAAGCTGTCAGAACAAACTAGAACATTCCATCAATCAGCAATGTTAGTACGTAGTACTGAAGCAAACATGATAGAAACACATTCCCTAAGATGACAAAGCTTCTAACCATGTGAAGGACCAGAAAAAACAAACAAAAATAAAATAAATGTGAGGAAAAAATTAAAAAGAAGTTGCGACATACCAAGGGAAAGAGTACAGCCAAAACTCCATAGCTCAAAAGAGGGGGGAAAAAGAAAATTGCCAGAACACATGGACTGCCTGAAACAATCAATTACCATATAAATGTAACTTTTAACTGTAACCACCCCAATAAGCACAGATTGGGGGAGTATTAAGATTCAGAGTACAAAAATTCAAGAACAGTGTCTGTATCATATCAACATACGCACAAACCCATATAGAGTATGACTGTTAAAGAAAAGAGACATTCATCTGGTAAGAATGTAAGTGACGAGGAAGTGCTTCACAAATGGGATTGAAAATATAAACAATATTTACAATTTAGTTATATGCATGAACTGTAGGAAAATTTGAAAAAGAAAAAAATATATATTGGGAAACAAGGAAGTCATTTACGTGTTTCTTCAATCATTTAGCAACGAGTAGAACTCTCGTATTTGGATTCTTCTTCAAATAATTTCTGATATTTTCTTTAGCAGATATGCATTCTATATGGAGGATCAACGGCATTCAGCTCATCAAAATATCCAAAACTTTCAACAACAAAAAATAAAATAAAAACTTTACTAAAAAAACAATGCTTGGGAGAAGACTGATCCTATCAATTGACTACACTTCCCAGTTTAGCTATGGGATATAATTCCATTTACCAATTAGTTTGTATATTCATCTGCTAGTTAAAATCGCACCAGTTACAGACTACAATGACATCATATCAACAGGTGAAAATGCAATAAACTTCAAGACACCTGAATTGGAAGGACACTTACCAAACCCTGCAAAGAAGGCCCAGTTTGATTCAAAGAAGTCAAGCCTTTTGTCTAAGCTCACTTCAGCAAGATTCCATTTGTACCTAAGGAGTAAGCAAAATCAATCTAGTTTTTCTCCAGATAACAGCTACTTTCTAGTTGAATGAAATTAAAAATAAAAAAAGCACATACTCGAAACAGTAATAGGCATACATCCACGAAAGGAGTAAGAAGCTAAGTGCCTTCCCAATGTATGGCATGCGACCTGCAGCAAAAATCTGCATTGTAATATCCAAACACCATGAATTTATCATTCACCCAAATAATCATATTTAACAGATGCCAAATGAGTTGAAACATATGAAGGCACTTTGTTGATAGCATAGTTTTCTAGAAACATGATAGCTTCTACATGGAAAAAAAACGGTACCTCCAAAAAGAAGAAGCTCAACAGGAGGAGTGAGTAGACCTGTTCTCCAATTCCAACCATTACACTATAAAAAATAAAAAAAGAGGAAAAAGGAATGATCCTTTGAACATGTCTGTGCACGTACAATGATTAAATTGTCAGTAAGTGGTAACACCAAGCATTCACTTACCCCCCAAGCCCAGCAGGTCTATCCACATGAGCTGAATTTTCTGTCTTCAATAATCCCTTTTCACTTGATGGTTCGTGAACAGGTTCACTTTCCCCCATGGCAACATAAGCATGCTTAGCCATGTCATTGTACCTGAAATATGAACAATGTCAAAAACTGCAATTTATATTAAATTCAAGAAAACTCCACATAAAAAAAACAATAATGCTCAATGGTATTTATCTATGTAACAACAATCTATTTCTACAAAAAAAAAAAAAAAATGTGTTGACACTCACGGATACTTACATCGGACACTCCATGCTTAGATTCAAGGAATGTGATTTCTCGAAAAATACCAAAATTTCACGATTTTTTTTCTTTTCGAGTTACTGAAATTTCTTTCGGAATCCGAAATATTTATTTTTTTCATTAGGGCAATATGAATTTTCGTACATTTTAACCTATTATAACCTTAGTTTGTTATATAAGTGATTCTTATACAATATGTAGTTTTTGTATAACATTATCAGTCTTGTGGCATTCTTTATGAAACATGTATCAGTTTAAAATGCTTAAATTATATTGATAGCTTAAAAACTATAACCGAAATTTTTCTATACACAACGAAATATTTCTTAAAATCAACTTACCAAAATTACCTCGAAAAACGAAATCACAATCCTTGCTTAAATACCAAGTATCTCTTAATTCATGACATAATTAATAATATAGTAAAAGAAGGTACAATGGTAATCCTAATGTACGTATTGTCAGTCTTAGGTCTCAGTAAGATTTGAGTTTTATATGTTAGCAATGAACTTATGCTAATCGTAATGTACGTATTGTCAGTCTTAGGTCTTAATTTCATGAGCTAAGGTTCTGCAAAAATGAATCAAGAATAGCAGGTGGTTCTTAAGTTTGTTTGATAGTTCGACTTGACCCATCCAAAGGTACAAATGGTAATCTTTGTTAAAAAAAAGAAAGAAAAAAAAAAAGATCGTCTAAAATAATTTGTGGAAAAATAAAACAAAAGACTAGTTTCAAAAAAAAGATTGGTCTTTTTGGCAATTATTTATCGAAATTATTGACGAAAAAATGGAGATTTCAGCTTCACAATTTTTTCTTTTCATAAAGTAAAAAAAGGTAAATTTCGTGAGATCTCGCGAAATCACAATCCATGTGAAAAAGTAAATAATACCATAATGTACAAGCATGTTAGCATAGTGTCCCATATTGTTTTTTTTTTTTGCCGTGTTTGACACGTCGTATCTATGTCGGATGCCAATACCCATATCTGTGTTGTTGTTATGTAGGTATTTATTCATTCTAAGTTGCCCTAACAAAAAAACACTATCAACTTCACTTTGACATTGTATTGTCAGTGTAAGTCACTTTGAGAAAAATGCTCTTCGTCCCACTGAACTCCAACGTTGGGATTACTGTACTTGAAATAATTTTGATTTATTTACTCGAGAGTTCATTTTTGTTTTATGCTCATTTAGGTTTACTGTTCAAACTCATGCAAGTAGGGGCACATGACTAATGCTTTATTATAGAAATGTAATCATAATGAAGTGCAACTCCCTCTTTTCTTGTTGTTTCTTGTTCAGACCCTAGAAAATATAACGCAGTATTGAGGCCAGAAGTCCAAATGGCTAGTTTCTTTCCCTTTTCTCCCTTAGGTCTCTCTTTTCCTTTTTTTTTCTTTGGTCTTTTATTTCAATTTAATTTATCATAATTTAGTTTTTGAGCTTTCTATGGTGAACTCATCCACTTGGTGTGGGAACATGTAAAACTTTGGCTACGAAGCTAAGGAATCCATATGACTCTCCACAGTGTTTGTGAAACTCAAGTGTAACCCAAGCTGCAAGTTGGGTCTTCTTTGTGATTCCTTCGTGTCTGGAAAAGGTTGACAGGTACAAATAGGTGCTTATAGCTGTCATCAACTACAAGATGAAAAAGGTAAAAATGAACTATTTCTTAGCAGATTTATTTTACTTTTGCTTTAACAAATCTTACTATAGAAGAACCATTTTTTTTCTTGGTTCCAATTCAATAATAAACAAGTTCGAACTAATTGAATATTTGTGTGATAAATCCCTCGAATGGGTTTGCCATTTTTATAGAGGATATAATTGATAACTCGAAGTTGCACATTATCCCTTTCCTGCAATGGATCCTGGGGGAAAAGTGTTGCCAATTTATCCTATCTGCTATTTCATATGTAACTATGGGTCAAACTAAAACAAAATACTTTTTCTTGGTAGGGGTGATCCTTTGGACATAGATTCAATTTTTTGATTCCTTAGAATTATAAGTTTTTTTCCCGTTCCAGGTGGTGTCAAGATATCATTGTGACAGGATAATATCTATTCTAGTTCCATCATATGGGCTCGAATCTAAGAGAAATTATAGATAATGTATGCTACCCCGGAATTTCTTGTCTTTTCCAAAGAAAGATAATAACAAACTAATAAGTCTAGAATTTCGAAAGGAAGATGTGAACAAATAAATCCATACCAGATATTGCTTAGTACAAAGCTGAAGAGATACAATGGGTAAAACCAAAATATCTGTAAGAGAGAGAGAGTTGAATCAGAGATAGAGTTTGAACTTTGAAGAATATATAGAGGTATACAATAACAAATTTCATAGGATACCTGAAGTAACTACTTCAGCGTTATGAAAAGGGATCAAACACTATCAAAAACAAAATTTGAGCAGTGCGAATCACAACAAACATGCTTTGGATTTTTTTTCTTTTTCTTGAAACTGTAAAAGAGGTATATTAATAAAGATGAGTTTAAGATAAAAATAAAAGAAGCGCATAACAGTGAGGATGCATTACAATAGGGAGATTTTGTTGATTCATCATGAGCTTCTATCTACAGAATAATAAAAGTGATAATATAAAGTCCTTTTTGTAATTAGTAAGTGCATATCTCACAACCTGCTTTTGATATACATCAACACGAGTGACTTATTTTTATATATTTAGTGTGGGTATAGCTGTTGGAAGGAATTTTATGGATGCATCTCTTTCTTCCCGAAGTTTGATTAAAAGGGAGAGATTTCCTGAAACAGGTGTCTCTTTTTCCTTGATAATTTATACCAGTCTCAACACATGTGGCAAGACAGTCTACATTAAATTCTTGCCATGGATGAGCACCGGGGATTAAAAATCATTATAGTAAATAGATGTCTTCTTTTTTCACACATCCAGAATCACTTGATCATTTTTGCCTTCATCGTCATAGATTTTGCAGGTATAGCATTCATTCTTAGTTCTTACTAGATTACATTGTATGGTCGGTCAAGCATCAAAGACTAGAGATTTATTCTTTTGATGGCCCTATACAATTTCCATTCTAATGTAAGAATTTTTGAGATATTACCGCATTAACAGTTTGCGAGTTAAGTCTGTTGCTTTAAGGAAATATGCAACACTTGAAACAAAAGCAAAGTATAGATGGTTGTATTATAGACATTAAAGATTAAGAGCCATGTACTGATGGATGAAAATTTTATGTTGAGTTTCAGCAGGGTCTCCTTTGGAGTGTTTATACCACTATTTCTAGAACAGCTAAGTTATAACATGATTTGGCTGCTCCTACAAGGTTCTGTTTTTTTCAGTGTTCTAAAAATCGCTAGGCGGGCGGCGGGCGGCCAGCAGGTGCTTAGCGCCTAGGCGGTTTTAGATTTTGTATTATAATTTTCATAATTTACAAAATTTTAGCATAATACATTAATATTTTATCAATTACTTCCAATTTAATGCCAGAATAGTAATACATATGAAAAATTTATAAACATGAAAAATTAAGCTTACATTAAAATTTATAATAGCATAAGTTGCATAACATAGAGTTTCAACAACATAGAGGAAAGAAATGCTCTTCCCCTTCTTCTTTAGGTATAGTACAAGTCCTCAAGCCAAACTTCAAAAGTGGAGCGAAATGCTTCGCTTGCAGCAGAAAAGCAAAGCGATACCAGCCGGGAAACTCTTCTTCGTCTTTCCCTTCTTGTTCTTGTTCTTGTTCTTCTTCTTCTTCTTCTCCTTCTTCCCCTTTTCTTTTCTCTTTGTTTTGCAAAACCTAAAAATTTCGATGGGTATTTGGTCGATTGGTTTTGGTTATTTGCAACCAGAGAAAGAAAAAAAAACAAAAAAAAAAATGCCCAGACCCGCCTAGGCGCCCTGACCGATTTTTCCCTCCGCCCAGCAACTAGTCTAGGCGTCTCTCTACCTACTAGCGCCTAGGCGGCCGCTTTTTAGAACACTGGTTTTTCCTTTTGTCTTTTAACAGCCACTATTAGAAATAGAGTCTGTTATAACACTTATATCATCTTAGAAACTTCTTATTTGCTCATTGACAATTATTTTAAGATTTTAGCTTTGTTGTTATTTGTAATGTATTCTATATCTATTTTAAGTCAAATTTCTCCACTAATTTTCCCAACATTTTACCCAAGCCAGTTTCTACCATTATATTGTCCATTCCAAAAAGCAACATATAATCAAAACTCATGAACCCAGTGACAAAATCTACAGTCCTTCAATAAACATATTCTGCCAGATAAACGTAAAAGGCACAACAAAAGATGAAACAGGAATGGAAAATGATTTATACGAACATAGAAAAATTGAATAAGTCCATGATGTAAAAGGGAATAATATTTCGCTATCCCTTCAAAGCAGCAAAAATCTTGTGAATCGAGTTGTTGGCACTGAGAAGGCAATATCCATTGCAGAATTGGGATGACAACTGAATTTAGAATAAACATACTGCAAAATTAACAAGAGACCAAGGAATTTCAAATAGTAGAAATAATAATGAGACTTTCAAAATCAAAATAAATCCAACACAAAGTTGCACAAATCATTCAACAACGAAAAGCCTGCAATTGATACTAAATATAGCACATAGAGTTCTATGAACAAGCCTGTCTGACATAACAGTCCTATTCATGCCCGACACACATCTGAAAACCATGTAAACTGTTTAATTCACGTCTATGTATAATTCATCTCTATCACCTACAACTGACAATGTGACAAATTATTTACTAGAGATGGAAACGTTTGATAGAGATAGTGGCTAACCTGAGTGTCAGACAACCTCAATGGGAAGATGATGTATTTCATAAGGTTGACCTAGGAAAAAATATAAGATTCTAGAAATTAAGGATGGATCAAAAATGCATATCAATGGGCATATTCCTCAGCCTTGGTTAATGGGTCTCTAGATAATCACACATCAATGTAACATCTACACTGGTGGTGGATACTATCCTCATTGGGTGATTTGGAGAACCACTCCCTATCACTCTACCACCAATTTCTTAGTTTTAAAAAAAAATCACTCAAAATTTTGCAATTGACATTCTTTTCTCTCCCTAAATATAGTCTCTTTTATTATAGTTTGTCAACTAAATCAAGATCAAATAGTACACTAGACACTTTTGAACAACAAGGAACCCCAAAAACTAACAAATGGGCTTAAAACAGTGCAAAGATCCAAACTTTATCATGAAATTGAAGAATACCTTCCTAGAAAAATAAACCCATTGAGGAGAAAGCACTGCCCGGTACGAATCGAAAGCTGCTTCGATCTGAGATTATAAGAAAATTAATTAGAAATTGAAATTCAACAAAGAGAATAAGAGAGAGTTGAAGAGATGAGGAGGACCTGCGACAGAAGATGAAGACACGGTGGAGACAACAGGCTTCTCTGAAACCTTCGAAATATAGGAAAGTTGCCTGCTTTGCTTTGGTTCTGAGATCATTCGCCATTGAAGAAGAAGAAGAAGAGTGCGAGTTTGGAGAAGAGAGAGACGTAGAGATAATGAAGGAAGCTTTTTTTCTTACTTGTTAGGGGGAATTACTTGTAAGTGGGAATTGGATTCCCGGAAAAACTAAGAGGCTTGAGAGCTTCTATCTACACCACACTTTATTCTTTCTATCACCACCCTTTTTGGAAGGGAAAAACATACCAAAATTTCACCCTACCACCAACACGAGAGGTTTTGTCAAATAAAAATAATAATAATCAAGTCCCTTCACTAAACTTGGCACCATGCCAACGAGTTCCATGATGGGGACTCGAAATTTTTTCTTTTTTCACAACTTTCGTGAAGAAAAAAAAATTCATGTACCGTTTACTAAACTCTCCACCATGTCAAAATGTTTGATTTTTTTTTCCCACAAAACCTCTCGTGTGGTGGTAGGGTGAAATTTTAGTTATGTTTTTATTCCTTTAAAGTGTGGTGGTGAGAAGAATAAAGTGTAGGTGTGGGTTCAAGATGATATATGACGAAATGTCCAATCCAAGATTGCTTTGTGCATACCAAGATATTATTTGTATAAGATAAAGTCTCCTTCAGGGTTTCCTTCTTCCCCTCATTTCGGTCCACTCACCCTATCTGCCTACTTGTGTTTGGAATGCTCTAAAGCCTAGATTTTGTGTGCTCAAACTCATGCCATAAACATTTCCCCCAACCCTTTCACTCCTTTTCCTTTCCCTTTTCCACGGATTTCATTATTATTACTTATGATGTTAGCTTATTGGCATTGTTCAAACAGGGAGCAAATAGGGTACAGGCAAGAAATCTTTATGGTGAGGCGATCGCTACTGTGGCCATTCCTATTACAGGTGTAGTACTTGATAGCACTATGGTTGAAGGATATACAGCGGAGGCGACTTTACTACTCATCCAAGCAAAACAACAGCGGACAAGACTTATAGTGGGAGATTCAGGGACTTTGATTTCCATTTTGTTAAGAGCCATAAAATATATAAATAAAATTAAAATTTTAAAAATAAAAGACTGTTGGATCCTTGCGTGAATCAAAAGAAGAGTCGGTGTTTGGAAAGGAGTTGGAATCTGACTAGAAGGAGGCATGGCAATGGATCGACTTGTGTTCGAGTTCAGATTTGGATTCGAGTTGTCACAATTAGGAATGAAAAACAACATGGTGGGTTGAGACGACTCTACCCGCCATGACCCGTTATTAACATAATTTTGTACAATGTGACACAATCCACATGACATCGATTTGACACAACATGAAATGAACAATAATAACTCGTGTGTTAGATTGCCAATTTTATTTGATTTCTTAAACATCATTCTCCATAGCGTAATTTGCATTTTGCCCCCTATTATACATAGCTAAGTAATAAGTAGACTCATCATTAATCACTATTACAGTTACCCCCCTTAACTAGCGATAAACATCCAAAGACCATCAGGGCGTGTACGCATTTGAAATCAGTCATATTTGAAGGACAATAATGCTTTTCAATGATCTGATGGCTGAAATTTAAAGTTGATACAAATGATTCAATGGGTGAGATTAAAATCTCAACTCTCATCCTACGGATAACATTCAAATTACTCGCTGAAACATTGTTACACAGGGACAGGACAACTCAAATATCAACTCTCAGACTCTTTAAATGATTACAGATTGGGGAAGACGAAGTAACCATTGGGGGAGAGGAAATACAAAGTAGCCGTTGGAAAAAATTTAGTAGTTGTTGGGTTAAACCCTAGTTAAAGTTGATACAAACCCAAGTTTGAAACTTAGGGTTTCATTACACAATTAAGTTTGGAACAAATTTGAGTATTTCATCATATATCTGAGTTCAGAACAACATAATGAAGGTAAGTTAGTGATTTTGATTTCATTTTTATGTATATGTTGACATTTATTAAGATTTGGAGGTGATATTCAACCTCTTGCATGCATTTTCAGAACCAGGAGGCATTCTTGCATTCAAATTTATTATAGGGGGTTAAGTTACTGCCATTATCTATTATATGGGGTAGGGAATAACTAAATTTTTTTTTCTCGAAGATTCCTTACGACCACTATCATCGGTACAATCATACAAGTGAAGATTGCCTTTATTTATATTATGTATGTCCCAAGAATGGTTGTAATGGAGTCTGCAAGCTTTTGAATTCCAAAACCCAAAAAAATCCAAAACATGATGTTCTTGGTCTGTCAAATATCTAGTTGCAAAGGGTTTTTATGTCTTGATAAAGTTATTCTGAAGAGAAATGAAGAAGGTAGTTCAAGCTCAAAAGCAAGTTTCAACTTAAGCTTAAGCTCCAAAAAGGTACTTGTTTCAAATGTGATAGTCCAAATCATTGAATGAAAGACTGTCCAAGGGTGGATTTTCCATGCCTAATTCATCCATGCTTTGGAAGAAGAACTATCAAAATATCTCATCAACCTCATACACAAGGGTACAAGTATCTCAATTGCGATTCTTGCACTAAGGGGTTTGAGTGGTTGGGTGTTGTGATACCTGATAACATACCTAGAGGTGGTGGTCAAAACCCTATTCTTTAGTTGAAACTACTAAACAAGCTGAAGTTGAACAAACTCAAGGCGGAAAAAGTAATAACTATTCAAATGTAACAATTACTGTCCAAATGAGTATGACAATTGAATATCTTTGTAAATCATTTCTATCTATCATAAATAAGAAGTGAATGAACATAGCATTCAATATCAGTGTTGCAACAATATGTCATTCAATATGTTATTCAATGCAAGTCTGAAACTGGATGTAAACAATAACAAAGGAAGTCTTCAAAAGCATATATAAAATAGTCATCAAGTCTAACTGGCAAATTCAAGACTGAAATGCCCTTTAATACTTGCAAAATATCAACAAATGCATTTCATTCATATATTTGCAAAATATCATTCAAATGTCTGACATAAACATACATAAAACAGTCAACAATATCACCATCAAAAAACCATCAACAGTATCAATACTTACATCACCATAAATAAACCAAAAGAAGTTGGTATGTTTCCCACTATAACAACATCACCATAAAATACTGTTTAAAAAAAACAATCTTCAAAACATAACAAGTTAGTATCACATGTTTAGTTATTTTGGCCCTCTTGAGCCCATAGGTTGATTGATCCATTGATTGTCCTGTCTTCCCCTGCCTCTACTAGTCTGGAACATTGGTGGCCTTATTGGAGGAGGCATTATTCCTTGTGCAAAGGGCTGAGTTGGGAACATTGAAGCATGAATGTTGTGCATGGTTGGAACTGTTGAAATTTCAGGTTGATTGGGTTGTTGTGAAGGGAATGTTGGCATTTCAAGCTGATTAGGTTGTTGTGGAGGTTGAGATGTTCCTGTCCTAGTTCCAGAATCTGATTTGGCACATTTTTCTTGTTGTTCCTACCTCTTTTAAATTTAGGTTTTGCCCTGGATGTCTATCCACAACTCTGTGTTTGCTCCATATGAGGGTTTTTACATGTTCCGCTGTTGTGACCCTCCAAACCACACTTTTCTGCAGCTCCTTGCTTCTTTTTCCATCTGTTCATCCCCATACCTTTTTCTTTCAGTCATTAGTCTCCCAGAAGGTCTTTTCACTAGAGGTGGGAACACAAAGTATGTAGGATGCTGCATCAAAACAATCATCGCATATGCAAATAGTCTACATGAATAAAAGCTCTTGTCCCCATTTTCCATTACTGCAAGGAAACACATTCATCAATGAATACAATAGAAAACATGCAAACCCATGCAAAGAAACATGTATCACAAGTAAAGAAAAAATACAAGACAAGTACACATAATGCTTCATAGCCATTGCACTTAATGAGTAGCTAACAAACAACAACAATGATTCCTAGCAGTTGCACTCAATGAGTAGCCTAACAACAACAACAATGCTTCATAGCCATTACACCAAATGAGTAGCTTAACAACAACAACAACAATTATTCATAGCTATTACTGAATGAGTACCCTAACAAATCCCTAAATATTGCACTGAATGAGTACCATAACAACAATAACACATCATTCACTAAATGATTCATACAACAACATCATTGCACCGAAACAAAACACTGAACAAATAAGCAATGTATGACTCATCATTTGTGTAAATGAACAAAACCCTAACAACAACAACAACATCATTTACACAATCCGCGAATACATGCAACAAAGAATGAAACACAAAAACGAAACCCTGAAATAGACGAAATACACTTACAATACATCGCTACTTGAATACGCTAGAGCTGCGCCGGCTGGGCCGCTTTTTTCGCTGCCATGTGCCCCACCTAAGCCCGTATATAAATGGGCGGTGTGGAATACCCGTGGCAGTTAAATATTTATGCTTGCGAAGACTAACTATTCATTAACCGACTAAGCAACTGAGACGGGTAGACCACTCTATAAGATAGACGCACTCAACGAAGAAAGAGAAACTCAGTCCTTGATGCAATTTCAGCTCTTACACATTCTCAAACAAAAGCAAATCCCCAATTATACGCCATTGAACATAAGGAGGTCTTACATTTGGCTTGACGTCCTCTTCATTGTCTGAATGAGTAAAATTTCGCCTCAAATCTGGTCCATTTGACTAAAATCACTAAAAGAGAAGAAATATTTCCAATGAATACTCGAAGCAGTGCTCCCATCGTCACTACTACTGCTACTCACCAAAACATCGAACATGACCCTCTTCCCCTTCTTCATATTCGTTTGAGCTTGTAAACAATAGAGCAAATCACTACAGAGAAGGAGAGGGATAACATAGAACGACTGCATGAAGGGAGTTTTCCCTCTACTCTTCAACTCTCTGAGAGGTTACAAAGGCCAGCTCAAATCTCAGCCGTCAATGTTAGTTCATCAATTGACGGACAATTGGGATGATGCAATGGGTCACATCCTTCAAATCACGCATGATATGCACGTCAATGGCATTTTGGTCATGAAATTACATCACGTGCGTGCCCTGACGGTCTTTGGACATTTACCGCTAGTCAAGGGGTAATTGTAATAGTGATTAATGGTGAGTCTACTTATTAATTAGTTATGTATAATATGGGCAAAGTGCAAATTACCCTTCTCCATGAGCTAGCATTTAGCAATTGCATTGGCATTTGGCTGATGTGAAATTCGATTACGACTTCCTTATTCATTTGCTTGAGCTCGTCATCTCTTCCAAAATAATGAAATCAACCTCCATTTTTCAGTTTTCAGCGGCTACCTAAAAACCATCCCTGTTTGCTACGTACACTTCATAAAACAAAACAATAGGGCTCGCCAAGCACTCAGGAAGTCATGAAACAGATGAATGCTTTGAAGAACCGTGGAACAGATTAACAAGTAGAGAGATTCTGCTCTGGTGATCTGTTGTCTGAAATTTGGTGCTGCTCTGACAGTGATTCACCTGAGAGGACTCGATCTTAGTATGTTTCTCCTCCTCTTAGCAATTCAATACTAACATAACCAATGAAAATTCACTTAGTAATAGTCAGTGCAACATCCTAGAAGAGTTACAAATTGCTATCACAGATTAACTGCGCGTCACCTGGTCTCACTCTGACAGAGAAACCAATTTGCCTTAAGTGGTCATCTTGAGTTTTTCTCCTAATAACTTGTTATTTTAGTTTTTGCATAATTTGTTGTACTGAGTTTCATGTAAAAAGAGTGGCACTTATTGACACTGCTCGGAATAGACATGCCTCTCTCAGCCTGCAAAATAAGCTGACAGAATCGGATTTAAGCAACCTTCAAGACCCCCAGGAATAGCTGCTTTACACTAATAAAACAAAACCTGAACATTGATAGGTCAATCTTGGATCACCTGCTAGACTGACTGAAAGCCTAACCACATGCACCCCTAGTTCATGAAAGATTTGCAACCCACTTCATATAATATAACAGTTAACAGGCTACTGATTCAACCTCTTGTAACACAATTCTTTCCTAAGCCATACTACATTAAGACAATATTCGTATTCACAAACTATCAATATATATATAAATATAACTTGAATGTTCTCTGTTGCCTCGGGAAGGAAAAGAATGTAGTAATATTCCTGATGTTCAATCTGATTAGATGCTTCGAAACTACTAAAAAATCAAAACATATAGAAGCAAAGAAAAATAATGTGTATATTATTCAGAGTACAGCGAATCCAGGAGGACCTGCAGACCACACATGCTCCCATAGCATTGTTACTCCCAGCCATCTACATTGTGGTACAAAGGTGAAACGACCTGCAAAATTTTCATACGAATCTGCAAAAACTTTTATTCATATGTCCGTTTCCTCTTAAGAATGGTGGGAAAGATGGAGACTGATCCAATAAGGAAAAGCACAACTAGAGTCTTAAAATCGTATAAATCCTTGACTGACTTGAGATCCCCAAGAGCAAGCCCCGCCTGATGAAAGTGATGACAAGGGAAAGTAAGGTCAATGCATTGGAAAGGGAAACATGCTAAAACATCTGATATAGGATTATATCCATTCTATACAAATCAAGAAAAAATATCCTTGTGAAGATAGTTGCGGGTTGCATTCCTTAATTTTTTTTCTCAAGTTAATGATGTCTGTGTTATCAGTAGCCCTTGATAGGCCTGAAATGAGTAAAAGGACTTACTCTGACAGTGATATAAGCTGCTGGAATCAGACCGACCACTGTCGCCAGGAAGAAAACATGAAAGGGTATATCAACTATGGGAGATGCAACATTAATAAAGGTGTTTGGCAGAGTGGGAGTTATCCTCAGAAATAGCATGTAGTTTAGCAGCTTATCCCTGCGCTTACTGATCTGTTAAAAAAATGAATATCAATGTCAAAATATCATAAAGGCAGTGCACTAACTCGACTAAATAAGTATGAAAATCATTAATAGGAGGAAAATACCTCAGCCTGGAAAAATCTCAACTTTTCAGGCCAGAGCCAGTTAACTAAAGGCCTTCCAAATAACTTTGAAAGGAAATAGCAAGATGATGCTCCAGCTGTAGCATTAAAAACAACCAAGAAGAGCCCTCTAAAGACACCAAAAAGAGCTCCAGCTAGCAATGACATGAATATGGTTCCAGGAATCATAAATGTCTGCATGAAAATGTAGGTTGCACAGTAACCGAGAATGAACTGTGCTTGGTGATCTTCTGCATATGTTGCAAGATGATCTCTGGAACAACATTTGAAGACAAAGAAATCAGGAAAAGCACATGCATTATGTGTCATTCAAAGAATGTTGAAAGCTGATAACAAAGTGATTATGTGGTTTTTCATTCTTGAACATGTAACCAAATAGGTCCAATTACAAGACAGACTATCTAAATAAACAGATTAAAGAGTATGAATCCCATACACCATTTGATGAAAGAAAATGAATAGATTGGTACTTAAAAGACACTGGCGTAGAAACAGAATCTATATATCTTTGGAGCAAAGAGTAGACATTTTCGCACGATATATGAGAGGAAGGATTAAACAACCAATTAATGTCCATGGGTAGTTCATACTATAAGAAACAAGCCACCTGATGAGTTGGGCAGCGTTTAATCTCACAAGCTCCAAAAGAAGAATCCTTATACTCAATCTCACAACCTCCTCTTAAGTCCAAAAATATGATTGAGTCGGGGGAATTTTTTTTTTTTTTCTAAGATACACTTTTCTTCATCTTCGGCTCTTTGCTTAACAAGTGGACTTGTTGACAAATCAAATTAGTTGAACTTCCCATAAAAATCAGATTATTCAACTATATCATCGCCCTTGAGAATAGAAACCAACTCACTTACACGGAGTCACCACCTAATTAAAAATGGCAAAATCTTTTTACTAGTGAAGATAAAGATTTTATAACTAACAAAACCATAGTACAAAGTCTACTTGGGCTGAGAGGGTCTACTAGACTAGATGAATGCTCAAGAGCTATAAGCATCCACAATAAGGAAGGGTTTGATTATGTGCCAGCCCAGGCAAGCCCAAATAGTCTTCCCAAAATTTTGCCATCCACAATAGAAAAGGCAAGAAAGCCTGCCAAACCATTCACGAGGCTAATGATGGTCGCGCAGCTCATCATATGCTGCAGAGATGATTCATCATATGCCGTTATATAGAATTTACTGTGTGGAACATTCCTCTTTTTGAATAACTCGGCAAAGAACTTTACTGGCTAATCATTAGCCGCGTGGCCTAATGAATGCTGTATGGCTAATGGTTAGCGGTAAAGGGTTTGGCAAGGGTGTGTCAATCCCCTCTCTGTGGGTGTGGGAGGCCTTCTTGTGTTGAGTAGGGAAAAGACATGGCGATTGGGGGAGACTTTGGACTGCTGACACAGGCATTCCTGGGGTTTATAGGCAAGCCTCTCAAACCTCCAAAATTGACTACTGTGGATGCTCTAATGACCTAACATATCTCATGAATATGTAAGTGGTATGAGATAAATGAAAAACACACTCCTTGCTTTCTATTCAATCCCCAAGGCCCAAAGACACAAAAAGGAAAGTGCAATTTTTATATAAAGGCAAGCAAGATTTTTAGTGAATTCCCTGAACCATATGGATCAATTACAAGAGCAGTCTCCTATGCACCACCACCACCACCATAACTCGAACTCACAACTCCTCCAATGAGTGTTTTGACTTTTGAACCATCAAATTACTTTTGTTGTTTTCCTCGTTGATTAACACACTATTCGTGTAGTTACTCATATTTTTAATAGAAATATATGGAAAAACAAAGCACTGATTACAAAAGGCGACCACTGAACTTTTTGTAAAGTAACACATACCCTCTCAATTATAGTGCCTAACATCTCTTGTTGATAGGAGAGATAAAACATAAAGCCTAAAAAACCAATGCAAAGAGGCAAACAAATTTGTCTAAATCAATTTATCCTATACAACCTTGATATTAACCTTTACTTTTATTCATATTGCATCAACCTTGTGCAATTATTCTCCCAATGCAATATTCACTCAGTTACCCTACAAATCTCACTTGAAAATGCAGTAGTTCAACTCTCAAAACCAAAGCAAGAGGCAATCATAATTCAATTTGCTACCTAGATAAAAAATCAATGATGACTACTTATATGAAAAAAGCTAGAAGTAATCATAATTCAATTTGCTACCTAGACGAAAATTCAATAATTCAACATCTCAAATTTCAAGTCCCTTCATCCTAACTCACAGATTAAATCATGATTACCAAATGCCAAAATCAAAAAACTATTCAAGAAAAACAGCACACGTATTAAGCAAATACGTCAAAAACAAGGATCTTACTTGAGGACCCGCAGATCCGAGATCGTCTTCGGAAACTTCATCTTCCCCTTATCAGCAGCAGGCATGGTGGAGTAGATACAAAACAAGCCACCTCCAAACAACAAAATCACCCCAATAGCCGCTCCCAATTCCCACCTCCAGCTCAACTTCGCCACCGAGGACTTCTTATTCGTCGGAGAATCCTCCAACGCCGTCTCCTCATCCCTCTGCTTCCCAATGTCAGTAACCAAACTTCTTGGAGCGGCCATGGTGAGAACAAATTCGGTGTTCAACACAATGGGGTTTAAGTTTTAGCCTTCATTGTACCCAATTACCTCTAATGGCGCGATGGGTTCAGCTGAAATCTCATTTTGCAATGGTGGTAGGTGTAAAGGGTGTAGCTTGATGTGGGTTTTGAGCCGGATCAGCCTCAGCTGAAGAGAAACGCATGAGATTTGGGCGTTTTGTGAAGTGGGGTTGGATTGAATTGAGGGTTTTGGATGAATCTGGGATTTGGGTTTGGTTTGGGATCTGATTTGGAACCCTAATTTGACAGAAAGTTGAGGTTTTTGTGATGAAAACAGAGAGAGGACTGAAGACAAATAGGAAGAAATGAAGAAAGAAGGAAAGAAAATTTCTGACTACTAGTTGGTCTCCTGGTTGTAAATTAGGACAAAGGTTCTGGACTCTTTTGGGAATGATCTTTGGGTTTGTATGACTCGATGATGGATTAGGGAGTTCTCGACAATGGACTCTTGATACGTGCGCGAATATTCAATATTTTTTATTTTAAAAATTTATTTATAATTTATAAATAATTAGATCACTTTAAATAAGTTATTATGAACTAATTAATGTTTTAGAGATACTGATTTTTATTGTAAAAATATGAAACGTGAATGACAAAATAGAAAATAAAAAGTTAATTATAAGAGCTTTTAATAATTTATATATAATTGAAAGATTTGAAATAAATTATGTTAGGAACTTACATATAATATCAACGTATAAGAGATGTTGGTTTGTATTGTAAAATTATGAAATGTGAAAGGCAAAATGGAAAAATTAAAAAATTAGATATAAGGGTCTATTTATAATTTATAAATAATTGAAGGGGTTCAAATAATTGTATTAGGGTTTAGGAATAATTAGTGAATATATAGAAGAACTGAGTTTGATTATAAATAATCTGAATTTGGAATGACAAAAGTGAAAAAAAAAATATAATAGTGTTTTCTGTAAAGACACAAACAACCTTTGTCACTTTTATAACATTTTTTTATTGTAAATATTATACAGTTGAGAGGACATGGTTAGAACCCAAAAATTATGATAATGACAAATGGGTAATAGTGTTTTTTTTTTTGGAAATTGAGCGGGGGGTAAAATTGGACCCCAAACCATTGAACAAATAGAAGATTACAATCTAAGATATATTTTCCCTACACTATCTTCATACACGATCTTTTTCAGGTCTTCAGCAAAGGAGCTAGGCGTGAACTCTATAAATTTTGCATTAGGAAAGGTGTTTTCTAATAAGTCCGCTGTTCTATTCGTTTCTCTGTAGTCATGTTGACACGAATACTCATCTAATTTAGAAAGCTCAGTTAGTATTTTGCAAACAGTGTGTCTGAGCTCCCAAGACACTGGTTTATGAGACTTGATATAAGAGAACACAGTTGAGGAGTCTGTACTGATCGCTAGCCGCATTTTATTGTGCAATATGGCCAGCTTCAATCCTGCAAGAATACCCTACAATTCATGCTTAATAACAGATTGTCCACGACAGTCCCCAGAACAGACAGCGATTGCTTCACCTCGGTCATCCCTTAGAATTACTCTGTAACCTCCTTTGGCTTCATGCACAACACTTGCACTACGAAAGGAACCATCAGTATTAATCTTGTGCCATCCCAATGGGGGTTTCTTCCATGAGCATTGTCGAGGAAGAGGGTGACTCAGCTGAAATTCCAAATGCCATCGGTTCAGTAAGTTCCTGTTTTGGTCCGTATCCTCTGCTTTTTAGGTGCCCACACTGAATTTGAGTCTGATTTCCATATATATGCGGTGCCCAAGCTCTGTCGCAGTGCTGAATTTTTGTTCATACAACCTTCTATTTCGCTCCATCCAGATATGGTACACAGTGGCATTAAGAACAACTTTCTTCAATGTAACAGTAGCACCATTACCATGAAAGTGCTGAAGGCACCATTGCAATTCCATCTCCCATTCATGAATCGACTTAGAGTAGTGCAAGTAGTTTAGGATTTGGCCCCAAACAGCACTAGAATAGCTACATATAAAGAATAAGTGGGATTTTGTCTCAGTTTCATAACCACGTAGGGGACATATGTCCTGCTGAGCTTTTCCCCATTTTTTCAGCTTGCTCAGGGTGGTTAGAGCTTTATTTGTTAGCAGCCAGGTTATGAAGCTGTGCCGTGGTATATTGTGCTTGAACCAGATCATAGAAGACCATTGGACCATACTTTTTGCTTCCTAATTGCCTCATAAGTAGCTTTAGTTTGGAAAGAACCATCAGTACTAGCTTTCCAGACTACTTTATCATCACTGCTGCTGCTCAATTCAATGTCACCAAGTTGATTCACTATCTCAGGAATCCTGTGTGCAATCCTTGAAGGAGCCCACCATTGGTCGTTTCTGATAATAGATGAGACCCTTGCATTTCTATGAAGCCTGGAGTCATATAGGAAACCTTGTGGGAAGAACTCCATCAAAATACCTAAAGGATTCCAGGGATCCTTCCAAAGAAGAGTGGCCTCACCATTAACTATAGAGTGAGTAAGTAATGTGACTGCCTTGGTCCTACATTCCAGAATGCGTCGCCAACAGTGTGATGCTTCTCGAAGAGGATTCATCAACCAGAAATCATGGTGCTTGACTAGATGCTTCCAAGTCCAATGCACCCACAGAGTGTCATGCTTGGAAATAAGCTTCCAAATATGTTTCAAGGTTGCAACTTCGTTACCTACTCTAATGTTGCGAATACCCAGGCCGCCTTCTCGAGTAGGATAACAGATAGAATCCCAACTAACTTTCGCTTTTTTCAGAGGAGACTCACCAGCTGACCATAAGAAATTGCCCAAAATAGCATTAATACAGTCTAATGTTTTCTTCGGTAGTCCATAGCAGGATGTCCAGTACACATGCATACTGGCGAGCACAAACTTGATCAAGACCCGCCCAGCATAGGATAGGAATTTGTTCTTCCACGAGTTAACTCTCTTCCGAATTCTATCAAGAAGAGGGGAGCAGTGGGAGTGAGAGAGAGTAGAGGATATCATAGGCAAACCAAGGTACTTAACAGGGGGCTCTTCAATATGAAACTGCAGATAAGTACGTATGTTCATTCGCTCATCACTAGTAACACCAGCTAGAAATAGAGAGCTCTTATTGTCATTAACCTCCAGTCCTGTGCAGGCCTTGAAGGCTTGCAATACTTCAGCTAATGCCTTTGCATAGTTACCATCTCCATGGAAGAAAGCTATTAGATCGTCTGCAAACCCAAGGTGTGTGATAATGGGGTCCTTGCAACGATAGTGGAGCTTGTAATGGCCTTCCTAGACCTTCTTCCTTAGTAACACATGGAGGATCTCCATGACCATCACAAACAAGTAAGGGGATAGGGGGCATCCTTGGCGAAGACCTCGTGAAGCATGTATGTAACCTCTAGGAGACCCATTGAGATTAATAGAGAGTTTGGACGTAGAGATGCATTCTTTCACCCACACAATAAATTGAGGAGGAAACTTCAGTTTCTCTAGAAGATGAGTGATAGCTTCCCACCGCACCATATCATAAGCCTTCCTTAGATCAATCTTAGCAGCGCATCTAAGTGGGCCATGATCCCTGTGGTAGTTACGGACAAGCTCATGCGCCAACATAATATTGTCCTGAATGTGTCTTCCTTCGATAAAGGCTGATTGGGAGTTACTGACTACCCTTTGAACAACATCTTGTAGTCTATTCGTCAACAACTTGGTTATGCATTTATATAGAACATTGCAGCAAGCTATGGGTCTGTAATCACTAAAGTAGGAAGCGTTAGTAACTTTAGGAACTAAAGCAACTACTGTGGCATTTACCTGACTAAGAAGCTTAGAACTTCGGAAGAAGTTAAGAATAGCCCAAACAAAATCATCCCCAACAATCCTCCAAGTAGCTTTGAAGAAGAAAGAAGAGTACCCAGTGTTTTCAAGTAAAAAACACAAATACCCTTGGTATTGTTCATTGATATGATGGTTTCATTTGTAATTATTAAGAATAGAGCTTGACGGATGACACCACTAGGTCATGGGTTCAAACCCAACTTGCGACATCTTTAGTGGGTTTTGGGATCCTATAAAAACTCTGTTTGCCTTTCAAAAAAAAATAAAAAATAATAATAGATAAGAGTATTTTAAGAATTTCAAATTTTGGTGTTGAAGATACACAAAATTATTGCTCCTAAGCCCATCGTGAATTATAGTAGTTCAATGCTTATACGAGTATAATTGAACATAGTTTATGCAAGTGAGTTAGATACCTAAATTACAATTCGTAGCATAGAAAAGATTTTGCCTTGAGATATTGTTTGTAGCAAAGTTTTTTTAATGTTTGTTATATTAATAGCATTAGAAAGATGGCCTATCACAGGAAAAATAGGGAATGTGACCAGTATAGAGGCTGCCAATGTGGCAGAGCATAACATAAATGATGACCAGAGTGATGCCATAACGCCGAGTCCACAACCATTGATTCTTATCAACTCAATGCTTGAGCGTAGTGCTAATGTGGAGGCAAGTGAACACACACCGACTCGGGACAAATATAACACCACAACAGATGAACAAAGTAGTAACGAGGAACATGAGCAAGATCCTTCTAGTGAAGAGGTTGCAAGCGATTTGTTTTCAACATCTTGCACTAAAGATTTTAGTCTCTGCCTTTGAAGATCCTCTAGGGCTAAGAAAGCAAACAAAAAGTACAAATGTTGAATCATTTCCTCATTAACAAAGGAGACATGGATAAAAAAACAAGAGGTTTATTCTTTAGCCAATGCTAGTTGAAGATTCCTATAGGCCTAGTAACCATGTTCACTCTCACTATAATTCTCTTGTGAGAGTTTGTTAGGTTATTTTTTTTTTTTTGCTTTTGTTTCATTTGTATAAAGGTTTTGGGGTCCTTAAAACTCAGCTCGCTTTCCGAAAAAAAAAAGCATTAGAAAGAATTGGAATAGTTATGATTGGTTCCATTTTCACAATAATTATTTTCTTCCCCTTTCCGTTTCATTATCTCTATTTTATCTTTCCATCATTTTTTTTCTCATTCATCTACCTTTGTGCCTTCGTAGATAATTTTTTGAGCCCTTCTAGGGAGCGAGGGATGGGTGCTCCTAGAATTTTCAAATTTTTTTTCTCCTTCATTCAGTTGGTATCTATCTTTTCCTCAATTTTTTTCCCTTTCTCGACCTTAAAGTAATTCAACTGACTCGAATCGTTAGCTTGTTTTTCACTCCTTTGTATCATATACTAGTTCACTATATGAGCATGAACTCAACATGTGCATCTCGTGCCTATTGAAAGACAAATTTTAATACCACTTTTAAAATCAATTTCACTGTTGCATTGGAGGTCATATTTGATGAGTTGCTACTTATGAAGAGCATACTTAAACTTGATAGGTTCATGCCAAGTTGAATAGTTAAGCTTTCGTATAAACTTTGTTTTGGAATAAAGGTAGTCAGAAAATAGGGGTGGGCATCTCATTTCACGATTTTGATTCAGATCTCGTCTTGTCCCGATTTTTTTGGCCATTTTAAGATTGATCAAATTCATATCGATCTCATCTCGTCCCAATCTAGAGTGAGATGAGATTGGGATGTAGATTTTTATCCTGCCCATCCCATCACGTCCCATCCCGAACTTATTTATTTAATATTTATTATTATTATTAATTTTAATCAAACAACTCTTTTAAAATAAAGTTTAGGATATATTGAAATTAAATCAAAACATCTAGTGTTTGAAAATTTAAAAGCTTGATTTTGTACTTTTCGTTTAGATAGAAACTTTAGTTTGGATATTTAGGTCAAATATAACACATTAAAATTTATGTTTTTTTTTCTTTTCACATTTTAGATTGGTTATAAGACAATTATTCTTGTAAAAAATAAATGCAAATAAAGGTTTAGGTTAGTTTTGCACTATGAGTTATGTAGTTGGAGATTTGGTCAATGAAAAATATTTTTCATTTTCAAACTTATATTAGTTTTGCATAAAAATGATGTTTAACATAAAAAAAAAACCATAAGTTCATTGGACCATAAATTTTACATGACATTTAACATCAATTTTCATCATAAATTGGGCATTATTGGTGTTTGAGCAACGTGAGATGAAATTATTTTGTTATTTTTTATTGAAGGTTATTTAGTACATGTCAATCCCGTCCTATCCCGTCTCGAACTCGTTTGGGATGGGACAAGATCGTGACGAGGTCTATCCTATCTCAATCCTAAACGAACGAGATTGGATAGAGATGAGGTTCATCCCGTCCCGTGCCAACCTCATCTTGACTCCGAACGAACGAGATGAGATAGAAATGAGGTCCATCCTGTCTCGTGGCCACTCATATAAAAAAAATATTACTATCTTGCCATTTTTGGAATATATTTATTAGTCTCCACTTTAAGGATGATTAAAAAATCCATATTGTAGGATCCAATATTTTATGCTTCATTGCTTGCTTACAAAAACAATGCAATAGTTTCTAAGTGGAGAGAGCTTGAAGAACAAATAAGGGAAGAAAAAGGGAAAATTTTAACGAACACAAAACAAGGGAAAATAAGCATTACTTATTCTAACCTTTTAATATTACACACATTCAAAGAACTCGGACGTCTAAAATTATCAAGAGGCAAGATACTCGACAACAAGATTGACTTGTTATTAACATTTTAGCATTTTTATAACAAAATATACATTTACTTAAAACACATGGTTTGTCAACAAACACCTTTGCAATTATTAAAAGGTTACTACAAATATTTCTTTGGTAGGGTTTGAATCTTGAACTCGTGATCATTCGTCACAAGCCTACCGCTGATAGCTGGTATACCCATTGATACATGAATTTCTGCACATATCAGTTTAAAATAAGTTTGACTAAAATCTGAAAACTGAATCAAACTATAGAATATGTTACTACGAATAACCTATAAAATCGGTGTATGTTTATTTGGTTTTGTGCACACCCTTAGCATTCATTTTGTTGCACCAAGGTTGCACAGAACATAACACATAGGCGCACATAGCAAACTCCAGAATTTTTCTTTGAAGGGCTTCGTCTCCGCCTCCATCAACAATTTTCAGAGAGTTTGAGTAGATGAGAAGCAGAGACGAAGAAAGCATAAGCAGAGTCATCACTCATCACAGATATGTACAGAAAGACTGCCTCATCAGCGCTTCTCACCATTAACAAAGTTGCAACCTTTTCAAAGCCAAAGGTACTACACTCTTCAAACTCCCTCAAAAACTTGTTAGATTCCATTAAAACCCTAAGTTTAGTCAGAAAAATCAACACTTCTACCGCTGAAACAAACGATTATCAGTACCCAGACACCCATCATCAAAACCCCCAATTTGAGTCCAACCAAAATAGCTTTTATAGAGAAAACAATCATACAGGTTTTCCACAAAACCCCCAATTTCAATCCAACCAAGATAGCTTTGATAGAGAACGCAATCGTCGTTCTTATACTGATTTACAGCAAACGCCCCAGTTTCAATCAAATAATCTCAGTGGGTATCAGCAGAATAGCCAAAGTGGTGTGAATTACAGGGGAAATGTTGCACCTTTACATCAAAATCCCCAATTTCAACCAAGTAATCTCAATGGGTATCAACAGAATGGCGAAAATGTTGCAGCTTTACATCAAAACCCCCAATTTCAATCAAACCCAGGTACATTTTATAGAGAAGAACATAGCCCCAGTAGTCGTGGAGAAGGTTTACAGCAAACTCCCCAATTTCAATCAAATAATCCCAGTGGGTATCAGCAGAATAGCCAAAGTGGTGTGAATTACAGTGGAAATGGCACGGCTTTACATCAAAACCCCCAATTTCAACCAAATAATCTCAATGGGTATCAGCAGAATAGCCAGAGTTTTGTAAATTACGGGGGAAATGTTGCACCTTTACATCAAAATCCCCAGTTTCAGCCAAATAATCTCTATGGGTATCAGCAGAATAGCCAAAGTTTTGTAAATCAAGGAAATCCAAGTCTTAGTAATAATCAACTAGGCTCTGATGGGGCTTTTGATTCTAAAAGTGTTACTGGTGTAGATGGCTCAGTTCAAGCAACCGAAACTGTTAAGTACATGGGTACTTTGGAGGAGTTGGATGGTTTGTGCAAGGAGGGTAAATTGAAAGAAGCTGTGCAAGTTTTGGGTTTGCTGGAGAAACAATGCATCAATGTCGACTTGCCAAGATATTATCAGTTGATGAAGTTATGTGTGAATACGGAGTGTTTACAAGAAGCGAAAACCATCCATAGTCATCTGATGAGATCAGGTAACCTGGTCGGAGATGATGCTTACAACATGATTTTGGATATGTTTTTCAAGTGTGGTTCAGCGTATGATGCTTATAAACTATTTGAGAAAATGCCCGAGAAGAATATGAAGTCGTGGAATACCATGATAATTGGACTCACCAAAAGTGGGTATGGAGAAGAAGCTATTGATCTATTCACTCGTTTCAAAGAAATGGGATTAAAGCCGGATGGTAAGATGTTTGTTGGTGTCTTCTTTACCTGTGGTGCTTTGTGTGATGTTGATGAGGGAATGTTACACTTTGAATGTATGAGCAAGGTTTATGGTATTTCACCCACCATGGATCATTATGTGAGCATAGTAGATATGTTAGGAAGTACAGGGTATTTGGATGAAGCTTTGGAGTTCATCGAGAAAATGCCAATTGAACCAAGTGTTGCCATTTGGGAAAAATTGATGAATCTCTCCAGAATTCATGGGAACTTAGAGCTTGGAGATCATTGTGCAGAGATGATCGAGCATTTAGATCCATCTGGCATGGCGGAGCAACCAAAGGCGAGGCTTCTTCCAGTTCAAGCCTCGAAAAGTTTCGATGGGGAAGGAGAATATGCATTGCCTGGTCTGAACTTTCCAAAGAATAATAGGACTATTTCATTCAGAGCTGGAGATAAGTCCCACCCTCAAGCTGATAGCGACAGTATCTATGCACTTTTGAGAGGAATGAGCGCACAAATGAAAGAGGCGGGTTATATGCCTATTACTAAATCTGTTGTTTTGCACGACATAGATGAAGAAGGCAAGGAGGAAGCCGTTCTTTCCCACAGTGAAAAACTCGCTTGTGCTCAAGCCCTTCTGACAAGTGCTCCTCGTACCACAATTCGGATAGTCAAGAATCTCCGCGTTTGTGCTGATTGCCATAATGCATTCAAGTTCATATCAAAGATCGTTGGTAGGGAAATCACTCAGAGGGATGCAAAACGATGGCACCATTTCAAGGATGGCGTGTGTTCATGCAGGGATTATTATTGAAGGAAAAAAGGTGAACCAGACCTGTTCATTTAACAACTTATTTTATTAATTTCGAAAACCTGCAAATCTTTTAATTCTATAGAACTTTAGGTTGGAATCGCAAAATATGTATTTTTCTTCCCTCCTGTTCTTTGTACTAAGCAAAATTTACAAACTAAATGTACGGCTAGTTGGGGGCATCTATGGCGCTGAATATTCATTAATTTTTCATGCAGGCAGGTAATAGGGAATTAATGTAACAGTTTTGATTGGATAATCTATTACGAGTGAGAGTCCCTTTTGGATTTGTACTTGCAACAGTTTTGATTGGATAATCTTTTTACTTGCAACATTCTGTGATGTACTTGTTAGATGATTTGTATATTCGTTAATTGCAGTTGTAAGAACAAGGAATTTTAGGTAGGCGTAAAAACTGGAAGGATACTCTAAAGGAACAAGCTCCCGAAAATCTTGCCAAGGCCTTGAGTTATGTTTATGCATGCCAAAATATGTTACCGGGTTTACTCTTTATGTGCATTTGGAATGACACTTCTTTATCTTTTGAGTTGTTTTACCGGTTCGGACTCGATGAATAAAATTGGATCACTTCTTATGGATTCCTTGAGAATGATCGATTGGAATGAAATAGTGAAAGCCTCATCTCGTGAGTCTGAATTGAGGGGTGTTTTTATTTTTTTTTATGCTCAGAACCAGTCTCAAATGTGCGATGTAGGAAGAACAAGCAAATATTGTGAGCTCTACAGTTCGGTTTTTTTTGTTGTTGATAATGTTGAGGTCTATACTTAGAAGTCTCAATGCATAACGAGAGTTTATGTGATTGAACATTAACTAGCAAAGGGCCTGAGAAGCATAAATTTTTGCTTTTTATGTGATTGACAAATATGCATCAAAACAGTTTAGTTATTGCATATAATTTGGTTCGATTCACTTTGTCATTATTAAAAGGCATTTGCTGACACCACCATTTTCGTTGAAGAACACCACCACTCTACATTTTTTTGGATTTGTTGAAGGACACTACCACCCTTCTCCTTCCCTTCTCCACCTTCTATTCTCTCTTCCCAGAAGCAACAACACTCTGCCCGTCCTGCCATCTCTGGCCTCACTAAGCTGCCGCCGGACGTCCCTCCCAGCCCCTGCCTACTTCTTCTTTTTTATGTTTTCTTTTTCTTCTTCTCTTCTCAAAATTTTTTTTTCTGTTATTTTTTCGTCTTATCTATTTCTTTTGAGATTGTCTAATTGGCGAGGAAACGTGCGAGGGAGGGGGATGGGTTCGCCAATTAGAATTCCCCATTTCTTTTCCTTTTCCTTTCTTAGCTTCTTATTTGTTTTTTTCTTCCCTTTTTTTTTCTTTGTTTGTTTTTTTTTCCTCATTTCTTTTCTTGTATGTTTTTTCTTCTTTTCCTCCACTCTTCTTCTTTTCTTCTGTTTTTTCTCCTTCGCCTTCGCAGAGGTTCCCCCACTCTCAAGAATCTCCGCAAGGGCAAAAACAGTAGTTGTCCCTCGTAGATGCTCCCGTGAGTAGAAAATCCCCACGCGCAGAGCTTTTGTACGAGTGTGGATTCCCCACTCTCATGAACATTCGCAAGGGCGATGAAGAAAAAAAAAAGATATTAAGAGAAGAGGAGAAAAAAAGTGATGAGAAGAAGAATAAAGAAAAAAAAATAGAAGAAAAGAGAAGAAGAAGAAGAAAACAGAGAAGAGAAGAAACAGGCGGAGGCTGGAGTGATGTCCAATGGCGGTTTGGTGCGATCGATGGTGGAGGGGAGAGTTGGTGCGACTGATGGTGGCAGAGTGGTGGTGCTTGATTGAGATGAAAGGGAGAAAGGAGAAGAGAGGGAGAGAGAAAAATAGAGGTGATAAATTTTTTTGTTTATATTGATGATTTCCTTCAACAGCAGCTTGGGTTCTGAGAAGGTAACTAGTAAAGGTGGGGAAGTTCAAGAACTGTTAAAGTAGTTAAGTAGTTTGGAGGAGTTGGATGGTTTCTGTAAGGAGGGTAAGTAGAAAGAAGCTATAGAAGCAATGTATCAATGTGAATTTGCCAAGATATGTTTAAGACCAGGCCTGTTTGTTAACAAAATCACACTCCCACCTGATCTAAACAGACAATTAGGCAACATCATCGACTTATCAGTCCTGGAATACCAATTAGATCATCCAATACATTCAGTACTAACAATGAGGGCTAGTGTATTCTTCTGTGTTCTATAGATGTTTTGAACCAAATTGATGGATATTAGGGTTGCACTACACCCCATCCCTGATAGAAAATACACCTTTGTTTCTTCTTTCATCTTGTAATGGTGCATTATATATCCTTGCTGCAGGAGAGGGAGATGATGTGAACATGGATATATTGACAACAAGTGCATCAATATCTGATGGAAACATGCCTGACTTTGCATGGGAATATTGATTGTAATATAAATCTGCTCTATTCAATTTTGATTGTAATATGAATCTGCTTTGATAAATTTTGATTTGATGACAAATCTCGCCGGAAATATTGATAAAATTGTTAATCTTGAGTAATTTGTATACATGTCAAGGCAACTCGATATTGTTATTAACGCATTTTGATAATTGTTCAGTCTCCCTGTTGCATTGAAATTTGTAAGAACATGGA
This sequence comes from Berberis thunbergii, assembly GCA_003290165.1. Classification (NCBI taxonomy): domain Eukaryota; kingdom Viridiplantae; phylum Streptophyta; class Magnoliopsida; order Ranunculales; family Berberidaceae; genus Berberis; species Berberis thunbergii. Next base: position 25,425 of record QNQO01001200.1, on the reverse strand, counting down.
ATTTGGCTAATATGCTTGTATGAGAAGAACCTTGGACTTAGGTTTGTGGGATAAGGATTTTTTTGTGCACACTGAAATGTGACGACGAGTTATTTTTTGTCACAAAATGTATTTCGTTGATACGCCATTTTTCCTGCTTCGTATTGTGTGACGACCGCAAAATGTTAATGTGAGGAACTGGAAATCAAATTTTCACTTAAACAAATATGTAACGACTTGTCAAAATTCTTCATGTAAACTCACAAACGGTGACAACTTTTGAAGCGTCACATATAATTTCGCCAGCTAATGCTAGATTTCTTGTAGTAACTCTTTTAACTAGGACAAATGTATACGCGTGTGGGGTGACACATGGGCGCCATCATCATCACAAAATTCATGTTCAATTTTCCTCTTCCTCTTTCACTCGTCTTCTTAGGAAAATTTTCCTTTTCTTAGCTTGAAATACACATACCGAATAAGTCATTACTTCTCACAAATCAAAACAATTATCTCTGATCAAATATCCTAAGGAAACTTTAAGAAAAGTCATACTTTATAGCAATGTGGTGGTGTTATAATGGGATTGAACCTGTGACCTCATATAGTATCATCTGATCTAACTCTATTGCCATACTCAAGATGAAGGATGAAGGATGAGGAAGAAACTACTTCTCCAAAAGGAATTTGCTCAATTTCAAAGAGCATTTATACGAAACAATATAAATAAATAAAGAGAGAATATATGTTCATGAGTGATAATAATGAAAATTATATATGATAATGACTACAATAAAGATAAAAATATATTGATGTATGTTATAGATACTAGTGTAATATCCGTGCCGTTGGTACTATTGCAGATTTCATTCTACATTCACGGATGTTTCGAAAGAGACATGCACACAATATCATTATATCAAAAAAAAATGTCATTTTTTGAATAAAGTAATTTATCTGAACATGTCATAAGAAAATTCACATATTCTTTATGCAACCAATATTGTCTCATCTAAAGATCTGAGCATCGTTAACGAAGAATATATAATTGATTCACATTTTATATTCACTAATAACACTATTGTCGGGGATTTATTTATAAAATTTTGTCACCCTATGATAATTATATATATCAAGTGGTAAGTTGATGTACATTGGATGATAACTTTATGTGAATGTATGTACATTCAGATTGGTATATGCACTAAAGCATTGCTCTTCTATTTACCCAATTAGAAAATCAACGGAGTTGACATTAAGGGCGGGCATGGTCCGGATCGGTTCCACATTTTGAAGAACTTAATTCGAACTGTTTTAATTTAACAGATCCGGTTCGAATTCTTTCATTTTGAACATTAAATGAATTGCTTTACTTTCTTAAGTCTAAAGCCATCGATGATCTCAATGAACTGTCTTTTCGGATTGTTACACTTATGGCACCTGATGGCAAGGGAGGACCTGCTATTGCTTGGGTTTATAGGTGTTTCACCCTTAAGCCTGATTTCAGAGTGATTATATCCATCACATATGGGGGTGAAGCCAAAGAAATAGACTTCCATTCTAAGGTAGTATTTTTTTTTCCTTCTCTTTACTCATTTCTAAGGGAGAGCGAGGAAATTGATTTGCGGCTTTGTTGCAAAGCTAATATCAACCTGAAATTTTTTTTTTCCTTCTCTTTACCCGACCTCCGTAAGCCTTTCACGATCATTCTCCACCATTTCTATGCCGACTCTGCCATTCACGTCACGCTGCACATCATTATTAATCTGTTCAACAGGAGCAATCTCGTTTTGGTGACCTGGGATTTCTCCCTCCTCCGTCGGCTCATCTACTAAAGCTTCATATTTATTTGCCAAAAAACATGCAATGATCCTTTACCACCAGTCATCTTTCCTCCGCCAACTTCTTGTACCTCCACACCTTGACTATTTTTTGCGTCACTCGTACCTATTTCTACTTTTGGCTTTCTGATGAGTGGAACATGGATTTGCTTGGTTGTTTTTTGTTCCCCCTGCTTTTCTCAACTTTCTTCTCATTCCCTGTTGGAATTATAGGCACATTTCCTTTCTGACCAAGCTTTCTCTCACAATAAGCATCCCGATGCCCTATCACCGCACAGTGATCACAATATTTGATATTCGGGTATTAAATTTTCTGTCAGAAACTCCTGTTATTCACCCTATCTATCCAGACTCTTGTAGGAAGCTTTTCTACTAGGCTCATCTCAACGCAAATCCGGGCTGCACCCGGACGTGTTAGGCATCTAGTGTGGTCATCAGTAAGTAGGAAATTCCCAAAGGAATCCCCTTTTGCTTTCAAAATAGGGGGATGCAGCAAATGAAGGTTAGGCAACTCAACCCACAGTGGGACTAAAACTGGATCCAATTTCAAACTAAAACCATCACACCATCGAAAAACTTTAGACCTAACTCTTCGAATCAGGAAAGAATCCCTTGATAACACTTTTTTTGCTTCCAACTCAGATTGGAGCCTCACCAGAACATGATGCGGATCGAGTAAACCCATCAAAAACTCGCCCAAGATTCCCCATGTTCTGTGGATAAAGTCCGAATATCTTCCAACGTAGGTCGATAGCTAGAAAATTTAAGCACAATAACGTGTTTCTCCATAAAAGATTCCCCTTGAACCTCATCCGACACCGTTAATACAATTGTCAGATCTCCTTTTTGAAACCGAGTGTCTTCCACAAGTGATTTATTGATTTCTTTCATCAAAATCTTACCCAATATTTGTGCAAAAGAGGGTTTAGGCACCTTAGTCGAGTTCCCCCCAATCCCAGCTGAGGGAGGAGTCTCCTTGGCGGTTGGGGGGCATACAAAGGATCGATCTGCCTAGATGAGGACTAGATCGAACCCTAGCGTCACGGAGGCAGCGAGACGAAGAAGAAAGCTAAACCCCAGTCGCCTCTATCGGCTATCTCCTCAGAGTTGTACCTTGATAGACGGGCGCGCCAATATATGTAAATGGGGAAGACTTATAGCGGTAAGTAGTCCATTGTTTAATAAGAACAATTCTTTCCACCCGCACTTTCTCATCCTTCATGAACGAGCTTTTGTTAGCATTAATTTTCATTTCTATTGATGATGTAACGAGCGAACGAATGAGTAATTGTATTTTCTATTGAGTATGACACTTTTCTTGTAAAACCTAACAAATTTTCAAATTTATTTACACAGTGAACACCAAAAAAATATGCAATCTTGTTAGCAATCAAGCAAGTCAATCACTAAATAATAATTTATTGAATTTTTTTCCTTCCTATTTTTGAGTTCTATATCCATCTAAAATTCAAATTTTGAGTAATCAATGTGGACGTGCTATTGTCTATGAAGTTATGAACTACATAATCTTCAAACTATTTTTTCCCTTAACACCCTTTCACCCCAAATAATAAGAAATGAAATACATGAGATCAATATATAATTAGAGAATTAGAGAGTGGTTTCAAAAAAAATAAAAATAAATAAATATATATATATATAGTAGGTCATCCATAATAAAAGGTAAATGCCCATCTACAGTAGGTTAGGTGCAATGAAACAATAACAACACCATAAATTCCAAAGACTGGAGAAAACTCTAAAAATGATACTTTGGACTATAGTTCCCAATTTATGGTGATATTATGTATCGATGAAATTCACATGATACAATATTGTTCGTTTTGAGTTCAATCTAATTATTCGCATGACTTTAAATGCGTTGTATCATGTGGATTCAAACTCACATTTATATAACACATATCATTCCCCCACCTAGGTGATATGAGATTATAATCCCCTAGTAGTTTACCAGCTTCTGAGCCCGCCAATATAAGGTAGTTTGTCTGCCTTTTGAGCCAACCCACATATGAAGCTGTCAGCCTCAGAGTCCGCCTATATAGAGTGTTACAATCCATCCCCTTAGCGCTTAACATTATTGTTGACACACTTTCGACTTGATCCAATTATGATACCATTCTGTCACGATCCAATTCACATGATCCAATATTGTATGCTCTTGACCCAACCTAACTATCTCGCACAACTTTAAAATGTGTTGTATCATACGGATAAGTTCGTGACATACTAAGTGAAAATAGGTAAATATTAAAATAACATTCAGATATAGTGGTGCAAATCATTTACTCAATTTTTTTAATCCCTTAACCTCTTCGACCCATGTACCTATGATTCAGAAGTCGTCGGTAGGGCTCGAACCATGTACCTATGATTCTATTTGGGACGGGCTGTGCAAATCATTTACGATCACTTAGTTCAATCACCAACTCAAAAGTAACCAGTAAAAAACTTCTTCTGTTTTCTCACATGCGCTGCATGTCACGGATGAGAGACGTACAAGCTGAGCCAAGAACAGAGTAGGTAGATCGACCCCTCCAATGTTCTTGCTTCATCAGCTCTGTAAAAAGCTTGCAAATACTATCTCTGCATGCATGGCAATAATTGTAATGCCCATCTACAATAGCTCTTAAAAAACTCCTCCAATAATTTTCGATCCTGACAATGCAACATATTAAATTAAAATATTAAATCACATGTTTGAAAATTTGACGAAGACAATTAATATAGGATGTAGATGTCTTTTGGAGTACTATATGAATGTTAGATTTGAGCGATTTGTCATTGCTCTTCAGCTCTCTATGTTGAATTTTCTTACATCTTGAGCATCCTTATAAGTATAATTGATTGGTGTTCATAAAAAAAAACTTATGACATGTGCACCAAAAAACTATTATTGCAGCAAACAATTTCGAAATCGGAATGGTTTACGTATATGTTGGTTCTAAACAATAATCAGCTTAAAACTCAATTTTTATTGTGTTTTTGCAGATTCCTGATAATCAAAGACCATGACACAAACACAATATGATAACTAATTATTTCAAGAGGGATAAATTGTCAAAGAGCAAGTCTAGTTGGCCTGGTTTGCTTGCTTAGTCGGCTTATTTACATCTTTTATCTATTCTTTTTAAAATACAATCACAAACACTTTAAAGAAGAGTGACAAAAGAGTAATTCTAACCAGGCTGGCTAGAATTTCTTATTGTCAAAACACAAACCCTACCCATTTAAAAGTCAGTGACATATTCAGATCAACTTAGCAATTCATTAATACAAGCCACTGCTCCCCCATGTACTGTACTAATTTGGGGCACAAAATGGTTTGTCTTTTTGGTCCAATCAGGGCTCACGTACAAAAACACCAGTCATAAAAATGGTTGGGGACGATGATTCCAAATCCCATGCCCCCGGCAAAGGAATGTGATTTCGTGAAATTATATTTTTGAAATTATGAAAGAAAAAATGTAAAGGGTTTTTTTTTAAACATTTCGAGGTTTTTTTTTTTTTTTTTTTTTTTTTTCTAATTCTCATTTATTCTAATTATTTACTGATTTTTGAAACCACCTCATAATTTTCTAATTATTTACTTATATATTGATTTTTTTAAACTATTCATTGATTTTCAAATTATATATATTTTAGTTTTAATTAATGTGTTTAATATATTTATTTACTTGCCTCTTATTTTTTTACATGTTTAATATACCCTTGAAATTTATTATATGTTTCAGGTATCCTTGAATTTTTACATTTTAAAATCAGAAAACCGAAATTAACTTGAAAAACGAAATCACAATCCCGGCCACATGTGATGCTCCAATCAAGGAATGAGATTTCGCTCTCGCAAAATTTCACCAAAAAATTTCATTTTTTTAAATTACGAAAAGAAAAAGGGAGAAAGAAATAATTACATTTTTTCAATAGTTTTTCGTAAAAATACAAAACCAGGTAACAAAATTTAAATTTTTTTGAGAGTTTTTTTGAAAAAATTTGGAGATTTTCGTAAACTTCGAGGTTTTTTTCTTCTAATTATTTATTGATTTTTGAAACCACTACTTGATTTTCTAATTATCATTTCTTTTATTTATATATCGATTTTTGAAAACATTATGTAATTTTCTAAGGGAACATCCTTCAAGATTTTATCGATAATCTGAGGAATACTAAACACGTCCATTGGTTTACACAATAGTTAACATTTTAAGAAGAAAATTATCTCCATATTTGACATAATTTAGTTACCATATGTGGTTATTCTTCTATTAAAAAGTTATACAACATTTATTTATAATATCCTATATTTTTATCAACTTTTGATTTAAATAACTATGAAATAGAATAAAATGAGATTTGTATTTCTTTTTCTATATAAAGAGAATCAGTATGGTAAGAAAACACCACTGCATTAAGAGGCAACTAATTTGAAAAGAAACTTATAAATTATATAATCACAGTTTCTCTGGTGTAACTTGCTTGCGTACGTAGAAGAAGAAAACAAGCCAATATGTATATCCCTCTGTGTATCATCTACCAAATACTTCGTTTTGTGCCACCGAAATACTTATTTACTTTTACGTGCATTTGCAAAGCTTGGAATGCTTTGATTTATGATATGTTTACCCTTCCTTTAAGAGAACTTTTTCCAGACCTCATTTTTTGGAGTACTACAAAAGCACTGGTATGGAAAAGAAGTATACTCTTTACTTATCATCCATCGAAGCAGCAGTGATTCCAAAAGAATTAATTGGGGAACCCTGTCGAGCCTTCTGTGCATCTTCACTTAATGGTTTGATTTGTTTTGTGACAGGTCATGAAGTTGTTCATGTTTATAATCCTACTATTCAAGAATTAGTAACTCTTCCTAAATATGATCATGCATGGGATGTGTTTTACGAGGGGTTTGGATTAGGCTTTGCTTCATCAACTGAGGAATATAAAGTGGTTAAAGTGTTGTATGATACTCGTGGAGGTTTTACAATAACCATAGTTTTTACGCTAGGGATTGACAAGTCATGGAGACTAATTTCAAGTCCTGATATGACTGCCATCGATCACTCAACGTGCGTGAACGAAGTAATGTATTGGGTCAATACTGGTTGTGGAATGGTTAGAATTGTATCATTTGGCGTTGTAGAAGAGAGTTTTAGTTTCATCCAACCACCAACGGAAATGGAAGCCAAGTATATGGATGCATATAATTATTCGACCTTGATGGAGGTACAAGGGAGTCTATGTATAGTAGACTATATAGAAATTCAGAATGTGCTTTCGAAACAAGTACAAATATGGATGTTGAAAGATTGCAAAAAACATGAGTGGGAAAAATTCTACAAGATGGAATTGCTCATCCCAAATATTGAGATCCCAAGTATTGAGGTCATTTGCATCCACAATAAGAAGATTATATTGAATCAACGTCGCGATGGGAACCATAACAGGTTGATTTCTTATGATATGGAATGCGAAAATCTCAATTCAGTTGATGTTGCCCGATCTCCCGTCGCGATTGTTCCTTATCAAAGTAGTAGGCATTGGTTTAATGTATTTTAGGTTTTTTTTTTTTTTTTTTTTTTTGTGGTAATTTTATTAAGTTTAAGTAGGGATAATTACCTTTCTCATTGTGTTTTGGGGCCAAATGGCAATTTCAATCTTGTCTACAAAATTTCCAACTACTATACAACTTTTTTTTCTTCTTCAAAACTTGTAGAACAATTCTTAAGAGCTGGTGGGAGGCTCAATAACCTCCAATCCTCATCTGTACTTCATCTTCGTCTATTTTCTTCTTCTTCAATATGTTCTTAAGCCTCTTTTGGCGTCAATCTGGTGCTAGGGGCTGACTCTTAAAAATTGTTCACAACTTGTAATATATTGTACTTTAGGTAATTATTTTTTTTAATTATTTGCACCATCAACATTGGATCCCAATGATCTGTCATACTGTCTTTGTACAGGCGAAGGCACGGGCACAATAAAGAAGGCTATGTGAATTTGCATGTGAGCTATCTGAATTTGGAAAAAGGGAGTAGAAGAATCTCAAATTTAAGAATGCTTAGAATGGTAAAGATATCATTAGTTGAATGTGAAATTTAATCTCTTTTCTCTTCTTTTTTTTCATTTTGAATTATTAATAAAAAAATTCACACAGAGAGTCCTAATCTTATAAATGAATGCCAACCCATTGTGCATATAATTATGGCTTTTGTGTTTCCCTTCACATATTATGGTCCCCTTTTGATTCCCTATCTGGAGATTTTTTAGGGTCATGAGAATGCCATACCTAAATTAGTGTTTTCAAGGACAAAGACACATCTCTCTGTTGGGAGCTACGACCATCTTCATCCACCAAAAATTAGAGTCGCAACTAGAGTGTGTCGGACCGGGTTGAGATATACTAGTGAGAAGGGGGTTTTAGTAGTAGGTATTGAACTCAAGACGTGAAGGTTAAACCACCAGTCTTAACCAACTAACCAGGCTAACATTGACATCGTTATGTATTATATAGGTTTAGATGTCTAAACTTTATGTAAGCTAGGTCTGAATCAGGACTAAATGCAATCCTTTTATTTGTGTTCATCAATTACATTTTCACCGATTTTATGGTGTTGTTTCAACATCTCGTCCATTTTACGCACTACTAGTTGACTGATTTATCTAATATCTACCAAAAATCAGTGCTAGACTCATTCATTGAAACTCCAAAACTCAAAACTGTAGTCGAAGTTGAAAAGAAAAAAAAAGTGTCATCACCAAATCTCAATCATTCTTCTAAATTTATGTTGTTTAGCTTGTTACTAGGGAAATAGTCATATTGCTTCTAGCTCATTTCATTCTTTCCTGCAAGACAGAGACTGAAATCCTAATTTTATGGTATGGAATGAATCGAAGAAACCGAGCTATAAACTATATGACTAATTGTGAAAAATAGTTTGCTAGGTCAATCTCCAATGACGTGATCTCAATCAAATGATATCACTAACTAGTAAGTGTTTATCCAATGTAAACAAATGTTAGAGAATGTCATTGTCTAAAGTATGGATCATTTAAACAATTCTCAAGTATGGATTGATCCCTTTATTTTTAGTATTGAAGTTGCAAGTTGCAATATAGAAGAAGTTTAGAACTTGAGAATTGTCTTTTGGCATGAGAAATTTGAATGTTTGAAACAACTATTTAAGATGTTCTAAGATCGACATATGAATTTAGGCTTATTTTATTTTGTTATATATATTATAATTATGTGTTGAAAACTATGAGATCGACATATGAAAGAAATGTGTAACTAGCATGACACTAACCATACAAACGACGTGCTAAGTTCGGAAGACACCTGCAAACTTGAGACTAGTACGATCGATGCAACATTTGTTAGCAAAATTATGCACACCCCTAAAACATCATATGAACAAATGAACATTAACTCTATTGAATTAGTCACACATAGTAATCCCCACTCAAACAAATTATAGTATGCTCGTCTCTCTTGGATTTCAGGGATGATACTATGAAAAGTGTATATGTAATGAGTTGTTTTGTCAGTGTACACTTTACTACGTGCACCATTTTACCTGGATGGTAATGATGCCTATGAAACTAACTCACTCGAGATCCGCAACACCTACTAATTTTATTTTTGTCATCTTCCATCTTCTTTAAGTATCTTCATTGGCAATTAACTTTTATTCATTCATTCATTAACTGTTAACTAATTAATCACTCATTAATTTACCTAATCTCTAATTTGTCTTCTAATCCAAAATGGGAAGAAAATAAATAAATAAAGAAAAAAACAGATAATGAATTAATTCAGAAGTAACCATCATCACAAAACACACACAGCGAAATTTCTAGAAATCCCCCAAATTCAGAACCCCAAAACCTAATTTCCTCATTAGAGCTTTGATCTTCATTTCACTTGTCACTCTGAATGCATTTGATCGATAAAGGTTCGATCTTGATGTCTTGATGTGATGTGAGATCGAGCAAACAATGTTGGAATGGCTCAACAGAGGCAATCAGGTTCGGAGAGATACGGAATCAGAACCCAAGGTTACACCCTAAACTCATCTTCTTCATTACCAACTTCATTAACAGGCGGAACAGCAGACCATGTTTCACTGGGGATCCGGGTTCCATCAAAACAGGGGTTGAGGAATCGGAGATTTGGAGGTCGAGCGGAGAAGAACAGTGGGAATTGGAGGAAGATTTCGATTGGGTTTGTAGCTCTGATGCTTGCTGTCATTGGGTTCTTCTCCGTTTTTGGGTACTATTATTACCTCTCCAGAGACAAAGAAGGTACGTTTTTTTAGTGTCTTGAATTGGAAAAAAATATCACTTTTTTAGTTGGAAATGTTTCTTAGGGTACAAATTGCAACCCATTTTGGGGAATTCGTACATTGACTGAAAATTAAACTATGGGGTTTGTTGGAAAAGTTGTTTTGTTCAACCCCTTTCATTGATTTTGTGTTTGGGTGTGTAAAATTAGTTCTTGAGCTGGTTGGGATCGAATTAATGTATTGACGTTATAATTGGAGTTGGTCACTAGGTGATAGTGAGGTAGGTTACCTAATTGGAATCTTAAAACATTTGTTCTTGAGCTGATTGACATCAAATTGGACTGTTGACATTGTGATTAGTTGGGGGCAAGGCTGTAGTGAGTTTGCATAATTGGGAGCTTAACACTCATCAAGTTTTGAGAAATTGGATGGTGTTGGGGTTTGTCGGGGACATTCCATAAGATTTGATTGTATCAGGTCCAGACATGCTTTCTTTTCTTGATCCATAAAGCTTGATTATGAGTAACCAATCACAAGGGAGCAGAACTTTGAGGTGGTAATGAGTTTGTGCATTTAGGATCTTAACAAGATAATGAGATTTTGTATTAGAAAGTGTTCTAAAAATCGGAGAAGGTAGAAAAACGCCCAGATTAATGGCTGGGCGGGTCTAGGCGGTCTGGGCGAGTTTTTTATTTTTTATTTTTTATTTTAATAAGGCTGATTGTGTTTTTATTTTATTTTTCTTATCTCTTTTTTAGAAATAAATAATTTAATTATTTTTTATTTTGTATATGTCTAAAAGTAGCAAATGATGATTACTTAATCAAATTCTCAAAGGATCTGCCGGTACCAATTTTAGTAATGTAGATTTTATCAAACACGATTGAGGTTATTTATGCAATTTGAAGAAAAATAAAAGAGTAGGTTTGGATATTTGTTCACAAATTCAACTTTGTATAAAGTACCCATCATGACCAACTTCAGTCATTTGAGTTTTAATAAATTTTGTTCATGATTGTTGATTTTTCATGTTTTTAAATTTTGCATATGTATCTTGGCATTAAATTGAATGTAATTGATAAGGTATTATGCTTAACTTTTGTAAATTATTAAAGTTATAATACAAAACCTAAGACCACCTAGGCGTTAGGCACTTGCTTGCCGCCCGCCCATTGCCTAACGCTTTTTAAAACACTGGTATTAGATGAAATAGAACATGGTTTTAGTACCTTTGAGCAAATGGGTTGTAATTGGTTTATGCCTGTATATTCCACACTGTTCATTCTTCATGAGATCTGTCTTCCTGACCCGTAGGATTTGATTATGTGAAGTAAGCAAATACAAGAGAGTGGATTTTTGTATTAGATTTAATAAACAGATAATGACTTTAGTACCTTGTATCCAGTGGGTTGGAATTTCCATGAAATTTATGAATCTTTGTTCATTTAGTGGTTTTGAAATGTTTTTGATTTTTTGTAATTAGTTTCAAGCATTCAAATGACTAGCAAGAGATGGGGAGGTTCAAATTTGAACAGGTTTGATAGTCAGGATGATGGCTTGAAGGATGATTCAGATTTTCTCACGAATGTGACTCGTACACCTTATAAAGTTCTCAATTTTGGTCATGAGTCTGGGTTGCATGGTCGGGACTCCCGATATTGGGACAGGGATGATAGGAGAAGGGATGGAGAATACAGTGGAGGTGCGTCAGAGTTGGCTAATGATGATGATCATGTGAAAGAGAGTGGAAAAGAACAGTCAGATGGTACTAAAAGGATGATACAAGGAAGCCAGGTATCTGATTCTAGAGGTGTAGGATTGTACAATGAAGCTGGGCGTAACGAGCTGAAACTATATGAAGCAAAGTACGAGGCTTCACTGAAAAATGTTGGGCAGTTAGCCCAAGAGAATAGCTTCAGAACCAAATTATCTGATGGTACAGACCTGGGGTTGCAGAATAATGATGGCGATTCCGATGATGAATACGATGATGCAATTGATTTTCACGATCCTCGGATGACAGACTATGACACAGGAAATGAGAATGAAAACCAGAATAATGTAGCCAAAGGTCAGGATGATGATACTGGAGGTTCCTCTGCTAAAATCAATCGTGCAACTAGGGAAACTAACACTGATGAGGATCTTGAAGATTCTAATGAAGCTTTGACTATACCTGAGGAAGAAGCTTCCAGAAGCGCTGATAATGCCAAAACAATTCTAGACATAAAGCTGTTCGCAAAGGGCGGTCTACTAAAAGGTTTCCGTCGGACATGAGAAAAGCACCAAAGCGCCGTAAATTTACGAGTAAGTTGTTAATATTTTCCCAAGATAATTTTTTTTGTCTACTATGCATATCTGCTAATTTTTTTTTTCAGATAAAATTTGAAATCTGTACATTTATGTGGAGATATAGAGGCAAGATAATAATTAAAAAAAAAGTTGCATAGGTGATCTTGTTTAGTATTGCTACGGATTGCACATTTTCTGCCATTCTCCACTCAATATGATCATTGCACATTTTCATTATGTTATAACGGAAGCAATGCATCTCTTTCTCTCTAATGGATTTAGGAGCTTGATTATTTCCATCTAACCTCAAACATATGGGTTAGGGTTTTCCTGTAATGCATGTGTATTTTCCAGGCACAGACATGCTACTTTTTTTTTCTTTCTATTTTTTGAGTTTCGTTAAATTTCTTTATCTTCAGGTTCTGCTTGTGAAATGAAGTTCTTGAACTCTACTGCACTGCTTGTAGAGCCTGTAGAAAGTCGAAAGTTCTCAAGATTTTCTTTGCAGTACACTGATGTTGAAGAGAGGCCCAGATGGCAGGAAAAATGGGAGCCCAGATTTGCTGGGCATCAGAGTCTTGAAGAAAGGGAAGAGTCATTTTATGCACGTGATCAAAAAATAAACTGTGGCTTTGTGAAAGGTCCCCAAGGATATGCAAGTACTGGATTTGACATCTCGGAGGATGATAAACAGTTTATGCTTAGTTGCCATACAGCCGTATCTTCCTGCATTTTCGGAAACTCGGATAATTTGAGAACACCAACTAGTAGAACGGTATGTTAGCAATTACCATATGTATGTCTTAGAAATATAGTGAATATACAAGTGGTGATTTCATATATGCTGCACCTTGTTGTTGTTCCTGCTGTCTTTCCAATAATAGAAAGCGTGATTCCTTGAGCTATGGTGGTGCCTCTGTGCATACCATGAGTGGCCGCGGGGGGCATGTTTCTTTGAGTATAAGAGTTTTTTTTTTCCTCTCCAAGTTATAGTTATCAACTTTTCATTTGTTTTAGATGTCAGGCAATAAGATCTGCTCTGTCCTTTTTGGTATGTTACCACTTTGTCCTTTTTGTTCAGAGGTGTCCAGTTCCAGAACTTCATATTCAGTTAGGAGTGCTTTTCATAATTTTGAGTAGGATGAATGTCTTCTGATACTAGTTTCTGTCCGATACAGTTCCTAGTTTTAAATCCCAGTCCAACTTTTTGTAGTGTTTTATAGGGACTTGAGTGGGAAGGATTGGGACAACATTAGGAGCCATGATTTTTTCATTTATTTTTATTGTTTTTTGGAGGGAGGGGGGAGGGGAGGAGAGCTATTGATTGATAATTGGCAAACACTTGATTCTTTTGTTCTTCTTCAAAATGAAAATTTTGAAAGCACGACATCTCGGTTGACTAAAAAATGCATTGATTTTCTTTAATTTAATGATTTGGCGAATGGTGAGTTGATTGAACGAGTTATTAAGCTCTACTGCATAAATAAACTATTTATCACAAATGAAAATTACTGCTTTGTTATATTGTAAAATTTTGATCGATCAGTTCTTAGCAGTAGTATGGCAGGATTTGAAATTGGCGTCCGTTGATAGACCTTGGTAGATTAAAAAAAAACACTTATCTGTGTATTTCCCACATCTTTTTGTAGTCTAATGTGATTTGGCTTGTGCAAGTAGAGATCAGGAAGTTCAACCTTCTGCAGTAAGTATGAATTCAAAATAACAAAGAAACTGGAGTCAGATCTTGTTTATGACTTAAAAAGTATCTGGTCTGATGGCCCCAATGTAGTTTGTTTCCTTGACTTGACTTAGGCATTGGGAGCATAATTATAAACTGCTTATCTTATTTTATCTTGGAAACCTAAATTCAAAATATGTTTATCGTAACTTATCCTGTATAGTAAGATATAGTGCAAAAATAAATAGTATAAGTATAAAAAAAGTATATATTATATATTTAAGCATATAAACGACATCAAAGAAACTCATTTAAGCAAGGCGTTCTAAAAACACTTTCATTGATATATGACTTGTGTGGTACACATAGCAAGCTATTCCATATCATCCATCGATTCATTCATGTCACTTGTACAAGGACAGTGCATATCTGCATCATCTTATAGCAATGTGTTGTAAGGTATTATATACCATATCGATCCAACTTAGACATAATACATATCGTAAGATAGTTATAACTATGATTGGGAGTAACACCTTCCCCCCCCCCCCCTCTCTCTCTCTCTCTGCTTGCAGTTTTACCCTTTTAATAAAAAGGATCGGGTCCCTTTGACCTTCGGCCTTTTGCAAAAGTAACCCCCAGACCACCGCGTTGGCGGGATGTCATATGAGAGATTTATCTTTATTTCATGCACATGTTTGTGAAGTATGTGTACTAGAAAAGCATTTCATAAGTTCTCTACACCGATAGAAACTATATTACTAGGCTAAATTGTAGATTTCATAAAGCTGAGGGTACTAAACATAACCCAGTTACATGTCCGAATTAAACTTGTCCCCTCTTTGATTTTAATTCTTCAAATGTTTCCTTTGATTCTGTAGTGTAAGTCATGCTTGTATTTTAAAAAAAAAACCCACACATCTCATTGTCCATAGGTCTTTCTCCTGGTAAAATTGTAAAGTTGCATGTTTCTAGTAAGACTGTTGAATTATTTTTAGAATTTAGTTTAAAATGTGCAACTGGCTTATTTTGTATGTTCTGTTTGTGATAGGTCACACTCTTGTCAAAGAAAAATGTTTGTTTTGTTATGTTTATGGATGAAAATACATTACAAACACTATCTTCAGAAGGCCACAAGCCTGACAGATCGGGGTTTATTGGTTTGTGGAAGATTGTGGTGGTGAAAAATTTACCTTATGCTGACATGAGGAGAGTGGGGAAGATACCGAAGTTTTTGACACACCGGCTTTTTCCCTTCTGCGAGGTAAGAGAAATACAATAGGAACTAGATAACTGTCTTTATGGTTGACTGAAATTCTTTTATGTCTCGCTGTCTGAAATTCATGTTCTCTCCTCAAATTTGCTCTTGCATCTGAAATCTGGGGTATGAATGCATTCTATTATAAGCAAGAATAAATTGTTCAATATATATTGTTTTCTTTTATTAGGATGACTTAAATGGATGCCTTCTTTGTCTTACATTCCTCAGTTCAAGATTAAATTGAATCAAGCTCACTAGAAGATGTATAATTTTATAATATTCAAGCCCTTTCTCTGAATAAATACTTTATGACACATTAGGTTCTCTATGTTCTCAGGTACTCAATCTGGTTGGATAGCAAATTGCGCCTTCAAAATGATCCTCTACTCATCCTGGAATATTTCCTGTGGCGTAAAGGTTACGAGTATGCTATCTCCAACCACTATGATCGTCATTGTGTGTGGGAAGAGGTGGCACAAAATAAAAGGTTGAATAAGTTCAATCACACAGTTATTGACGAACAGTTTCAGTTTTACCAAGCTGATGGACTCCAAAGATTTAATGCCTCAGATCCCAACAAACTTCTTCCGAGCAGTATGAACTCAATCACGATCTTTATTTAGCAGACCTCATAGCTAGAATAGTTTGTATGTGATTCTTTAATGAAATATTGTTTTTGCTGTGAACAGATGTTCCTGAAGGTTCCTTTATTGTAAGAGCACACACGCCAATGTCAAACTTGTTCTCTTGTCTTTGGTTCAATGAGGTTGAACGTTTACTCCCCGCGATCAGCTCAGTTTTGCTTACGTCTACCACAAATTAAGAAGGATGAATCCTGAGAAGCCGTTTCGTCTCAATATGTTTAAGGTGAGATTCTTTTATCGACATCCTAACTTGAATAAATGAACACCTTGGAACATGAGGAATTTACAAGTTAACATCAATATCGACATAAACACATCAGTAAGTAGCACAGGTGTGAAGGG
The DNA here is from genome assembly GCA_003290165.1 of Berberis thunbergii. Lineage (NCBI taxonomy): Eukaryota > Viridiplantae > Streptophyta > Magnoliopsida > Ranunculales > Berberidaceae > Berberis > Berberis thunbergii. Next base: position 9,094 of record QNQO01001200.1, on the reverse strand, counting down.
TTGGACCTGTTGGGTATACGCTAATTTGAAACACGAAATTACTTGTTTACCGCATGTCTAACACGGAAATTAGTTAATGGCATCTGACACCCTGAACTACTGCAAATTGGAGAGATTTGATTATCCTCGTTTCATAGATATTGTTTTTTCCTTGTGAAATTGAAATTTTGATGAATTTGTTTATCAGGATTGTGAGAGGAGAGCTATGGCAAAACTGTTCCGTCATCGGTCGGGAGAAGAAACGGAACCTTCCATTGGAAGCAATAGGATAAAGGACTGTGGTTGTTCCATACACTAGATATAGAGCCTCTATGTTCTATTTGTTTTGACACCTTGGCCCTGGGTATTTGATTCCTCGTAGACAAGGTTGACAATTGCTGACATTTTCATTTCCGTCACACAGGATGGTCTCTTCTCATAAAGGCAGCAGAATGTGTTCCCTTCACTATAATTGGTAAGGCTGTTGCAATTAAGAATCCAAGGTGTTACTTGTATTTCATTCTGCTCTTTGGATTGCTCTTGTGCTGAGGACGTTGACAATTGCTCTCCATCATCATGTATATTTTAGTGCCTGCTTCGAGTAGCAATTCCCAGTTATGTAGCCTGACGTCGAAGTACATTACCCCAGTTGTGTAACCTGATGCCACTGCCACTGCTACTGCTTTGACTACACAAATATTCCAGGGTGGCATCCTGTTCTGTATGTTCTCTGGAGCTTGTAAAATTTTAAAGATGTCTCTGTAGCGTTGCATCCTTATTTGAATCACTGTTGTTTTTTCATAACAATTTTATTGTTCTTTCCTTTTATCTATCTTGTTTTTTTTATCAGACATTCTTAACAGTTCCCAACAACTCGTCTCTATTATTAACAATACTTAGACAAATTTGTTCTTATATTTATTGTGCACAACAGCCTTTACGCTTCTTGTTCATAGTTGAAGGTGCTCCAAGTTACAGCTCCTATTGGTTCAAAACTATGCAGGACGAGGGTGAGCTTTGTTACTGGCCTGACTCAGGCTAGCCCCGAGTATTATTTGACCTGATATAGAAAGTTCTTCAGATTCTTTTTAGCGATATTTGTTTCTGCGTATAGTTCCCAGTCTAAGTGATGGTAATAGATACGAACTAGCCTTTAGATGGATCTCTACAATCAATCAAATAGTTCGCACTGGGGGTAACAATTACTCCCATCAAGTTTTAGTCCCTTTTGTTCACCCCTTACCATGAGCAGACTGCATTTGGTTTAGCTTAACAAAAGAAGTAATTTTTACTTCAAGTTCTGTAACACATTAGCATTATCGAACAGCTCATACATAATTTAGATTTAGTTTAGGATTGCGCCATTACATTTTCGACACTGTATCACTACAAATATACGGTGTAGAAGTAGAATATTATATAACTCACTGGAGTGAGAGTAATTCATAAGTTAAGCCACACAATATCAAGATCCGTGAGAGGATTTTCAAGCAACAGCCACACAGGTAAAATACATTATTTGACCTCTGGATATCAATAATACATTCTTTGAGCATAGTTGGATAGCATTTCCTTCAAAATTTACTTTCGATAACAGTTCCTTCACAATTTACTGGTCGCAGGAAGGTATTTGGTATGGCGTCCTTGAGCAAAAACTTTACCTGTCTTTTTCTTTCTCAACTCAACATTGACAACTCCGATTGCTTTTCCAACACGCAGAACATTGGCTTCAATCTCAATTTCTTCCTGAATAATGAATCACATCATAAGTTTTGCATATTATAAACAAAGTGAGTCTAAAGATACTGAGGCCGAAAGCAGGATGTCTAGACTCAAAAATAAATTTCTCTAATAGACATTTAATAGTTGGAACAAATCTGAAGAGACTTTATTTATTATTTTGAAACAAAAAATGCCATTTTATACAATTTGGGAGAGTGCTCAGAAAGAAAAAAAAGAAGGAATAGTTAGCACATTTACACAAGGGAAGCTGGAATATTTGCCAGCGAAAAAAAATGAAAAGCAATGACAGTGTCATAGTTATCTGTTGTGTATGCAGCATAGATTTGAGAAGTTTGTTTTCATCGAAGTCATGGGATTCCTTACCTTGAGCTTAGGGATGGAAACGGGGCGGATTGGGGCGGATTTGGACAAATCCATCCCCGCCCCGTTGGAGATCACGGATATCCAAATCCGCCTCGAATATCCGTTTAGCAATATTTTGTAAAACCATCCCCGAACCGAACGGTTTGGTGGATATCCGCCCCGCCCAAAAACCCGAAAAAAAAAAACAGATTATCAAATATCAAAAGAATAACAGATTCTCATATAATAAAAAAAAACAGAATCACACCACCAAAAAAAACAGATTACAATAGATTTGGTTTTTGTGAGATCTTACAAAAATTACAAAAAATTCCAAAAATTACAAACCATACACCAGAAATTACAAACAATACAAAAATTAACAAAAAAAATTCACAAAAAAAAATTAACAAGAATTCGATCTCTGAGATCAGATCGTGATCATATCAGATCGGATCAGATCTTGATCTTGATCTTGATCGGATCAGATCTTGATCTTGATCTTGATCTTGATCAGATCTTGATCAGATCTTGATCTTGATCAGATCTTCACAGATCTTGATCTTTTTCAGATCTTGATCTTTTTCGAAGGGAGGGAGGTCAAAGGGAGATCTTTTTCAGATCTGATCTCGATCATCTTGATCTCTGGAAAAAGAAAGGAACTGAGGAAGAAACCCTTTTGATCTTGATGGAGGATCTCGGCGTCTCGCGGTGTGAGGGGAGGTTGCTCGAAGGGAGGTCGGTCGAAGGGAGGTCGCTCCTCGCTCGGGCCTTCGCTGAGTCGGTCGAAGCCTTCGCTGAGTCAGTCGAAGGGAGGGAGGTCGAAGTCTTCGACTCTTCGCTGAGTCGCTCGAAGGGAGCTCGAAGGGAGGGAGGTCAAAGCCTTCGCTCTTGCTGTTTTGAGGGAGAAGAAGGGTGAAGGGAGACGAAGTCCCTCTCGCTCGGTCGCTCCTCTGGTATGAGAGCTCATGGTTTTTTTTTGTTTGTGATTGAGAGAGATACGTGAGAGGCGAGAGGTTGATGTAAATTTTTTTTTCAGTATATAAAGGGTTGAGGGTATTTTTGTAATATCAACATGTAAACGGATATCCGTGGGGCGGATATGGCCAAATCCGTATCCGCCCCGAATATTTGATGGATGTTATTTGGATATCCGTATCCGCCCCAAAAACCGTTTAGGCATATCCAAACCGCCCCAAACGGATTGGGTGGGGCGGATATCCGTGAAAATCCGCCCCACTGCCATCCCTACTTGAGCTGAACTTTATTTATTTTATCACAAGCGAATATAATCCAAGGAAATTCTAGTTTCAATTGAAAACAGGCAAAATGTTCCCACCGTTTCTTTACAGAACAAACAAATAAAAGAGGCTCCTTAATATGATACACAGAGCTAGGGTTCGCAGTGGGGCGGATTTTCACGGATATCGGCCCCACCCAATCCGTATGGGGCGGATTTGGATATGGCTGAATGAGTTTTCGAGTGGTTTCGGGTATCCAAACAGTATCCGTTGACTATTCGGGGCGGATACGATTTTAGCCATATCCGCCCCGCGGATATCCGTTTATACTGTTAAAATTACTATAATACCCTTATCCCTAAAATAAGTATTAATTAAACCATTTTCAAAAAAAAAAAAAACTAAACTAAAATCTAAGAAGCCCTGAAATCCGCTGACCACTCTTCCACCTCGAGACACAAAACTCAGAGAATCATGATTCTCTTGATCTCTTCCACCTCCAAACAAACTCAAAGAAATGAAATTCAGAATTGAGAAAGAAGGAGATGCAGACGCACACAGACTCTTGATCTCTTCCACTTCCAGACAAACTCACAAAGAAGGTGGCGCTCAGACGCAAGGGTGCAAGTCACGCAACAGACTCCTCTCTTCCACCTTTTCAGAGAATCAGTCTCCTCCCTTTGCTTCTCCCTCGCAGATCTCCCTTCGCCTTCGCCTCCTCTCTCCCTTCGCATTCCGCCTCGCAGATCTCCCTCTCACAGACGCAGATACCCATCGCCACCCTCGCAGATCTCCCTCTCACAGACGCAGATACCCATTCGCCCCTCCCTCGCAGATCTCCCTTCGCCTCTCCCTCTCACAGACGCAGATCTCACTCGAAGACGTAGATCTCCCATACGGACGCAAATCTCCCTCACAGACGCAGATCTCACTCGAATACGCAGAACTCCCACACAGATCTCACTCGAAGACATCCGCCTTCCTCTCCCCATCAGATCTGAGATCAGAGATTATTTTTTTATTTTTTTTGTAATTTGTTGTATGTTTTTTTGTAATAATTTTTGTATTAATGAATGATGTATCTTTTAGTGTAGAAGTAACTTTTACTGTGTTTATGTATGAATGAAATTTTTTTTTAACGGATATTTGGACGAGGCGGATATCCACCAATCTGGGAGGGGCGGAGGTGGTTTTTATATAAATCTATAAACGAATTGGCCAGGCGGATTTGGGGATTCGTTATTCCTGACAGAGTGGGATGGATTTGCTCAAATCTGCCCCATTGCCATCCCTACAAAGAGCTTAAACTTTCGATTGACCTGTTAAAATATCATTCACTCCCTTGGATGAAAGGTGAAGCTTACTTTCACGAATTAGCATCCAGTTGAAAACAAGGAATCTGATATATGCCCGTTGGGATCAATGCCAAGGCTTCACATTAATGGTGCGAAGTTTTCAGAGGGTCCACCTGAACATGCAAGTCTCATAGGAAGTTTGCAACTTTCACTATAATCTCTCACAAATCATTAAGGCATTCAGTTTCCCATGTGATCTAGAATGATACTCAGCCAAAACTACATGAACGGGTATGTGTAGTTTTTCTTACTTCATAATAAAAAAAGAATAATTAAACACAGTAAGTTTTAAAACACTCTTCCCATAATCATTCGAAATAGAGCGGCTACAACCATCTTCAAGATCATTCATATATGTCAAATCTAGAATCACTCCATATATAGCTAGTGTAGTGTAATAAACACATAACCTGGAGTTTTAAACTGAGCAATAGCTTGGGTAATAGATAAGATTTCTATTGTAAAAGGGAGAAGAGAAAGACATCCAGATTGTGAAAGAAGTAGATAAAATGACCCTGGATATTCAGAGTAATGGAGTGAGATCTTTGTGTGGAAGAATAGCCTACCGTTGTTACTGTCATGGTTTTGCTATTTACGTCCCAAGAAACCTAAGAAAACATTGAAGAAGTTACCATTTAAGACAACTCGAGTTATCTGAGTAAGACAATTCCCAATAGAAGTTTCTGGTTCTTACTGAAATCTTTCAGTTGTGATTGCTTTCATGTTGATTCCAGCGTTCCAGCATAATGTCCTTATATACCTTGGACAAACGGATTGACATTAAACTTGAGTCTATTTTCTGATGGTCTAAGCATCTGGGTAGCATATTATATTGCTTTAATGTGCTAAACTGGACATGTGACCAAGATACGATCTCATTCAAGGTTAATTTGTGCTTTTGGATCACCAAAGAATTGGCGTTCCCTATACATCAATATTTTCTCTTATGATTACAAACGTTTTGTGAACAACAAGTCGAAGTTGGAATTCTCTAAGGCTGCTTAGGTGCATGCATATTTAAACATACTTGAATTCATCCAATAATTTAGTACGAATAGCAACCTAAATAAGAATTTCTCAAAGCGATCGGTCACCCATAACACTATTCCACCCTCATTATAATGCACACCAGTCCAGTCTCATACTTACAATATATCAAAGCGACCCTCATTGCACTTAACATTAGGTTGTATTCATTAAGTTCAAACCTTAATTCGACCAAATTTTAGTGCCCAATCTACCTTTCACTTTTCTCTAGTGATCAATACCCTCATGCCTCAAATGCTCACAATATCTTCCTAACATTTCAAAAGCACTCACTAGTAATTTTCCCAAATAAGTCTAAAGGAATCCACAAATTTCCGATATAAATACCAAAACCAAAAACACCTAAATTCTAATCATTTTTCAAGCTTCAAAAACACACAAAAACTATAAACAAAACATCAAAATTAAAGGAAACCAGAGATTACTCACATCAAGAAAAGCCGAATCCAAATACGAAACATTGATTTCAACAGAAACACCAGAGTCAGGAACTCCAGCAGTACAAATTGCAGCTGACCCAATCAAATCAACCAGAGATATAGTTGCTCCTCCATGTAAAAAATTCCCAGTGTTCTAATCAAATCCAACAATCAGAACCAACCCATTTCTCAGAATCACAAACACAACAAAACCCATATCACAGAATCTCAAATTACATTAGAAAATGAAAATAAAAAATGGGGGTATTGGTTGACTTACAAGTAAACGACGAGGGACTTTCAATGGAGCAAATGAGTCGACCAGGTTCAATCAAATCGATCTCCATGCCTTGCATGATGAAAGGGTCGTAGAATTTATCTGGTAAACCATCGATTGATGATGATGAAGATGATGTGCCTTCTAATAGCTTCTTCACTGATTCTAAGTCCATTTTTTTCTTCTTTCCCCTGTTTTTGTGAGAGCAAAAATGAATGAACAAAGTTTGTTTTTCTTTTCTCAAGCCCTATTCAAATTCCAGACTCCAAAGGTTGAAAATTGACAATTGACCTGGTATGGGCCAGCCCTTTGGGCCTAATTTTATCATGATTTTATTTTTTCAGCTTCAGTATGCATCACCAAAAAAAGCAAAATATGGAAAAATTAGAAAATTACAAAAGCAGGTGATATTCATGTAATTTATATAATTTATATTTGATAATGTTTCAAGTATATATTTTATTTTAATTATTTCGTTTTCATGCTTTTGCAAGATTCAGAGGTCAAATGATGAAATTGCATTAGTGCGTCAATTTGCTAGAATAATTGTTTCGGCAGATTCAAAGATCAATTTTTTAAAATGATGAGGTGGGAGATTTTAAGTTTTCTACATCGGCAATGCAAAGAACAAGCGAAAATGAAGTTGTTGAAGTACGCAATTAAGAAATTGTGATGTGATCGAAGGAAAACACTGAATCCACCATATCACCCATGGTTTCAGTCCCACTTCAGCCCAAGGTTTTGAGCAATAAGAGGTGAAAGAAAGTATTTTGAAAGTGGAAATAGTGAAATGGCATGCGCTAGCTTGTAATGTACATGTGCCAAACACGACACGAACTACAATTTACTATTTTGATGAAGGGCGAAGAAGGAAAAATGATAAAACTAACCAAATATTAATGCCTAAAATCAAATAACATATTCGGAAGATCTCTTTTTAGGCAATTAGGCAAACCTTCATTTTTTTTTTTTTTACTTAGAAACTTTCTCTCTTGTCTCCCTTTTGGGTATATCTTGAGATACTTATGTCAAAATCACATGATTCTTATGAATATGGAAAATAGGGCTACAATTCATATGTTTACCACTTTGTTCAATTCTACTGAAGTGGAGTAATTCATAAGTTACACAACATCAGATCTATGAGAGGTTGTAACAAACTTCTCAAACGATGCCTCATCATTCCAGTTGCAAAACATGGTTACAAAACCTGGTTCTCTAGCCTCACTCCATAGGTGAAATACATTAGGTCACATTATTTGACCTCTGAATATCAATAATACATTCTTTGAGCGTAATTGGATAGCATTTCCTTCACAATTTACTTTCGATAACAGTTCCTTCACAATTTACTGGCCACAGGAAGGTATTTGGTATGGCGTCCTAGAGCAAAAACTTTACCCGTCTTTTTCTTTCTAAGCTCAACATTGACAACTCCAATTGCTTTTCCAACACGCAGAACATTGGCTTCAATCTCAATTTCTTCCTGAATAATGAATCACATCATAAGTTTTGCATATGATAAACAAATCATTCCAAAAGATAATGAACCCAAAAACAGGATGTCTAGAATCAAAAATAAATTCTCTAATAGACAGTTAATAGTTGAAGCAAATCTCAAGAGACTTTATTTATTATTTGGGAACCAAAAATGCTGTTTTATACGATTTGGGAGAGTGCTGAGAAAGAAAAAAAGGAATAGTTAGCTCATGAACACAAGGGAAGCTGGAATATTTGCCAGCGAAAGAAATGAAAAACTATGACAGTGTCATAGTTATCTGTTGTGTATGCAACATAGACGACGAGAAGTTTGTTTTCATCGAAGTCATGGGACTCCTTACTTTGAGCTGAACATTATTTATTTTCTCACAAGCGAATGTAGTCCAAGGGAATTGTAGTTACAATTGAAAAAGGGCAAAATGTTCCCACCATTTCTTTACAGGACAAACAAATAAAAGAGGCTCCTTAATACGATACAAAGAGCTCGAACTTTCAATTGACCTGTTGAAATATCATTCACTCACTTAGGATGAAAGGTGAAGCTTAACTTTTCAAGAATTAGCATCCAGTTGAAAACAAGGAATTCAGATATATGCCTGTTGGGATCAATGTTAAGGCTTTACATTATGGTGCATAGTTTTCAAAGGGTCCACCTGAACATACGACTCTCATAGGAAGTCTGCAACTTTCACTATAATCTCTCAGAACTCATTAAGGCATTCAGTTTCCCATGCGATCTAGAGTGATGCTCACCAAAACAATCTAGAATGATGCTCACCAAAACTAGGTGAACGGGTATGTGTAGTTTTGTTACTTCCAAATAAAAATAAGATAAAATTGAACGCAGTAAGTTCTAAAACATTCTTCCCATAATCATTATTCGACACAGAGTGGTTACAACCATCTTCAAGATCATTCATTTATGTCAAACCTCAAATCATTCCATATATAGCTAGTGTAGTGTAATAAATACATAACGTGGTACGCAAAACAGGGAGTCTTAAACGAGCAATAGCTTGGGTAGTAGATAAGATTCATAATGTAAAAGAAGAAGAGAGAGACACACCCAGAGTGTGAAAGGAGTAGATAAAATGACCCTGGATATCAGTGTAGCGGAGTGAGATCTTTGTGTGGAAGAATCACCTTCTGTTGTTACTTTCATGGTTTTGCTATGTACGTCCCAAGGGACCT